>CM033641.1:230981937-231038875 GCA_019512145.1 Engystomops pustulosus | reverse complement strand
ACGGCCATTTGAATGCTTTCACACAGCAGTTGAGTGGGATGTATATCCGGCCACAAGTTTTCTGCCGGATTTACGCTCCCCCCCCCCTCCCATAGACAGCTATGGCACCCGTGCAGTGCACAGGGAAAAGATGGGGAAAGATAGAGCATGTTCTGAGTTTACGGCAGAGCCCTGTGCTATGGTGAGGGTAGGGGTGAGCTCCTCTCCAGCGTGCTGCCGTATGCTCATACGTGTGTTAGAAAGGAGTCTGCGAGCAGGGACGACCGCTCACAATCACAAGGGGAGTGGGTGATTATGTTAGCACACAGTAGGCATGAATAATTAGCAGTGGAAATAGTGCCAGGCCACCTGTGTGACATATGCAGAAACAACTGGCGGATATTAGCATATTTTAAAACATCAAATTTTTTGGGGCGGAATAAAAGGGTTTCAGGATTATTTAAGATATTTGGCATTTGGTTTACATCTTGTCTAAAAATATATAAATAATGAGCAAACTCACACCACCGCCACACCATTCATGAAAAGTGGTGTGACCTCAAGGACTGACACAGGGGTAGACCAATGTGAGAGGGGAAGCCTTATACAATTACTGTGTTCGTTTTTTATGTGCAACATATATTTTTAACTATTCCAGGCAAAGCCAGGTCCTACAGCTAGTAGTAAATAAATACAGGCTTAAGAGATTACAGATGTACCTTTCTCAAATGCTTTCTTAACATCTTCAGTTAATGATTGACACTTGTCTGTAAAAGGAAAAAAAACATGGTAAAAGTAGATTACACTCACAATGATAATTTCTTGAGTTACTGTAGAACCACATAACTGCAGAGATCTGTTAAAAAAACTAGTGTACATGACAACTGAAGATGATCAGAAAACCGATTACCCGTTTTTATATACTGTAGCAACATAGTGGAAGAGATTTCTAAAAACTCATATCTTCTGTCTGCTGCAAATAAAATTTTTCATGCAAACAGAAGGTCCCCTGGGAGTATTAACCTCTTCCGGACGTAACTAGTTTGTATGTTAAGGCCCTTTTGTAATCTGGCACGTGTGGCTTCATATGGTTATAACTTTTGAACACTAATTTACCAAAATTATTTTCAGATTGTACTTCATGTTAGTGGTCAACTTTGGTGGGTAGTTTTTTTTTTTTTTATAAAATTAATACAAAATTTGCTAATTTTCTTTAGGAATTCGTCACTTTCGGTTGACAGCTTACAAATAGAACAGAGATTTTAATTTTTTTACCCTCAAAATTTGTAAATTGAAATTTTTGGGATTTTAATTTAATTTTTTATTTTTTTTACAATGAGTTTGAGGTAAAACAAAATAGAGTTGCCATATTGAATGGTTTAATTTTGTCACCAATACATTAATTTAGCCACAAAATTTACACAAGTTCCAAAAGACATAAAAGGAGAAATTGCATAACAAATTTTAAGATTGATTTTCTCGAGTATGAAGATACCCCACAGGTGGACATCACTTGTTGTATGTGCACACAGCGAGGTGCAGAATGAAAGGAACGTCATGCTGCAGCTAGTTTTGCCCTATAGAATTTACCAATGATAGATTTCCTCATTCGCGCACTTTTGTAGGATATAAAATTTTAGTGGGGCCATGTGGGGGCAAATTTTTTTGTGGGATAAAATGCATTTTCCAGTGATACCACTCTGGGGTTGCTATGCCCCATTTTTGAAAAAGTATTAACTTTTGGGGGGGGGGGGGGCGCCTCAGAAGTAGAAAAGAATCCACGTGTAATAGATTTTTTTTACCTTTTTTTGTGTTTTTAATAAACACGTTATCTTTATTCTATGGGTCAATAGCTCTAAATTTTGCATCACTGTTTTCAAAGTAGCATAAGTGGCATATCTTTGTGTATGAAGTTGGTTGATGGCATGTTTTTTTGAGGAGATGTTGTACTTTGCACTAGTAGATACGTTTTTAAAATCACATTTTATTGTATTGTTTGTGGGATAAAATTGGTAAAAATCATAATAATCTGGTGGGTTTTCAAAGTTTTTTTGCAGGCTCAATATTTATTTTTTATTCTACAGGTCATTATGGATACGGTGCTTCTATATAAATGGGGTTTGTGTTACGATTTTCACATTATGTCTATCTATGGGGCTTATGGGCATTTTTATTCATGATAATTAACTCATTCAGCCTATGCACATGCATAGGTCGACACAGCGTGTAGTTTAAATGCTCTGACAGCAAGCGTTACACTGGGGCGGCAGCTGTTAGTCAGCTCACTCCTTGTGTATACTGATGCTGTCCCAGCTCCGATTTCAAGCTGAAGCGGCATCAGTTCAACTACAGATATATCCACCATTGAGCGGAAGGGTTTTTTTTTTTTAACAGACTTTCAAAATGCAATGCATGTGGCTAAACACTATCAGTATACAACTTTCAAATATACTTTCTGTATCAGTTCCTCTGGTGATCTAGAGCTCTGCTGGTTGAAATTCTATAGGAAGCTTCATTGTTTACTTACAGCGGATAGAAATCTGTCTATGGTTATGTGACATCACACAGGTGCACAACTCGTTAGTAGTATCACAGAGAGTAATAAGAGCTGTGTGCTATAACGAACTGTGCAATGTCATATGACCAGTGACCGATTTCTATCCAATGAAGTACATTATGAAGCCTTCTATAGAATGACAGCAAGCAGAAATCTAGAAAACAATGAGGACATACAGAATAGTATATTGGAAAATTGTATAAATTATGCAAACAATAACATTTGTTTGCCAAAACTGGAAAATCCTTCAGATTGTACCGTATGCACTATAAAGGGTATAACCCACTATGAAACCCCCCAGCGTAATCTAAAATGCAGAAGAATCTGCGCAAGAGGTCAATTTATGCTGGTGACCACAGTTTTCTGACTTGAACCTGTGGAAAAGCTGCATGGCCTAGCCCAAGAGCCAGAAAACGCAGTCATAAACTAGACCAAGTACCATATATACTTGAGTATAAGCGCAAGTCCCTAATTTTACTACAAATAACTGGAAAAGCTTATTGACTTGAGTATAGGCCTAGGGTGGAAAATGCATTGGTCATTGCCTCCCCACTACTCGTGAAATGGGGTGTAACTGAAGCTGCAACAAAGTTACATATTTAAAATATGTTTAACCTTCATGAGCACATTAAAGGCTGATATGGATAAATTCTATTTTCAATTTACAAATACAATATATAACCCACATGAAATACCTTGTACAAAAGTCCCAATTTCTTCAATTTCTGCCTCAGTGTGCAGGTCATTAAGCCTCTCATTAATTTCTAATATCTCAAAAAGAAATGGAGTGTCCACGCCCCCTTCTGTACCTTCTGTGATCACGATACCATGAAGACTTAACTGCAACACAAATAAAAGACAAAACATATTAATGTGTACCAGAAATTCTCCATATTTTCCAGAACCACATCTTCCTGCATACATTACAAGACACTTACCAGATAAATGCCTCTAGTCAATGGGGATAACAAGGTGTTGTAAGCTTTGTTCACCAACGAAGATTGTTTTTCTGAAATATCCCGTTCACGCTGAAAACAATAAACACACACAATGAGGGCAGATGTTATGGAAATATAAATTCCTGAAAAAAGGAAGGGAACAGGTTCTTAGAAATCATTTTCTTTCTGTTTTGTAGATATTTGTGTTACCTTATACAGTTATAGAAAAGGTGTGTTAACCCCTTAACGACTTGGCCTTTTTTAGTTTTTTCACTTCCATTTTTCACTCACCACCTTCAAAAATCTATAACTTTTTTATTTTTCCATATACAAAGCTGTGGGAGGGCTTATTTTCTGCATAACAAATTGCACTTCATAGTGACGGTATTCAATTTTCCATGGCGTGCACTGGGAAGCGGGAAAAAAATTCCAAATGCAGTGAAAACACACATTTGCAATGTTTTTTTGTGGGCTTGGATTTTACAGCTTTCACAGTACGCCCCAAATTACAGGTCTACTTTATTCTTTGGGTCGGTACGATCATGTGGATACCAAATTTGTACAGGTTTTATAAAGATTTCATTCATTTAAAAAAAAATTAAAACCTCCTGTACAAAATGTTTTTTTTTGGATTTTGCCATCTTCTGGCGCCAATAACTTTTTCATACTTTGGTGTAGCGGAGCTGTTGGTAGTGTCATTTTTTGCGAACTTGATGGTGTTTTAATTGCTATCATTTTTTTGAGACTGTGCGCTTTTTTGATCACTTTTTTATATACATTTTTTTATATTTTTCAAAATGGCAAAGAATGCCATTTTCGACTTTTGACGTTTTTCCGTTACGGGTTTAAACGCAGTGAAAAAACAATTATATATTTTATATAGCAGACATTTTCGGACGCAGCGATACCTGATGCGTTTATGATTTTTCTGTTTATTTATATCAGTTTTAGGGAAATGGGGGTGATTGGAATTTTTAGGTTTATTATAAATTTTTTTTTTTAACTTTTTTTTTATTTTACTTTTACTATTTTTCAGACTCCTAGGTAACTTTAACCCTAGATTGTCTGATTCGCTCCTGACCATAGTACTGCCATACCTTTTTGAAACCGCGTGCAGCGATCCTGGGTGTTACCGGTATCCTTTGCTGGCAATTGCAGCAAACTTACCAGCTATGAAGGGCTCGGCCCGCGAGCCCATCTCCAGCACCTAGGACCCCGCGTGCACTGTACTAGTACGGCGCGCGTTCGGAGGATGTGTAAGATTTGTCAGATCAATTACTGTACTGTACGAGAATGGCTTACCAATAATTATGGTGTCATTTTCATGATATTAGAATAAATAGTTACTTTTCTATTTTAAGGCTACGGATCACGATGTAGACCAAAAAGGATCCTATTTGTTGCATATTGAAATGTATCCTATTTGTTGTTCTTTATCAAAGCAGGCTTACAAATAAACGACTCAAAAATCTCTATAAATACGTGAAACAACAAGGAAACGAAAGACTAAAAATACTCCCTCCAATTGACAGAATCCATGAACCTGTGCATGACTGTTTTGAAAAATTTAAAAACGGTAATGTTTTGGATGTACAAATTAAAGACTTCGGTTCCACACTGGCTTAAAAAAGTTACAGAAATTATAACATAAGGACCCAAATAAAAATAAGAATTGTACCAAAATATAGTTAAATATGCTAAATAATAATCCTGCACTAGATAATATAACCTCCAGGACAGAGGTCGCACTAACATTTTTCCAGAAGGGTAAAAATACTCCCTCAACCACCAACTTCACATTTGTGCGAGTATTTTTACCCGAGAGGAAGTAATGAAATTTAGGCCACAACGTCCACACACACACTCGCAGCCACACCCCGGGCCACACACGACACAACCTCCGGTAGAATGGATGCAGTACGGGGAGCCGCGGGGAGGTGTGTCTCACTCTTACCCTCATTTGCACCCGCCTGAACAGCTCAGCCTCGCGCTACAGGTGAATAATTGCACAAGCGACCGTCTATGACGCGTGTGAGGCTTTAATTGCGAACCTTCTTAGCTCCAGGTTATAGATTAGTAGTTGGACCAAACAACCATACCTTGCAGTTTCTCTGGCCAGGGATAACGACACATAGGTACATTTCAATATGCACAAAACGGATCCTTTTTGGTCTACATTGCATCCTCGCCTTACAAAAAAAGCAACCATCTGTGAATTTTCCCTTTGCAACATGGACATTTTATTAACTTTCAATGGACGTCATCACTCAGTATGACGATTAACAACACACCAAACAATTTTAGTCACTATTTCTTTTTGAGTGCCTTTACCCTTACTCTACAATAGCAGCTCTCAAACTCTGCGACAGAGGATTGTGCCTGCTTACATTTGCTTGATAAATGAGCAACGTGTTAGCCTCAAATAGGCATAATGAAGGTTTATCTTTCAGATCTTCTTTTATTCCAATACTAGTTCAAATAAAAGAAAAAAAGGTTTTAAAGTGGTGGAACCCGTCACCACCTATTTATTTTCACAATACAGGTAGTGGTGCAGGTTCCTGTAGAGCTCTAGTAAACTGACACCCTGCTTCTTATTTTCTGCATAACAAATTGCACTTCATAGTGACGGTATTCAATTTTCCATGGCGTGCACTGGGAAGCGGGAAAAAAATTCCAAATGCAGTGAAAACACACATTTGCAATGTTTTTTTGTGGGCTTGGATTTTACAGCTTTCACAGTACGCCCCAAATTACAGGTCTACTTTATTCTTTGGGTCGGTACGATCATGTGGATACCAAATTTGTACAGGTTTTATAAAGATTTCATTCATTTAAAAAAAAATTAAAACCTCCTGTACAAAATGTTTTTTTTTGGATTTTGCCATCTTCTGGCGCCAATAACTTTTTCATACTTTGGTGTACGGAGCTTTGGGTAGTGTCATTTTTTGCAAATTTTGATGGTGTTTTATTGCTATAATTTTTGGGACTGTGCGATTTTTTGATCACTTTTTATAAATTTTTTAATATTTTTCAAAATGGCAAACCCCGTTACGGGGTTAAACGCAGTAAAAAACAGTTATTATATTTTGATAGAGCGGACATTTTCGGACGCAGCGATACCTGATGAGTTTATGATTTTTACTGTTTATTTATATCAGTTCTAGGGAAAGGGGGGGTGATTAGACTTTAGGTTTATTCTAATTTTTTTTTTTTTAAACTTTTTTTTATTTTTACTTTTACTATTTTTCAGACTCCAAAGGTACTTTAACCCTAGATTGTCTGATCAATCCTACCATACTGCAGTATATGTGGATTTTACTGCCCATGCATTACAATGTGCAATTAGCACATTGTAATGAATTGGTTAAAACGAAGTAGCCCCTGGTATTCGGAACACCCGAGGCTACCATGGTGACGGATCGCCGCTCCCCGTGACGTAATCGGGGAGCGACGATCCACGGCAAGATGGCGGCGCCATAGACGGCAATAGTGGCGCGATCGCGGGTGTTGCCGGTATGCGGCCGCATGTACGTCCCCATAGACGGCAATAGCGCAGATACGCACCTGTCACTCAATCCATTGGTGATAAAGGGACCCCAGTTCTCTAGATTACTTGTGGTCTTGTTCTCATCATCAGTTGTGCCCCAGTAAAGCCCTGACTCACGTTTACAACAATATCAAACCATGTATGCAAAGTGGCAATAATACCAAAAAACAAATCATCTGTGTGTTTAATTTTACACTATTAGGCTTTTCACACTGCCGTTGCCTCCCCGTACGTACCGTAGCGGGCTAACGGCAGTGTACGGGCAGAGAGAAGGAGGTGAGCGCAGTCACCCCCGCCCCCTCCAAGCAACCTATGCGCGCACGGCCACGCGTATTACGGAAAAGATAACGGTCCTGATCTTTTTTCCCGGGTACGGAACGGTACGGTGCCGCACGTGTGCTGCCCCGTCCGCTCCCGTCCGGGTGCCGGGCGCCATATGGAGTTATGGGGACGTATAGTCGTGCCGTATTAGTCGTCCCGTATATCGTTCCCCATACTTTCGGTGAATTTTACCTTTAACACTGGCACATTAGGCCACACTCCTCACATCTTACTGTTTTTAGTAAAGTATATTTTCTTTATATAAGTTTTCTGGATTTGTAAATATTATAGTGGAAATTTTGAATTTGCATGTAATTTTTGCATTTTATTTCTGTTTGATGCAAAGTTGCACAATGGTGGCAGGGTCTATGAATTTAAACGTTATTAATTTATACATTGTAGGTAGTGATTTCTTGAAAAAAAATTTTTACAGAATAGGAGCTACTTACTGTGTTTGTAATATATTTTTAAACACATTTGTGGATTGCAACCAAATATGGCATGAATTTTGTTTTAGCATTTTAGTGAGTTTACATTCTTGTTGCCGGTGTGTATTGCGGTATATATAAATCTACTTACTTTGTGTGATCTTTAAATCCTTTAAATTTGTGAGTAAACTTCTGCTTTGATGGGAGTTTTATTTAAAGCCTTATGTTTTCATGGAATTTTCAATGCATTTTTTGTTTGATAATTTGTGCTTGTCACAAAGCTACATGAGGGTGGTACAGGCTGTCAACTGTTAACTCCCTGCAGACGCCCACTGACTTTATTCATCAGCAGGCACAGATCCCAATTCTGGACACTACAAAAAACATTGCCATAGTCGCCACCTTTGCCCGCGACTATACATATTATATATCAAAACGACTGAAACAAAAAAGGGAATTCTTTAATAATAATCATTTTGAGTTAATTTGAAATTTTTTTTTTTAAAAAAAGCATCTATAAATTACAAAAAAGCCTTTTTTTTCACTTTTATCCCCCCTAAAAAAGGAAAAAAACTTAACTGCTCTGTCCAAAAAAACAAAACGCTAAAAATGTTAAGGTACAAGCAAAAAAAAAAGATAGCAGCCCTTAATTTGCTGCAAATGTTCCGGTCCTGAGGCTTTTCAAGCCGCGCACTAAGGAGTTAAAGCAAGTCTTAAAATTTCTAGCGAAAAGCATATATTTAGTCATTTCTTCATGTGAACATATGACTGAGGTATCTGAACTTTACACATGTTCATCTATTACATTTAGGAGAAGTGCATGTAAATATTTCCAGCTTGGAACACATTTTTGCCAAAGTCAAGTTTTGTGTACTTTTGATAAAAGTTTACATTTTGAATCAAAATTGCTGATAGGTGCCTATGTCTATCAACTATTTAATGCAACTTTAAATATGGGACAAGTGTCTGCTTTCTGAAAACTGGGGTTTAGAATAATTCTTTTTGCTGTAAATTTGGTTTCATTTGTAAATGTCAAAATAGTACAAAATTGCTCTGGCAAAATTTGGACATAGATCCATAGATTGGAGGAAGAAGGTAAAAATATTTGGAAAACATCTTCTATTACCTAAACAGAGCATTTATTTCTACAAATTAAGGATATAGTTTTACTTTAAGTTTAGTGATGGTCTCTGTGAGACTTCTTACTTGAACTGTAATGGAGACAGGGGCTCCACGCATCATATA
The DNA here is from genome assembly GCA_019512145.1 of Engystomops pustulosus. Classification (NCBI taxonomy): domain Eukaryota; kingdom Metazoa; phylum Chordata; class Amphibia; order Anura; family Leptodactylidae; genus Engystomops; species Engystomops pustulosus. The sequence continues at coordinate 231,029,860 of CM033641.1, read as the reverse complement.
GTGTTATGATGCAAGGACACCGGATCGTTTCCACAGACAGAATAAGAGCCTGAAGCTGAAGTCTAACGCATCTGTTAAAATGTTCATGGATTTCAAAGGACTTCTGATGGCTTCGTCCTGTGTCCTGCGCCACATCCATTAGTTCTTCCATTATCAGTTTTGGTGACAGAAGATAATCACGCAGGTGTGAACTGGGACTAAGGTTTATAGCTGTGACTATAAGTATTCCATCCCACAGGCATGTACACCGCCCTAATGGAGACTTATGGTGCCAAATACAGAGGCTGCTTCTATAATATTTCATCCACTGCAACCGCCTGCAGCCTGTATACTGTACCATTACACTAAGTATTAGACCCCACACTCACCTCACAGCGGCCGCATAAACAGGAAGATGCAGGGCTCCTCATTTGCCGCCATTCAAAGTCAAGAACATTCGACCATTCAGAGGGCGTGACGTCAAGAATGGGCGGTAACCTTTCACCTTTCACCTCTGCAGATCTTTTTCCTCATGAATGAAAAGAAGGCGTGGCTAACCAGCGTGAGGCCGTACCATAGTGCCCGAGCGGGGGGATTCCTGGGGCTCGGCACAATATGACAAGATATAGGTGATTGAGGCTTCACTTCCGGGTCCACCTGAGGACACAGCAGCCATGGAGCCGGCCGCTCGTGTAGTGTGGCGGCGCTGTGCCGGGCTGTGGAGAGCAAAGACTTTCTGCGTGGCATTTGTGTCAGTACCTGTTTGCCTGGTGTCTCCGGTCCAGCTCTCCTGGCCACTAAGGGGCCCCTCGGGATGTCGCACCTCCGTGCCCAGTCCCTTTACAGCTGCCGCCACCTGACCCGTGCTCGTCCCGACACCTGTGCACCGCAGCTGGGAGCACATCGTGCTGGAGTTGTCAGGAGGTTGTCAGCAGCTCGGAGCTCTTCTGTCCATCGTGCAGCTCCATACAGCCGCCTGACCGCAGCAAAGACTTCTATCAGCTCCTGGACTGGTGAGAAGGATGTGCCATGTGCAGGATTATGGCTGTCACCATGTAGATTAGGGTTATACCTGCTATCACCCCCTAGCTGGTATGAAGGATGTGCCATGTGGAGGATTATGGCTGTCACCATGTAGATTAGGGTTACACCTGCTATCACCCCCTAGACTGGTGAGTAGGATGTGCCATGTGCAGGATTATGGCTGTAACTGTGTAGATTAGGGTTATACCTGCTATCACCCCCTAGCTGTGGTAGGATGTGCATGTTCAGATTATGGCTGTCACCATGTAGATTATGGTTACACCTGCTATCCCCGCCCCTAAACTGGTAGTAGATGTGCATGTGCGGATTAAGGCTGTACTGTGTAGATTGGGTTACACCTGCTATCACCGCTCCTAGACGTGAGAAAGATGTGGCGGGGTATGTGCTGTCCCACATGTAGTGTTAGCGGTTACGTCTATGTTACAACGACCTGCTATCACCTCCTGGACTGGTGAGAAGGATGTGCACGCTTATGGCTGTCACCAATATTTGTTTAACCTGCTATCACCGTCCTGGACTGTGGTGATAAAATGATGTGCAGCTTAGGCTGTCACCATATATTGTGGGGGATCTGCTACACCTCCGACTTGTAAGGTTGCAAGCTATGTGTCATATAATGGGGGTTTATAAAAATAATCCAACCGTGGCAGCGCTAACATGAGGTGGCGCCGCCAGGGGATAGTTGTCCCCCAGAACTCAGATCACATATCTTGCAATTTTCATGTCCTGTCATGATTATGTTATGTTACAGTAATGGTGGTTGTGCAATTTATCACATTTTCTTTTAAATGCAGCCATTTCTACAACAGCACATGAGCATCTGCTATGATTCTTCACTTGTAGGTAGTGGGAATGCAGGAGATGAGTCTTCTCCCATGCCAAAGAGTTAGTGCTGTTAACTCAGGATTGTCATGTACTTCTTTAAATGTTAATTTAATGTTAAACGTTTATTTAAAAGTTGTTTTTAGGTAGCCCTAATGTTTACCATCGAGGAGGGGAAAATAATGTCACTCACCTTCTTATGTTGACTTTTACAGTGAACGTCCCATTTGTATTTTGATATCCAGAATTGCAAGAAAGTATAGGAATCTTCACGTTTGCTTCAACCTGATTACTTCATCAGAGACACAGGTATGATTCCAGACCAAGAATGACTATTTATTTATTTGTTTCTGTGTAAATTACAGGATTATACTTGGTAACTAGTGTCAACAAAAAGCAATCATATCTTTCTGGTAACCTAATCGGAGCTGTTGGAGTCCCTTTGAATTCATCTGCCCATATGTATCTGTCCATTTAATCAACATTTGTATGGAATACAAGGGGGGGGGAAATCAATTGTTGGATCCTGATGATAACTTTAAAAAAAAAAAAATTCCCTTCCTCCCGTGATATTGGATCAAAACCTGATGTAAAGCCACCCAGCCTTAAAGCAAATCTACTGAAAATCCATCTATAAACAAGAACACTTACTCATAGATACTGGTAATCTTTTTATATAGGCTACCATGGCCTCCTTCATTCTAAAGTTAAACTTTTTAAAAATTATGCTAAGTGGAAAGAGCACAACCAAAGCCCCTCAGTACTGCGGATTCATAGGTTATTACAATGAGCTGAACATGACTTCTCGTGCTGCATTTCCCAAGATTCCGTCTTCTTAAAGAAAAAATTCTGATCCCGTTTTTGGTATAAGGGCTCCATAGGTGTTTAAAGACCTGGAGCCCCTCAGCTCATTTGCATACAGTCCTTTCATGCTGGTGGTAGATGTCCTTTACGATATGTATCTTTTTATTAGCCAAACATAGTTCAATAAAACCTTCTCTTTTTCTTTTTTTTTTTTTAAAGGACCTATAAAGGTTGAACCCTTCATTATGCATTTTGAGGCTAAAACAGTGCACTTTGATTCAAGCTGATGTTGAGGAAGTGCACATATCCTGCTGTCAGATTGTTGCAGAGCTGCTATTGTAGTAGGTAAAGGCACCAAAGAACTAGGAACTAAGCTTGTTTTGGTGATGTTATCCCTCATACGAGTATGCCATCCATTTGTAATGTAAATAAAGTGTCATGTTGCAAAGACATGAAATACTATTGTACGGGGGGGGGTGACTTTTCTTGTGTAAGGCTCTGGATCGCAATGTAACAACAAGTGATCCGTTTTTGTTGCATACTGAAATGACCCTATGTGGCTTTCCTCCCTGCAGACATGCAAGGTATGGTTGTTGTCCTCTAAATCTATGATCCTGGAGCAGAGTGTCCATTAACCCTACGACGCTCATAGCCGCGTGAAGGCTGGAGGACTGGGGGGCTTACAGTAGGGGCTGAAGGACAGACGGAGGATGGAAGACAGTAGATACAGAAGGAGGATAGTAGCTGGCAGCCAGCAGGCGATGCGGCCCCACAGCCGACGCGGCCCGGCAGGCCGACCCCAACGCTCCCAAGGGCTGCCACGCCAACCTTGTTGTCGTGAGCTCTCTGGGAGAGATAGAGATTGTCGAGAGGCCCACCCCACAGTGCCCTGTTAGGGTACACCTGCTATCACCTGCCTGACTGGTTGAGAAGGTTGGCACGATTATGGCGGTCAGCGATAGATGGGGTCCCGGACTATTATACTGCTATCACCTCCTGAGGACGTGAGAAGGATGTGCAAGCTTAGTGGCTCACCATATATGATAGGGAGGTCAGTATAAAAAATGTAGATGTGCCAACCCAGTGGCAGCGTAAACATGAGGTGCGCAGAGGGGACAAGTGTCCACCGAAGCACTACGATCACCTATCTTGCAAAAATTGTCAATCTGTCAGATTATGTTATGTTACAGTAAGGTGGTTGGTGCAATTTATCAGCATTGTTCTTTTAAATGCACGCATTTCTACAACCCAGCACATGAGCAGACTTTTTTTTTTTTTGTTGTTTTTTCTCTTTCCGTCTCTTTTCTTTTTTTTTTTTTTTTTTACTATTGGATCTTTCTACACTATGTAAACAAGGGTGATGAGCTGGGATGAGGAGATGAGTCTTCTCACCAGTGACCAAAAGAGAGGTCGTAGAAAGTGAGGATAGTGCTGGTGAGGTTGACTCAGGGCATTGTCATGTCCTTGCTTACTGTTAATTTAATTTTAAAGTTAAACGTTTATTTAAGAAGTTGGGTTTGGTATTTAGTGAGCCCTAACTGTTGATGTTACACATCGTGGTATGGGGAAAAATAATGTCACTAACCTTCTTATGTTGACTTTACATAGAACGGTCATTTGATATTGATATCCAAGAAGTTGAGCAGAAAGTATAGAGAATCTTCGCGCGTATTGCTACAGCCACTGATTAGTACTGCAGCGTACAGAAGACGGACGAGGTATGAGCACAGGTTCCAGACCAAGAAGACTAGGGGGGTAGACATTTGAATGGTTGTGATATGGTAAATGTCACAGGGACTATACTTGAGCTAATATGTTGTAAACTAAAAAAGCGGATTATGTGCTATAGTCGGTGTCTGGTAGGAGAACTAAAGAAATGCAGAGAAAAAAGCTGTTAAAAAAAGAAGTTAAGGGGAAGGATTGAAAATAGAGATTTTGTTTTTTGGGGGTTCGTCATACGTTGCTCATCTTTGCATTTTTCTTTTTCGTTGGGTCTTAATGGATAGTGGTCCACTATGGTAAGTGTGAAGTCTGACACATATCAACGTATCTGTCCAATAGTTAAGTCGAAGGCATTGTTGTATAGGCAATTAACAAGGGGGGGGGGGGAAATCATGGGATGTCAGGATGAGTAAGCTTTGAGAAAACAAAACATAGCAAGGTTTCTACTGCCTGTATCATTGGCATCAAAAATCATACTAGCTCTCTGAATGTTAAATGTATGAGGAAGCCCAGCTTAAAGCAAATCTCGCTTCGAGTGCACAATAGTCCATCATGTAGGTTTATAAGCGAAGAACAGAGGTACTGTGCATAGAGTTCATTTGTGATATCCTCTTGTACTACATCTTCAGCTTCATAACCAGTGGCTCGTCGTCCTGTAGTCTAGAAAGTAAGACTTTAGTTAAAATTAGTTGCTAGTTTAGATTAATGTGCACATCTGAACCAACCCAAATTCGCCCACGACCTCAAATGTGACTTGCACTACCGTCCCAATCGGAATTCATAGGTTATTACAATGAGGGTAAAAGACGTATGCTTCTCGTGCTGACATTCTCCCTAAGCCCCGATCACCGTCTTCAGTTTAATTAGTAAAAAAAAATTCTGATCACGTTTTTGGTATAAATAAGGGCTCCATAGGTGTTAAAGGGCCTGGAGCCCCTCAGGCTCATGTTGTGCACTCTGTCACCCGCCTATTCATGATGAGTAGTGTAGATGTCCTTTATGTGACTCCGAATGTACCCCAATCATTTCCACCTATTTTTTAGTACTGTGAATTTCGCAAACTACCCTCCCAGTACGTAAGTGCCATAATCATAAGACTGTTCCTCTTTGTACTTTCTACATTTCTATAAAGAACCATGTAATGTAGGACGACATACCCCGCTCCATTGCACGCACTTGGAGCGCCTAACACGGCCATTGCTGATCAAGTACCTATGTCAGGATAGTAGTGCACATATACTCGCTAGGTTGAGCACTGTAGTCGCCACCATACGTAGAGGTTAAAGGCACCAAAACCACGAAGTAGTCGTGCGTCGAATTCTGTCCCCCCTCTCCCCAGTCAACTGTAGCACTACTGCACTACCCCTCCGTCAGTCGTATGTTGTGCGTTGACCGTGTTAATCCCCGCGTCCAGATACAGAGTATGACATCCATTTGTAATGTAATAAAGTGTCATGTTGCAAAGGAAAACTAGTTACGGTACTTTTCTTTTGTAGGCTATGGATCGCAATGTAGACCAAAAAGGATCCGTTTTGTTGCATATTGAAATGACCTATGGCTTTCTCCCTGGCAGAGAAATGCAAGGTATGGTTGTGTTTGTCAACTCTAATCTATGATCCTGGAGCAGAGGTCGCATTAACGCCTCACGACGCGTCATAGACCGCGTGTGAGGTGCATTACCCCCCAATAAATTGCTATGCGTAAGTTACACTTGGCATTTTCCCTGTAGCCGAGGCTGAGCTGTTCAGCCGCGCTGCAAATGAGGTAAGGATGGAGAGCACACCCGCGCCCCAGGGGCCTCCGATGACTCATGTCGCAGCGCTCCACGAACGATCCCCAGTTACTAGATCCCTGTCCTCCCGCAGGCACCGGATCTCTCTTAACTGCTGCCAAAGAACAGTAAGTACTCTGCCCTCTGCTTGCAGGTAGTAATAGTGTAATGTGCAGCTCTGCACGACCCCGCTACCCCAGTTGAGACAGTAAGGTATGTGCCACCTCGTAGACAACCCTTCCTCTGAAGTAGTTTTGCATTATGCACCTCGACCTCCCCAGGATGTAGAGTGTGTAGTAATTATAATGTGACTCTGGCCTCCCCCCCGTAATGGTGCACTCTGTCGCCTACGATCGTGAAAGTGTGGTGTGCTAGCCTACATTGCGAGAGTGCCACTCCCTGGTTAAGGTGTGCACCCAGAGTACAGTAAGTTGTAGGAAGGTGTAGTAGTGATAAGAACAGGTCAGTGGAGTAAGATGTTCCCCGAGTTATGATGTCTAGTTGTATTAATGGACTCTGCCACGGCTGTGCCCACCCCTGTGAATGTGCCACCTGCTCGTCGCACCTGTCTGCCTGTGGAGTGTGGCCCTGTGAACTGTGATGCAATCTGAACTCGTCGCACCCGTGGTGATGCTGTGAGGGGGGGTGTGGAGTGTTGAGTGTGCTAGTGTGAGTGTGGTGCACTCTCTCCTTGCTTGGTTTGCGGAGCTGTGTGCCCGAAATTTTCATACTCTCCCGCGCCAGGGTCTACAAAATATCATCCACAACAAAGATGGTTTTGGAGAGGGAGTTTTTTTACCCTCTCCTGGAACCCACAAATGAGTTATATAGTGCGATCCCTCTGTTCCGTATATGGAGGTTTCTATTACTGACTACGTTGCATGGTCTACCTTATTTTCGCATCATCTCATCCACTCACTATACTTTTGGTAAAATTTTCACTTTCATTTTTATGTTGGGTCCTATGGTTCATATTCCTCTGTAACCTGTAGCTTTCAGTCGGTGGACCATAGTCTTTTAATTTGTTACATCAAAACTTACCGTTTTTAATTTTTCAAAACAGTTCATGCACAGGTGCAGGATTCGTCAATTGGGTGTGATTTGTAGTCTTTCTTGCTGTTGTCTCACTTATTTAATGGTTTTAGCGTCTGTCTTATTTATACACCTGCTTTGAGTATTAGTAACAACTAACCTAGATCACATTCCAATATGACATACAATTGGATCCTTTTTGGTCTACATATGTGATCGTCTAGGCCTTAAAAAAGAAAAGTAAACTATTTATTCATTTAAAATATCACTGAAGAATGACACCATAACTATTGGTTAAGCCACTTTCTGTACATGTAAGTAATAATCTTCTGCTAATATTAACCCTTCCCGACGCGCGCCGTACTAGTTACGGTGCGAGGGTCCCCTGGTGCTGGAGGGGGCTCGCGGGCGAGCCCTCTTCATAGCGGTAAGTCCTGTGGTGGACATCACACGGCAGGTATGCCGCCGTGCCGGTATACCGAGTAATGCTCGCTGTGACTAGTGAGAGGTATTGGGGGGGGCTTACCCGCCCCCTGGGGGGGGGGTTGGAGGGAGGCCTGGCACACTCCTCCCCTCTAGAAGATCATAGTGGCCGCACACGGAGCGCCGACGTACACAGCCGAGAGATGAGGAATGCGGATCGGTGCCGCCATGGAGATGAGTCCTGCTGCTCCATTCTGTAGTATGGGAGCATCAAAAAGCCTAACTGTCTGTGAGTGTGCAGAGAGCGCTGTGCACAGCAAGTGACGAGCAGGCTTCCTGGGACTTGTGCTCCTCACATTGCTGGGGGTACTGTTCTCATTGTGTGTTGGGGTTCCAGCAGTCACATCTTCACTGTCACTTGTTATTCTGCTACATTATGGCATTATATAATAGCATTATATGTGTATTGTATACACTGGAGGTCATTTTACTTTTTTATCTAATACTATGTTATATTTTAGATTTTCTATGTCTCGAGACACAATGGGCGAGTCCCAACTGTCCCAGCCGTCTCAAGGCACTTCCAGCTCTTCCTCTAGTGCTCCTCAGTCATCCAGCCAAACCTCCTCCTCTGGCTCCGGAACTTTGAGCTCTTTGGAAACGTTACCAGTGCAGGATCTCGCATCAATTCCAGAAGAGGTGGAAAACGAGCCTTCACAATCCTGGGGTCGGCTCTGGGCGCTTGGAAAAGGATTTGTGAACCATGGCATGTATCTTTATACTACATTAGCATTATAATTGTAGAATGATTTATTTTAGACCGTATTTTGCTACAGTACTTCATTATTTTTTGAAATGATTTTATAAAGTAAGTGCAATCTAAGCAAGTATAAAACTTTCAGTACAGGGTGTCTTATAGTTACTTTACTGTATTAAATGGGGCAGAAACTGAACTCCTCCCCACGTTGGTAACATCCATTGGCTAAGTGCATCTACAATTAAAATCTGTGCACAACAACTATGAGCTAATATTACTGCACGGGTGGAGGTGACTTGCCGACCTGTGTAGTACTATTATGTTAAACTTCTGGCAATGGCTCTCAAGCCGAGCTGGTTCCCTCCTCAAAACCCATGATTGGAGATTGCCCACAACTGCGCTGTAAGCTGCACCGCTATCTTGCATTGCTAATCCCCCCCCTGTGAAGTCATCATAAGGTGCTACAGTTTCGGAGATCAGCAGTAAAATGACTATGTACTGCAATACAGTAGTATTGCAGTATATAGTATGAGTGATCAGACCCACTTTTCCATAGAACACATATAAAAATAAACAGTAAAAATCATAAACCTGTTGGTTATCGCCACGTTCCAAAATACCCATTCTATCACAATATAAAAAAAAATTATTTCTGGCTGTGAACACCATAATGTAACACCATAATTAGCATCCATATGTCCATATTACAATTGTCTTTACATAAATAAAATGGTCAGACATTCCTGACCATAACACGGTCACAGATGGAGGATCAGGTGATCTCTAACTGTTCATGAGATAGCTTTTTCAAACAGTCATATAGGTTCCAAATTGATATACATTAAAAACACCAGCATTTACCACAAAAATGACACCTTTAACAGGTCCATACACCAAAGTATGAAAACATTTTTGTAGGCTATGGCAAGTGTCCAGACAATTGCTGGCCGCCCCCCATTTCGTGACCTTCCAAGCCCTGATAAATCTGCCCCATTGATGCTATCCAAGCACTACACTGTGCAGTCTGTTTTGGGTAACAGTCGTATATAAAACTGGCCTTATTAGCTTGAGGTTTCCCACCCGTTCTCTATATTTGTATGACCTTGCACTGACTTTTTTTTTTTTAATGTGGATAACTTTTTTTTATTATTATTTTGGGCAGACTGTGTGAATGATGACTACGTATTTGGAAGAGATAAACAATGTGATTACACCTTTGATCGACCAGTAGTAAACCAAACTCAGCGATATAAAACATACAGTAAAAGGCACTTTCGAATTTTTAGGGTAAGTGTATGAAACTTGTGTCATATGTCAAACATATCAATTGATCATCTGCTGGAGAAGTGCACTTCATTGCTGACAGTTGTTTGGTTGAACCTACCGCTTTGTCCACAGATGAGGTGTTCTAGAGTAAGGGGTCTGTTCAAATAGGTTGGACATTGGTGACATCCTGCAGCTGTGCCATAAGTTGCGAAAATAAAAAAAAATGTCCTCTTTATAACTTCTGTTGGCTTAAATATTTGTTTATTACAGTGTGAAAAAATTCTCTAAACAAATATGTCCTAAAGGCCTGAAATGGGTAAAATTCTTTAATGGAGGTATTATTTTCTCGATATTTTAGGAATCTGCACAAGGAACTGGATCTGGAGCGTTGTCTGTTGCATATATAGAAGATATGAGTGGCAACGGAACATATTTAGGGGACCAATTAATTGGACGTGGCAAAAGATTACCCTTGTCAAATAATGATGAAATTGCAATTTCATTACCAACAAATAAAGGTATTCGGGATATTATTATTATAATGTAGTGACCACATAATTTCATCAACAAGTTATTAAACCATTATATTTACAGCTCACAGTAGTTCATTGTGGGTAGAGATCAGGGTTGACAAAATTTTGCAGCAAAAGCTATAGAAATATCAATTTAAAAAAAAAACTATCTTAAAAACTCAGCAGTAGGTATACCCAAGTTTTACTAATGACTCTTCAATGAGGCCTGTGATATCATTTTTACCCATAGTGTTCCAGTATAGCCTTCAGATCTTCAATATGTTTCCTATTCTCTCTATATTGTACTACTAGCGGAATCCTCTGTGTAGTCCCAGGGGTCGTGCTTTGGTTTGGATGCATTTAATAAAACAACAAGTGACTTGTCTCTGCTGCAGCCCAACCTTTGTGCAAGCAATGTACAGGCGGTCCCCTACTTAAGAACACCCGACTTACAGATGACCCCTAGTTACAAACAGACCTCTGGATGTTGGTTATTTACTGTACTTTAACCCTAGGTCATAATAATCAGCTGTACCAGTTACAAAAGGTGTCTGCAATTTATTAAAGCTTTATTGTAAATCCTGGTTCTGATGACAATCCAACATTTTTAAAATCCATTTGTCACAGAGACCAAAAATTTTTCCACTGGGGTTACAATTATAAAATGTACAGTTCCGTCTTGCATATAAATTCAACTTAAGAACAAACCTAAAGAACCTATCCTGTACATAAAAAAGTTCCTCAAACACTTGTTTCCAATAAACTATACAGTAGATACTTAGTATTTATCACATGATTAATAGGCCGGACATAGGAAGTGGCAAGGTACATTCCATATATGCAGAGCTTATTGAGCCCTGTGTGTACAGCCATCAGTAGGGCAGGGGGTGATAATGAACCAACCCTGCATCCACTGTGTGATTGTCAGTAAGAATGATAAATGAGAGACACTTGCTCATAGATCCAGGCACAGTGACAGTGGTAATCTTCTTATATGTGTTATCTATATCTTCTGCAAATCATCTTTTAAAATTATGTTAAGCATGATGGGCCCTACCAGAACACCTCTATGCTCTGTCTTTGCAGGCAGTTACTGTCTTGCCCACCCCCAGCATTTCTCCCCCCTCTCTCTTCCTGCACAGAAACCTCACACAGTGGGAAGGAGAAATGCTAAGGAGGGAGGAGAAGACTGTGTACCAGCCTCTGAAGACAGAGCATGGAGGGGCCGGTGGTAACAAGGCACATAGCCCTTCTGACTTATTAGCATAATTTTAACATTGGTTTTAGAAGGAAGAGACCAGTTCTGGTGCCTGGATCTAGGAGTTTGTGTCCCTGGTTTGTCATTCTTCATTTCCTTTTAAAATTTCTTTGCATAGATTCTTGCTGACAAGCCTGGCATAGTAGGACAGCTGGACAACACCTTGGTAACTGATCCAAATGGATTTTATTTTTGGCTAAATAGTAAAAATATTTGTGGACTTGCACATAATTGCCTTTCTATTTCCGCTTGGCTCTTCTAGATATAACAGAGTCAGCTTAGTAACAGTATAAAGTGCCCGCAGTTTAAGGTTAACTATTTGATACCTACATTGTTTTAACTATTGTGGATTATATATTGGGTACATGCACTAACCTAAACCTTAATGTATGCAGTAATATGTTCAATTGCTCCACCAGATGGCAGCATAAGCCATGTTGTAAAATAAATAAGAGTTACAAACGCTAAATACAAGTAATAAGGATCTCTATCTACTTATTCTTTGTTGACTATTTGCTTGCTATAAAGCACTAAAAATGGGAACTTCACAGATGGGGAAACATTATAAAAATCTCTACAGCTAATCAAAATTGATGTATAATATCTATAATAAATCGCTCTCCATAGTGTCAGTGTGTCTTAAAGTGCACCCTAAACGTTTGACAAACTGCAGCAATCGGTAGTCCAGTGTGTGTAAATAAGGGGTATCTTGGTTGCTGTATCACACAGACTTCACATGGGGAGTACAAAACTATTATAGCTTCTACTGCTGACAAGAGGTTTCTGTCATTATGTAATAATGGAGAAGAGGAGAAGAATCCTGGTTTCTTACATTTTGTAGGATCGTATAGCATGAAGACTTATTAGAACTTGGTTGAATTAACTATTTCCGGTTCTTTTCAGTTTTTGTATTTACAGATTTGTTGGCAGATGGTCAGTCCATTTATCCATTGCAATTTAGAAATGAATATATAATGTCAAAAACCATTGGAAGGTAGGTAGAGACCTATGTCATGCTATAATTAAAAATTGTCAAATATAGTGCAATATAGCCCAGCCTTTACTGTGCGGATGTATTGCTCGCCAGGATGGAGGGCACTGGTGATGTCACTGTCCATATAAGGACAGTATCCAATATAATTAACCCCCACCTCATGAAGGGGATAATAAGGTACATCCCCCTTTTAAAGTAAGAAATATTATTTTAAATGATAATGGAGAGCTGTGCTCTGGTGGTGTTTGGATATTAAATTAAAGGGGTAATCCCATTTGGGTATTTAAATTAACTAATCTCATATAGAGATGTATATATTTCTTCAATTGCATTTTTACCAGTGTGAAGAGAATTTCCTATAATTACAGCCATGTTGTCCCTTAGAAACAATGTAGCAGACATTGGACACGACCAACTCTCTTGCAGCAGTGGCCAGAATTGTGCTATTTAGACCTGCCTGACCACCTGCATTCAGTGTTCATTACCACAAGCCAGGAATGAGACGTAGAGTAGCTTCCGGCCATATTGTATGCAAGAACAATTGGATACTACCACCTCTTCCGGACAGATTGTACAAAGGACACAATCTTGTTTCTGAGGGATATGGGAAATTATATATATTATTTTTATAACATCCAATTGAAGAAATCTTTGATGTCAGCTGAGGCGGGCTGCACACGAGGGCCAGAGGTGGATGGCTATATACAAGGTGCTTGTTGGCAAAGGAATGTCCTGGCTAGATAATGGGGGGGTATGGGCTGGCTAGCTATATACTGGGGGGCATGGGCTGGCACCAATGCATTTCCCACCCTTGGCTTATACTTGAGTCAATAGATTTTCCCAGTTTTTTTTTTTTTTGTGGTAAAATTTAGGTACCTCGGCTTATATTTGGGTCAGCTTATACTCTAGTATATACAGTAAATGTGAATTCCCAATTGAAAATACCCCATTAAGTTTTCATCTGTTATTGCAGTGGAGCTTGTGGAGAAGTCAAACTGGCTTTTGAAAAATCAACATGCAAGAAGGTGGCTGTGAAAGTAATTAGTAAAAAAAAGTTTTCTTTACGTTCCTCATATGTGGTAAGTAACTGTTTTAAGCAGAACATTCATACTTGTCATATCGCCTTTCGGCTTTGTCACATTTTTCTCTCTGCCCTTGATAAAATTAATTTTTTTTTTTTGTTTCATGAACATCTTTAATTTTGAAGGACAATTCCATCATGGTTGACACAGAGATTGAAATTCTAAAAAAAATAAATCATGTGAGTAAAATGTATCATAAAGTAAACTCCTTTAAGTCATAAAAAAATAAAAGAATTCTTTATCCTACTCCCATCTCTTTTAAAGTGGGTCTAAAAGTGGGTAGCTCCATTCTTGATGTAGTGGTTCTTCCTGAATAATGGGGGTTCATGTACCTGGTCATACCATTACATAGAGAATAGATCTGTGCCTGTTCGGTTTTGTTTATCACCTGCTATGAACAACTGATTTGTGAAGGTCCTAGGTTATATATATGGCCTTGTAGGGGAAGTGATGTATATCATGAGCATACCTTTCTTGAGAAAATCTATGGGCTGAATGAATGAAAATCTTTATTTGCATTTGGTAATTATGGCGCACTGCTAGTGGGAGCTGCTGGGCAGCGAAACCAAGAAAACAGGTCATCTTACCTACAAGGTCAAATGGTTTGTTAGTTTATTTGTAACCTGGCATCTTTAAAATTGGACGCAAAGTGTTTTGGCAGGTTCCCAGTCACACCACAAGACAAGGCGCTGCTTCATGTAACTGCACTTTTTCAAGAATAATGTAAAATATTAACTAAGTCACCAACCTGTATTCATGTTTAATCAAAATTTATTTAGAACAAAGAAAATAAACATGTAAACCATATCACAATAAGGCTGCATTCAGCAAGCTTGCGGCCGTACATACAGGGGACGCACACAAGGGAATGGGGAACATACAAGATTGGGGGAGGATCTGTACCAGGAAAGCGCTCACCTAGTATTAAAGAAATAGGTCCTGAAATTCCTGTGATGCTGATAGGTTTCCCATGAAGTCCATGTGGCAATCGTCTTACCGAGTCTGCAGAATCGTCAGCCACCATCTCGTCCATTCTAAGGAAAAGTTCTTGAAGCCACTCAACTACTGTTGGGGGTTCTTCAAGTGTCTTGGGGTCACAGTACGTGCCGCAGTTAGGAAGTGGAGAAGCAGACCCTTTTTTTCATGGGGGAGATGGAGCCAGGCCTGGGCGTTACTGGGCTGTGGCATTTTATGCAAAATAAGAAGGATTTTTCCAATTCTGCGTCTGTTATTTCAGCATGTTCCCAGACCCCAATAAAGCCCAGCCTACCTGAGGTAGCATTTTCAAGCAGTATGCTTTATAGAATGAAGAGTGCTTGGATCTGGAAGAGGGCCGTATGGGGAAGCCCCAAAATCGGTGTGGTCCAGGTCAGCAGATATGTAGGACGACAGCTTCTCTGTGTTCCATCCTTGACATGGGAATGTCTGGGTGAGATGCCCACAGGATCTCCAAAGGAGGGACTGAGGAGCCGTCAACAAACTGTCCTAGGCAAATGTCCGAGGAGGCCTTCCATCAGAGAAATCTCTGCTTCCCTACCCTGAGTTTGGGGGGCTGGAGGAAGGGTTGTGAAACAGTGGAGTCATGGGGCCTCCCTCTCATCCTGTTCATGACATTCTTGGCAGCTGGCTTGTCCCAGGTGGAGAAAAAACATTGAGAAGACAAGGAATGAATAAAGTCCGGGTGTCGCAGATTAGCTGGGACACAGGGGAGGTTACTGACTGTGAGATCAAATTCTAGTTGAACCCATTATTTGGTTCCCGCATAGTAAGTCCGGGCAACAGGCCATTGAATGGTATCTACCATATGGTATAGGGTAGGACCAGGGAGACCCACACCGCCCGTGGACTTTACCAACTTGTTTTTAAAGCCTGAGTTGCAACAAAGAATTTCCAACGCAAACTAAGCCAGCTTTTAGGTGCCTTAAATTTAGACAAAGATTACTAAGGAAGTGCTGCATTTATCATCCAGCATGAGCCAATCTGCTGACCTAAAGTGACTTGTCACTTTATCTCCGATTAAGTTTATCTTCCAATTTTATTGCTTGGCTCTTTATTGTTTTCTATGTATGAATTGTAAAAGTGTTCTGAATTTTTTTATTTATTTTTATTCAGCCTTGCTTAATTAAGATTGAAAACTTTATTGACTCGGATGATTATTTTTACATCGTGTTGGAAATGTAAGTATACAAAATGTTATCACTTTTCACAGGAAATCTTCTTTTTTTCCTTTTTGATTCTTGAATTAGTTTGATCAATCTGATGTAGTTTAATCTACAAGTGAACAGTAAATATTCCCTGATATATTTAATGTTAATATCTATGGGTTTTTTTTTCTTGACTCCTAGACATTTCAAAGTCCATCATTTTATTATCTATAATGTCCATGCTGAAAGGGGTTGTCGGGGGGGGGTGTGCCTTGGGGTGTCTCTTGGGCACCTCCCGTCACTGCTAGTATAGAGAGGCAAAGTAGCAATGTTGTATGAGCAGCATGCTTCTACTAAAGCCTGGGGCCTGTATTCTGCTTCCAGCTGAGTTTACACCTCAAACAGTCTGAACCTAAAGATTTAAATGGAATTTAGATATGTTTATTCAGAAAAAAAAATCAAGAATTGTCTTTTGGTCTGAGAAAAAAATAGAGATTTTAATTTTAGGCAAAATTGCCTGGTCCTAGTTTCCATGTTGCCTTAAACTTGCCCAACACTATCCACTTCAGGATGCTTCCCGGGAAGTGCAACAAAACGCTATATGCTTTGGATTTTACTTTCCCACACAGTAGGTAAAAAAAGTGAACCTCTTCATTCAGAACATTACTGGGGGGCCTGGCTTCCCACTGATCTGCAAGTGATTGTATAAGCCTCTCTTTGTAGAAGCTATTAGAGCACAGATGCTGCTCCATGGTTATTGCCAATATGTTTATGTGCAGCTCTGTACGACTGCTCATGCAGAACCTCCCAGCCAGGCAGTATGAAGTAGTCTTTCTTATACTAGTTGAGATGCCATTTTAACCATTTTCACACATTTTCATAAAACCGGTTATTTGTCTTGTTTAATAGTCGGATGATTTCCTCAGAAATCTTATTTCTGTGATTTACCAATGCTTTTCAAAACAATGATATGACCAGTAAAACAAAGTGGCCAGCTTTTTTGTAATGGGCTATATCTCGTAACCCATGACCAATTTTTCTCTTCTAGGATGGAAGGAGGAGAATTATTTCATAGGTTACTGGAATCCCCACTCAGAGACGCAACTGCAAAACTTTATTTTTATCAGATGCTACTTGCAGTCCAGGTAAGCAAACAGTGGTGGTTTAATTTTTAATGCAGTTTCAGGTATTTGGAGGCAATTCTGCTTGGAATACTGTACCTCACCAGCTTGCATATCTTACACCTCTCTAACTAAAGACAAACTTTCCTCATCAATGCTTAGGGCACTGCCAAGAGACTTTGAGTTTTTTTTTAAAGTAAATTTCAACATGCTATTGAAAAATAGCTGAAATAGGATCTGCATGATAAACCTATTTTAACCCCTTCCAACCGAGTCCCGTTTTCATTTTATACTCCCCACCTTCGAAAATCCATAACTTTATTTTTCCATGTAAAGAGCTGTATGAGGGCTTGTTTTCTGCATAGCAAATTGCACATAGTAATGGTATTTAATTTTCCATACCATGTACTGGAAAGCCGGAAAAAATTCCAAATGCAGTGAAAATGGTGAAAAACTTGTTTGCCCCATATTCTTGTGGGCTTGGATTTTACAGCTTTCACTGTGCACCCCAAATGACATGTCTACTTCGTTCTTTGGGTCAGTGTGATCACGGGGATACCAAATTTGTATAGGTTTTATGTTTTCATACATTTACAAAAATTAAAACCTGTACAAAAATAAATCTTCATTTTGCCATGTTCTGACCACTTTTTCATACTTTGTTGTACTGAGCTGTGGGTGGTGTAATTTTTTTTTTTATGACATTTGATGACTTTTTCAATTCTATAGTTTGTAGGACTGTACGGCCTTTTGATCACTTCTTATAGAATTTTTAATATTTTTTAAAAGTGGCAAAAAAGCGGCATCTTCAACTTTGGGCGCTATTTTCAGTTTTAGGGTTAAATGCAGGGAATAAAGTTAATACATTTTGATCGGCCATTTTGGGACGCGGCGATACCTGCCCCTGCCCCCTCATGAATATGTCGAACTGCTTTGAGAGTCCGTGTCAGTTAGCGTTATCGGAGGTTTCCAATCACGTTAGCAGTAGTACGCTGCGTCTGTTTTAGCACTAGGAGCTGCTTACTTTAGTACTGTGTAGTATCCGTAAATCGCGTATGTAAAACGTTAGCCCAGATAGTCTTGCATTCCTTGGTGCAGAGGAGGGCAATTTGATCAGCTCATCCACCGTCTGGCATCATTTTAGTTTCATCATATTCAGCAAGTATATAAAAATAAAAGTATTTCCATTAATCATACAGCAGTGGTATAGGATAGGCCTTCCCCTCTGAAAGCAGGATGAGGAGCAGGCAGTAATTTGCTGCGGTTCAGGGCGTCTCTCACCAGCAATGTAACTGTGTAACATATATGGACTCTTAAACCATTAAGGGAACACCAAAAGTGTGTGTTCAGTGGTGGCTGGAGATAGATGGCATCCAGTGACATCTTTTTACCATAGGCTACAATGGCCTCTATAAAGGCACACTTTCTTGAAGTTTTTTTTTTTTCTTTGCAGCAGGTTGAAAAAGTGTAGTGTACTATCCCTTTTCATCCTTTGTTTCCTCTGGGATATGACATATACTGGATGCCTTGAGATACTTATATGTGCATCAAACACAACAAGTTTGAAAGGTTTTTGTATAATTAATCTAACAAAATGACTTTAAACTTTACTTAAACTCACCGTCATAATTTGTAGTTCTCAACAGCCATTCTTTACATAAGAACAGTAATAAGGAAAAGCTCAGTTCCCAATGCTGCTATTATTTCTCTTTTCTGTTATATAGATTGGGAAGGTGAGCTAATGCAATTAAAATGGATCCAACATACACAAAATAGAGCACAGACATAAAAAATAGTTTTACAAAAACTACTTTCATCGCAATGAATTATTCAGAACATTCATTTATTTACATGCTAGAGCCATTATTAAATTCTGAAAACAAAGTAATGGGTTAACCCGATTTTAATAATGGAACTTGTAATGTACATTATATACACAACCATAAATCACTGCTAAAGTTTCAGAGTATTTACATCCAAACTCACAGCCTCCTGCTTTATTTATTTATGCAACATCACCATATGAATATAGTGTAACAAGTTCACATTCTGTGTAACCCAGATATATTATTTTATGTACTTGCTGGATATTACACATTCCAGGACATAATATTTACCTGCAGAGTGACTGCAATTGAATATGTAAACTCATCTAATAGTTGTTAAGGCAATTGAAGTCATTTATGAAGTATTTTTGATTTTACACTGGAAACATCTAATTTTAACTACAATATTCATACTAACATCTGTAGACTGTTCTCCACTATCCTTATGGGAGATGGATGGGCTTGCTGCACCCTGTCATTGACATGCCTGGAGCTCATTGTGTTTGGGGAAAGATTTGCCTCATGAGTTCATATTATATATTGTTCCCTGTCTGTGAAACTTATAATTAATCGGGAAATTTCAGAAAGTTTCTGTCCTACAAGGAGTTCTCGGCAAGGCTTTCCACCCTCCCTTTTGCCTTGGTTTATATGCAGACAATATTTTACTTTGTCTTGCCCATTCATATAGATCAGTTCCTGAAACTGTGGGGGTTACAAATAAGACTAATTATTAACCTACAAGAACCTCAAAAAGGGCTACCTCAACAATGTACCCACTCACTCGACCACAGGATCAAACGTATCTGCCAAAACAGGGCAAGAGTACACAGCACTCACGGTGCAGCTTGAAAAAAAAATTCTACACAAAAGTACATAAAATGAATAAATAACATATCACATAGAGAGAAAGTCAGTAATCTAACATAAGACAATTACCTGACTAAAAAGTGGGGGACACCCAAGCTGGCTGACTGGTGACCAAGGCAATATCAGTTATAACATGTCTCCATAAATGTAAACCCTTAAATAGGACTAACTATACATGCAATAAAAGGGGATAATACACAGAATAACCTGAATTGCGTGGATACCAATGTATAAACAACCTCCGTGTGATTATAAATAAGCATAAAAGTAATGACCTGGGGGACTATACAATAATTCCCTTCCGATAAATCAATCACACCCAATTGAGTCCATGCAAAAAAATAATAAAGAATCAGGATAATGTCCTACCTTGCTTCATGTTATCAGCATATTGGAACACGCAGCAGACAGGATGACCACATTATATTCTTTGGCATTCTGGTGTGATTGATTTTATAGGAGGTGACTTGTTGAGTTTTTGTTGGGATAATATACTAAAAAATTTAAACGCTATTTCTTCGAGTGTGTCGTATAGGTTCACACAGTTTAACCCCTAATGACCGATGGTCATTGGTGCCTGAATGTCTAGGTCAATTTTTGACGTTCTGCTATGCACTTCTTTAAATGACGATATGTCTGGAAAAGCTTTACATATCATAACAATTTACAGATACAGAGGGTGCATGTACAAAGTGAAAGTCTCCAGCAGCTTCTTTTATATTCTGCCTTCAGCGGACTGGCTGGAGGGGGACACATTTCAAACGCTGATATCTTTTGAACCCTTGCAGGTAGACACAGGATTCTAACATTAAACAGAAGAGTCTCCTTTAATATGATAAATGGATTCATAGTTTCATAGTTTATACGGTTGAAAAAAGACACCTGTCCATCAAGTTCAACCAAGGAAGGGAAGGGATGGGATTGGATGAGGATTGTGCATGGATTAGTAAGAGAACCGGTGATATCCATTCTTAAAGTTACAATCGGTTCTGTTAAGCATCCATACACAAGGTTCTATGAGGTTCTAAGTGGAAGATGAATGTCATTCAGAATGGACTGTTTACTGTTAGATTGCTTATAGTAAGGGGATAGATGGCGGTTAAGGCATTTTCCCTTATTAAATGCCATTTACTGATGATTGGAATTAAAAGTTGTGAAAGAATATGGATTTCTAACACTCTGAGAAAATGGGAAGAGCTCTGGCAGGCGTCTCAGTGAGGGAAAGGGGGGGTTCATTTCCCTTCCAGGGTGTTTTATTTATTTTATTTTTTTCCCCGCTTCTATCCCCTCTAACCATCTTGTACAAGCATGAATGACAATTGAATACACAATTAGCCATTTGGTATGATACATGTTAATGATTTTTCAAATGATTTTATAAGACAAATTCCTTGTTTTTTAGTACCTTCATGACAATGGAATTATACATCGCGATCTGAAACCTGAAAATGTGCTGCTATCTTCAACTAATGAAGAATGTTGTATAAAGGTTTGTACTATAAAATTGTTTGATGCCATAGGATGGGATAGCATAGTAGTTTCTGCAAATACAGGCAGTCCCCGGGTTACATACAAGATAGGGTCTGTAGGTTTGTTCTTAAGTTGAATTTGTATGTAAGTCAGAACTGTATATTTTATCATTGTAATCCCAGACAGAACTTTTTTGGTCTCTGTGACAATTGGAATTTAAAAATGTTGGGTTGTCACAAGAACCAGGATTAACAATAAAGCTTCATTATAGATGCCTGTAATAACTGTTATAGCTGTTTATTGTAGCCTGGAGCTAAAGTACAATAAATTACCAATATCCAGTGGTCCGTTTGTAACTAGGGGTCGTATGTAAGTCAAGTGTTCTTAAGTAGGGGACCGCCTGTATATATTTTTTGTGCAATGAAAAGTTATACAGAATATTGGAAAAATGTATCAGTTCCTCATAGATTTCTCGATATCTACTTGCTGTTCTATAGGAAGCTTCTATGTTTACTTCTAGTGGATGGATTGGTTAATGATCATGTGATGCCACCGCTCATTGTAACACACAGCTCTGATTGATCTCTTTGCTATAACCAGCATTGCATCTGTGTGACATCACATGATCAGGAGCGGTATTTATCCACACAAATTAAACATAGAAGCTTTCTATAGAAGGGCAACAAGCAGAGATCTAGAAAACCGTGAGCAATTGATTCAGAAAGGTATATTGGAAGATTGTATAACTTTTGATTGCACAAAAAAGTTGTTTACACACAAAAAAAAAAAAAAAAAACGTGACAACCTTTTTAAATGTCACATGAACACTCTATTATCAAACTGATGTCTCCTTTCATTTTACAGATCACAGATTTTGGACAGTCCAAAATTGTTGGTGAGAGCTCATTGATGAGGACTTTGTGTGGCACTCCTCATTACTTGGCTCCTGAAGTGTTAACCACAGCTGGCACGGGTGGTTATAGTAAAGCCGTGGATTGCTGGAGTTTAGGAGTCATTCTCTTCGTTTGGTAATATAATTTATATTGGATTCATGCAACGCATTAGAACATGTACATTATATGTAAAGTATATACCGTATATACTCGAGTATAAGCTGACTTGAGTATAAGCCGAGGTACCTAGTTTTACCACCAAAAAATGGAAAAACCTATTGACTCGAGTATAAGCCGAGGGTGGGAAATGCATTAGTCACAGCCTCCCAGTATGTAGCCTGCCAGCCTCTTTATGTAGATAGTCTGCCAGCCACCTGTTGCCGGTAAAAAAATAAACACGGAGCTGTCACGGCCCTGAGCCGGCATGAAGACAGAAGCGGCGCAACAAAAGTTATGCTAAAAAAAAACTCTGCTTATACTCGAATATATACGGTATACAGGGAGAAATGGTTCATCAAGAAATCATCTTAACTAGCATGAAGGATCCACACTTAGAAGCTTTTTGGTTTATTCAACCTGAAACTGTTTTGGTACAAATAAAAAAAAAAAAAAAGTTATACCTGTAGAATATGAGATCTTCCATTCATATAAATGTGTGAACCGAATACTGTGCATTTGACATAGAACTTTGTGAAATGGATCTGTTGCACTCTGCTACTGCAGAGATCTCTCCAAATCAAGTTAATGGGGGGGGGGGGCATCAATTTAAGACCCATGACAATGAATGGGCATTTTATTTACAGTACAGTATATAGTGGTGCCCTTTCACTGAAGTTCTGGAAACTCTACTCTCGTTACTTGATGAATTTCTCATTGTCCTTTGTGGGGTTCTAAAGCGCAAGTAAATTTGATTTGTTGCTTTACCCAATCCTATGTTAACAAACCTTTAACATCATTTTAAAACTCCTGTTTAAGAATTTTTTAACCGCTTGACAAATATTATTATTTTATACATGTAGTGTATGAAATACTTTACTGATGCAGTTCATATTTAACAGCCTTAGTCAGTACCCACCGTTTTCTGAAGATCATTGTAAAATGCCTTTAAAAGATCAGATCACTGGAGGGCACTACAACTTTATACCTGCTGCATGGGTAAACGTCTCACATGAAGGTAAGGGACTGCATCTTAAAACTGCAAGTTTTTCTTCTTCATGCATTTGCCAAACCTTTGCTATTTGTGCAGAGTTGCAGTCTTAAAGGAGTTGGCCTTTCTTTTACCTTAGTTGCTCTAGTTCCTTTACTGACTTGTGGATGATCCCTGAACCTTTATCAAGTGATTCAGCGGTCCTTCTTCATTTTAAGCTGTTTGTAGACTCTCCATGGTTCTTTGTTTGCTTTTAAAGCTTCTTCTATTCATTAGAGCACAGACATGTAACGTTATGAATCATTATACTCCATCCCTATCCCCTCTTCCTGTCTCTGTAGACAGGAAGTAATAAATGACATGGTGGGTGACTGCCTAGAGCAGTGGGAGACAGGAGGCTGTGTATATGTGCAGAGGGCAGCAAGGGGAGAATAGGAAAAGACTGAAGCTCTGAATGGAGGCCAAGGTACAAGCACAAATACATGCAGAGACATTTCTAAAGGAAGAGGTTTATTGAAAAGTGGCCAAACCCTTTAAACTGTACCAGATTTATCAAACTGAATCATGCAGAGTGCTAAACTATGTATAGTTTAAGGGTGCCCATGACCTTTCCGAAATCAAGAGACTTTGTAACAACTTGTCACTGTCAACTAGTATAACAATCTATAAAAAGGCTCACTAGAGCAAACCAAGTCTGCAACCAGAGCTCCTTTTCAGTATAAACCTCACTGGTAAATATCAGGAATCCACCGCTTTCCTCCAAATATGTAGAAAACTTGGTGTTTTCTTGGATACTGAACTTTTACTGGAAAAAAATTTTGTCTTTGAAAATAAATGCATGTCTGACAAAGCACAATAAATACAATGGGTCAAAGTCCAATGCAAGCCCTACATGTCAGAAGCACGTGTGTTTAAAAACGCTTATGTGTTGGGGCCTACAGGGTTTGTTTTTCCTGATTTGGTGTCCCAGAAAGAAGTTTCTTATGAATACTGAAATGGGGCTGGAAAATCGGTTTCAATTAAATAAAACTATTTATTTTTACAAATAAAAATCCATTTGGATGGCGAGATTTTTATTTTCAACAATAAATTGTTTTATTTAATCGTAACCACGATTTTCCAGCAACATTTCCACGTACATAAGAAACTCCTTTCTGGGATACTGATTTGCTATTGGTAGCCGCTTCAACTTGGGAAAGAAACGGCTCCCTGAACGCGGCAGCAAGAAAAAGATTTTTGAAAAGTGATGTACTACTGCACAACCCTTTCAGGTTAGTAGCTATTTACACTACTGATTCATCGAGTTGTTTAAAGGGTATTACACCATAGGAGCGCCCCTTGTCTCCTCTGTTGTTTGTCTTGATGGCCGCAGGACCACAAGGACATGTAGTTGGTTCAGTGCCCTGAAAGTTTCTCTTTACAGATAGTTAAATCTTCCCCATTGTCTGTCTGTGTATCTGTGTAAATATTTAAGAATGGACAACACATTTGTATGTTTTAAAGCTTTAGATCTTATTAAGAAGATGCTGGTTGTTGATCCAGAGAAGAGGCTCACAATACAGCAGGCCCTGGAGCATCCCTGGCTGCAGGTATTGAACTAGGCCTTGTGGACTATTAGGCAGAGGTATAAAAAGTGTCGGTGAAGGGACCTCTGCTGGATGATGTATCTGGAGTAGTTTAAGACGGTTTACTTTAGACCAGATATTACTGGGTCAATCCCTTTTAAAAAAAATCTTTTTGGGGAAAACTACTTAAAAATTGTCCAAAACCCTCAGTAATTGTTGCAAATTACTCCAGAGTTCTGGTGTAGACAGATTGATAAATCTCCGCCAATATGTGTGAATGAGGTTTTTTTTATTTTTTTTTTTTTATTACGCTGATATATCAAAGCGTTAAATTCGGGTTAGCAATATGAAAAAAATATCTCGCTGTTATATATCAAACATGACACAAATTTCTGTTGTCTTCAAAGATGACGAAGTTTTAGCATTCTCATTTCAGAACATCATACAAGTTATGACCCTTCTTTTATAATGACCGTGTTAGTAATGTTTTCTCATCTGAATTTTGTGCTTCCTTGACCGCTATGTTCTCTTCAGTTTCTCCATTTTTAATTTTTTTTTTTTTTTTATGAAGTGTGTATTTCTCATTTGCTGTTTTGTATTTCCCTTAGGATGAAAAAATGAAAAGTATTGCTGAACAGTTAATGTATGATGTTGCTCATCCGATGCCCCCTCCCTCACAGGTACTAAGTCCTTAGGTTCTGCTGCCCCTGTAGGAAATGGCACGTTGGTCCTTTTTAAAGAGATTATTTGAATAAAATGGTAGCCTTTCACATTTTGATTATAAAACCCCTACAAATTAGGTGTGGTAGTGGCAAAGGCTTAGACAGAGAGAAAAAGCATATGTATCACAGTTTTACTGGTGGGAAAACGTATATATGTAATGCATGGTTCGGACATTCCTCCCTGAGCAAATATCACTGCCTGGTAAGGTTCTCAACTCCTAACAATCTTTTCCTTTGTTTTTTTTTTTTTTTTTTTTTTTTTTTTTCCGTTTTTTTTTTTTCTCCCCGTACGTTTTCTTTCTTTCTGCCTAAATAATAAGCTAAAAATTCTTAGCTTTTTATAGGATAAAATGGCTACGTTCTTGACCCTAGATTCTAGCTGCCACAACCATTTACAATCATGATCTATTAAAAATGCCCTTGGATCGTGATTTTTTAATTTTCTTTGTTTCTTAGATGACTGCGGTTTCTAACTTGGGTCTAAAGCCCTGGGCCCACAAGTAATTTGTTTCCAAAAAACCTTAAAGGAAATCATACCATTTGATTGCATTATGAAGCAAACAACCTTGAGAATCTGCTGAAGCTACACTGCAGCAGAATTAATAATCTTCTTTAATCACACCGAATTGAGTTGGTTTGCTAAAAAACAATTATAAAATTCAGGATTGCATCTTAGTCAAGATGTTAGTCAACGACTTGACTAACACCTGATCTGGATCACTCATAACACAAGCACTGGTGGGTGTGCAGCATTGATTATTCCCGCCTTCAGCAACACTGTATTACCTATCATCCCCTGAGCAGTGCATTCTAATGTCTAGGAACAGCTTCTTATCATATATTATAATTGTTTTATCAGCAAAACCACTCAGCACTGGTTTAACCAAGATATGATTCTGCATTAGTGTAGCTACAGTAGTCTCAAGGTGTGTTGGTTCATAATTTATGAAATCAAAAGGTAGACTTTCTTTAACAACACCCCTTAAGACGCAGCCATTTTACAGACTTAAGGCTCAGCCCATTTTTGGATTCTACTTGCGTCGCTTTATATGGTTTATAACTTTTTTGAACACTCTTACTTATCAAGAGCGGATTTCTGAGATATGTTTGATTTGTTGTTTAGTTGGTTTGTTTGTTTTTTTTCCCTCACTATGTTGTACTTCATCTTAGTGGAAAGATGTTGCCTTTGATAAGTTTTTATGTTGGCGTTCTATCTTGGGGAATAGAAAGCTGCTCTCTTGGACAATAAAACAAAAATCATTTTGAGATGCACCACCAGAGCCTTGCTGTCTTGCAGGACGATGTAACGTCCTTGATCAGGAATAAAACAGAGTTTTAATAGGGTCTTTCATAATTGTTATCAAAAATTCTTAAGAACAACTCTTGGACACTGAGGCTGCATTGCCGTCATAACTCGTCAATAATGCTATCATAGTAATTTGGATTTGTTGTGGGGTAATTTTAAGCCCAGCACTCAGTGCATAAATTTATAAAAAAAAGCTATTGTGAGCAAAAATCTTTTGAGTGCAACTCATTAAGGGTAGGTTCGGTTAAGCATCCATACATCATATCTTCCTTTTAAGAAATGACATATAAACTGATGTTTCCTATTTGCCAGGGTTCAGGAGATATTGCCATTGGAAGTTTTGTCCACTGGCAAATGTTTATAATTTCTGTAGGGCATATGCAATAGACTATATAAGCTTATGGCATTCCGTGCATTGGGTTAAGAGTAGGTTTTGTATTCGAGGTGCCCGCCAGTCCAAGTTAGGACTTTCTTGGTATGCTGGAGCATATTTAGATACCTCTTTTTTTTTTTTTTTACTGACTCCCCACCACCCTGTCGCATGGTCAAAACGGAATTGTTTATTTTCATCTTCTAATATTTTTTTTTTCCTTTTTGGGTATTCCTCCGCAGCATTTTACAACAAGTCGTAAACGTGGACAAACATTCGACTCCGGTACAGTACTTTCTTGGGCCTCAGAAATTCAACAATCCAGCATGAAAAGCGAGCAAAAACATGAATGTTTTCTGTTTACAGCTTGGACATCTTTGTTACTATTTTGGTAGCCTTGTACGTGGAGCAGGTGATCACATTCTATTTTTTTTAATTGGACATTATCCGTATAATGCAACTGTTCTGACCTGAACTGGATGGACAAGCTATATTAAGTTTCAGAGAAAATTGCAAACAAGGATTTGTCATTTGTATTGATGTGATGGAGGATGCTGTTTGCTGGTTGATCTCTCCTTGTTTTGCTTTGTACTAGAAGAGTAATTATTTCTTTGAAACCAGGTGGAATACAGATTGAGGTTGTGTAGTCTATGTTGTCTTAAAAAAAACTGTTGTGATATATTTGTGGCCTTACTTTATTACAGCTTTCCAGCATGATAATTGCTGTATTTACAAGTCTGAAAAGGCCCTTATAGTAGACTACAACATAAACAAGCCACCATGTGGAAGGAGTGTGTGTGATACTAATGTACCCCCCCGATGAAAAAAATTGTGACTTTAGTGAGTTCTATATCGGAAGCCCCTTGTCTGTATTTGACAGGCACTTAATCATTCAAAATGAACCATAAGTTAGAACAGCATTTTCGCTTGACCAAACAAGAAAATGTTGATTCTCTTGGGGAGGTGGAAGGTGCTGTTTAAAAGGGACCCTGTTGGGGGGGGCCACCATATTGTTCCACAACGACACTAGTGGCGGTTCCCAGGAAAAGCCCCAATTTTACGAACCCCCTTCTTTAGCTGAAAATTGTTTCCCTCCAGATCCCCATAGAAATCAACTTTATAATTTACCTGGTATCGGGGATATCTTATACGATCGTAGCTTTCAGACTGACATCACCTGTTCTGCATATATTTCTACAATGAAATCACAGCATAAATCTACCATGGATTCTGGTAAAAATTATAAAGTTTTTGATTTATTTGGAGATCAGTGGAAACTAGCTTTCAGCTAACAAGAGGTCTGTTATTAATTGTGAGCTCTAACAGTAACCGGCCAATAGCTTGATTTGTGGAAAAAATTCATGAAGCAGTGCCCTTTAATTACACTAGGAGGTTTTTTGTACTTTTAGATCATTTTGACTTTAACCAAAAAGGTAGATAATGTTCCCTGAGAAGCCTTTAAAGCCCTGAGCCTATGTAAACCCATATTTACAAGCACATGACCTGTGTACGGGTACATGGATTGTCCATGTTTTCGTCTGTCATATTCTCTGATATGAACCATCTAAAATGAGAATGGTATCATTTGACAAATGTTTTCTAAAACTGTAATAACTAAACTGCCAGACCAACATTGGTATAAAACACTCTATCAAAACCTATGAAAAAGTGAGATGGCTTTAGCTTCGACAGTGTCGGACAACCTAGACTTGCACGATCTCCAAAGTTATTTTGTTCTTGTGTGTTTGTTGTTTTTTTGTTTTTTTTTTTTTTTCTATTGTTTTTTTAGCAGCGGAGTAGAGTACAAATGATAGTGGGGCTTTGTTGAAAAACTGACTATTCTCATCACTGCTTCGGAGACAGTTTTCGCGGGCGTACAAGCATTGAAATATTTGCAGAGTCTGGCGCATCGAAGAATTTGTGATTAAAAAAAATGGTGAGCAAGGGGGCATGAGGGGGGTGTGCGGCTGTTGGAAGGGGCAGGCACAAGTGTTCCCTCCCCATGCCTGCCTGATTTGAAAAAAACAGTGAACAATAGTTTTTTTTTTTAACCGCAAAACATGCCAGAGATGCTAGCCTCTTGATGTAAATCTCAGCTCCGGACTCTACAGAGGGACGTCTGGCTACCATCAGCACACCGTATGAGGATTTCCCACTATATATTAGTAGGGAGTAAAAAAAAAAAGCAGACAAAAGGCTTGAGAACTATATAAAATGACTGGGATAGGTACATATAGCTATGAACTAGATCCCTCCAAGGTTCACAGGAGGCACAACATGATAATGATTTGCGTTTTGCAGGATCTGTGGGACATAGTAGCGAGAGATTGCCATAAAGGTTTATTGTTGTTCTGGTTTCTGCTGTTTGCTGCTGCCCTGAATACAGCCTGAGGTCAGTAGCAGACTTCAATTATACACGCCTAACAAAGAATTGCACTAGAAATGTGACCACAACTAATAACGTTCCTGTTTTGTAACATTCTTACTAGTTCTGCTGGCACCATACTCCCGAGTAAGTAGTTGCTATTCTTCCTGCCACTTTGGCATTGCTTGCCATGCTGCAACACATCTGTCCTGTTGTGCCTTAGTTTGTAGGCACAGTTGTCACCACTTGTACCCACCGGCAATGCTGGGTGCAGCTCCTCCCTTCGTCGGCCATTTAAACGCTGTTACCAACAGTTATCAGGGTGATAATATATCCTCATTAGGGCCGTAGGGTATCATCCCCACCCCCCATACACACCATAATTAGACGTGTAGTAAAAACGCAACAAAAATCATAAAACTTTATGGCCAGTTTTCTGCCACTATGTCCCACAGATCCTCCAAAACAATAACGCAGGAATCTCACTAAAGGGGCCATCCTGTTCCACATTGGGGAGAATCTAGTATATGTTTCCTATCCCAATAGGTTTATAACGTCTGATTTTATTAAGACTCAAATAAAATATTTATATTGCCCGCTTTTCCTCTATCATTCCCCTCCTAATATTGGGGAAGATAACAACTTGGTGTACCCAAACGCTGGTGGTTTTGTGGGCTTCAAGGATGGTCCACAGGTGACCAGTAATATCCACAACACACTTTATGTACAGATGATCAAGATTAACCACCTCAAGGCATTATTTCCAGCTGAAAGCGCGCACTGCGTAACCTGTGGCATCAAGGGTGAGAGACTTTTTTTTAACTGCTAACGAAAGGAGAAACCCCCTATGCAGCGTCATACACAACCGTTTGAGCTATTAATTTTAAGTAAAACATGCCTCCATAGTGCTGAACTGGGACTCAGGGAATCCGTGGTACACTGTAGATGCTCACTGCATGTGACATCGTGTAACTTTTTGTTTTTCTTTTTGCGCGGGGGCCCCGTCCTGTCCTTGGCCGTGGTTTCCCCGTTCTCTTTGTGCCCTGTTCCCGCCGACCCGTCTTCCTAGCCCTCCCAGTGTAGGGTTATTTCCGGTCTTTTTCTCTCTCCTAGGTTTGTGCTGCCACTTACGTCTGCCGGTCCCCTCCTCGTTTTTCCTTGCTGGGTAAGCCAGCATGTGCACAAAAAGAACGAGTTCTGTGACACTGTTTGTTAGATTTTTAGGTTTAACTACTTTATGGTTCCCCCAATTCTTTTTCCCTCTACCGATGATATCTGACTTCCTAGTATCCATGGGGGACCAGGTTTCCTAAAATTAGTGGGTGTGGTTTATTGTATTGCTTATTTTCTCAAATGTGACTTTGTGTAAAGGATTTTGCAACTATTTCAATGATCCTTATCTCTAACGTGTACTGCATTACAAGCTGTTGGGCTGGGTCTGACTGCTA
The DNA here is from genome assembly GCA_019512145.1 of Engystomops pustulosus. Classification (NCBI taxonomy): domain Eukaryota; kingdom Metazoa; phylum Chordata; class Amphibia; order Anura; family Leptodactylidae; genus Engystomops; species Engystomops pustulosus. The sequence continues at coordinate 230,999,150 of CM033641.1, read as the reverse complement.
GACCCCCCCTAGATCACAATAATGGGGGTCCCTTTCTCCCAATAATGGGTGATGAGGGTTGCCCGGACGGGCATATGACCTTCCATCCTTATTTAATTGCAATTGAGTGTCAATATTTGCAGAGGCATCAGCCCAGCCTCCGCTCCGGCATCCATATACACAATGATGCAGTGCCGGAGATAGCTGAGCGTTTGCTCGGGATATTTTCTGACGCTTCCATTCTGTTGAATGGAGAAATTTGTCAGTTTCTGGACCTGTCTCTCCTCCGTTAATGAGAACAGTCCCTTCATCCAGATTTCCAGTTTTTCCTATTCTTGTCACCGCAGGGGTGCACCATTTTTGCCCGCATTGGTCAGCCAGTTTCCCCTTAATAACCTTGTTTCTACTGCAACCATGAACTTTCCCTACAGACATGTACTTATTGTGGGATTTCTCAAGCCTATTGGTCTGTGTGCTGAATATGCCTTTCTAGAATAAAGCTTTTTTTTTAATGATTCCGTTAAATCTATATGCTTTGAATGTATTAAATGTGTGATTATATTACGTTAAGCAGCAACGTTTTTTGTTTTTTACATCATGGCCCAAAAATTAAAATGTGTCTAAAGACCATATCCCAAACGGGTGGTGTTTTGTTGGTTGGCCTTTAATTTCCAGCGGTACCCCAAATAAATTTATAACATCAGTACATTAATGTAACCAATTGACATGCTGGTGCTGCGCTACGTAATCTGGTGTGCGCTATCCTAAAGCATATTAGTATGTAAAGTTCAGGGGTTATTGATATTTTAATTACACCATGTTAGTTATTACTGTTACCGCATGTTATTCATTATCCCAAAGTGCCTGAAATTAAAATATTTCCTTAAATAGTGTACCACAATTTTTCATTTTGGAATCTGTTCCCTCAACTGTAGCCTCTCTTCCTGCAATAAAAAAGCTAGTGTAACAACAAGAAATAAAAAAGTTTGCAACATCTTTGGACATGCATGGACAAATTTTTTTTACTATAATTTGGTATAGTCCAAGGAAAAGAATTGTGTTATTAAAGATGACGTTTTGTCATCCTGGGATTGGTAAGCCCTGTTTCCTTGTCACTCACTCTGCATTTCTAAGACAAGTGCAGGCATCATTAGACCCCTTTCACACTGTTGTTGCCGAGTTCCATCAATTCTGATCATAGTTTGGGCAATGAAAAACTGATGAATTCAGAGTTTTCTTCATACCTCAGTTTTTCATGCACATTCCTTAATAATGGTTTTAATACTGTAATTTCATAATCAAGAAGGGTTAATCTTCACGATCAGGGGGTCTGGCAGCAACTGTTGAACCTTTGTATGATGGGCTCCCCCCATGAGCTTCTTACACTGTAAAAGGGCGCATGTATGTCGCAGACCATTAAGACTAATCACCTGGTGCAATCGGATTTCCTCAAAGTGCGTGCATTTTCAGGCATATTAACCTATCAACCATCTACAATTCCAAACCAGGAAATGATTCAGATGCTTGGCCATATTTTGGCAAATAAAATCTCTCATTCTTGCTGATACTTTACTTATTTGGAAGGAGCCAGCAACTGTGGCACATAGAGACTATAGAATGGTTTATGACACTTTGAACAAGTGGGACGTAAAGGCCGAGGCATTTATCATGACCACAGTAAAAGAAGCTTGCAGGGCAGGATATGTGGAAGCGCTGTTCCTGGGCAAGATAACCATAATGCTCATTCCAAACTGATATTTTTCCAGGCGTGGAGATTAATATGCGGTGGGGAATTACAGTTTTTTTTTTTTTTTTTTGCACATCACAACATAATGTTTCTTCACTAAAACAAATGCTGCAGTTGCTATGACCAGGTTTTCCCTGATATACAAAATTGAGGGAAAGTTTTTTTGGCTTTTCCAGCAGCGCCCATATTCTATATGCGAAGCACATTATTGTTCTTGTGGACCTAAGGAACTTTTGCCTGTAGATTTAATTTTTGAATGTATTACGGTTTTAAGCTATTCTATTTGCACAGGACTGTTTCCAATATTCCTGACTCACAGACAATATCAGAAAAAGAAGACTCTAAAATTGCAGGCACATCTAATCTCTCGTGCTGCGGCCTCTTAAAATTTGGAATTATGAGTCATCCAATACATTAGGCCCAAAAACGAAGACTATCTAAAGCCTATACTTGGAGTCTTGTCCACATCAAGATAGTCCAATGTGAGTGATGCATTCCATCACCATATCCACCGGTGATGCTTCTACTTCTCCCCCCTAATGACCCCACAATTTTTTGCCAACCCCTGGAGCAGTGGGTGTTTTGTATGTACATGTCGGCAGGCTCCCCCCCTGTACTTCCGGCAAGGCTGAGGTTAGTCAATGGAGTTTCAACAACCCCAGTGCCATTTTTCCGGTAAAAATTGTGTCTAGCAGGTCAAGACATTGGCATGTTTCGTCGTCTTGCCTGAAAGTTTTTAGACTTGATCAACGTTCAATAAAAATCGGCCAATTTCAGAGGTAAAACAATTTAACGAAAAGTAACCGGTATGTTTGGTGTAATATTTTGCCCACAACGTGAGAGGTCCAACAACCAGCCTCACACCAAGGTTATTTAGAGCAATTACTGAAGATCATCTTATACGGTATATGTCAACTTGTCAAATTAAAATAATGAGGTATTAGTTTTAAGTGAAACATTAAAGGTTGTCCACTTTCCGCAAAGAATCCTATTGTTTTGTAAGGAATAGTTATGCAGTTTTTCAATCGACTTTCTGTAGATTCCGCACTTGTACTCTAATCTCTGCTGCTTTATTCTATAGAAAACTTCTAGTGATAGAGATCTGTCTATGATCAGGGATGGAGAGGCGGGGTCAACTGGCTCTTATATTACTGAGAGCCGTTGATCCTGACTGCTCATGTAACTTGCGTTATCCATCCCATGACCATATCAGCCCCGTTAATTTCACATCTTTGTCACTACCAGCCCCTGTGTTACTCTGATGGTCAGTTGTCCTAAAAGTACCAAGTTATCAATCTAGTGGGCGTCCTATTCAACCCGGACACTGTATATAATGGATGCTAACAACTGTAACCGCAGCAGTTTTTATTTTAATATTTAGTTCGGAATTTTAATTTATTCTTTATACAGAATGGCTGTACCATAATACAAGCTCTTATACCTCCTATTGTCTCCACCCTTCCAGCCTCCTAGACACTAAGCCTTGCGAGCAGGACCCTCACTCTGTTGCATAGCGTGGTAGCACTTGGAAGTCCTTAATTTTTTGTTGTACCCCATGAGTCTAATCACTGAAAATATGATTTTGAAAATGCTATATTTTAGGTGCTATATAAAGATTTATTTGTAATATAACTGTACCCAAACCCAAATATTCTACATTAATAACAATACTCATACATTTCATCATCAAGTACAGGATCTCCTCTTGTAGCAATTCTATATTAGTGCCCCACGGTTAAGTTTCTGGAAGTCTGCTTGGATTTTCAGAAGGATTTGTTCTTTGTTTCAGTCGATGAAGAAGATAAAGCCGGGCTAGTAAATGCACTCCCCAAAGAAAAACAGAATCCGAACTGACTTAATCCTTCTGAAAAAAATAAAATAAATAATGTTATATTAATCTCTTTTCTACAGTTTCTGTTATGTTGTTTGCTAAATCAAATTTCTAATAAATTTTTTGTACGAACAACATAGTGACTGTAAAAGGACCGCTCAATATTATTTTTTGAAAATAGCAGATAGCTTTATTTAATCATCCTGCAGACAAGGTTAAAAACATTTAAAACACAACATGTGCACGTTCAAGTCATGTCCGATGTAATCAAATCAAATCTGTGCAAAATGATGCCAGGATTACAATAGCAGCCACAGAGATATTTCATAAATAAGCATTGTTGCTGAAAAACTCTCCTCCCCTTATATCCGCACAATAGTATCACCTTCCCGGTTTAATATCAAGCAATAGTAATACAATAGAAGCTCTATATGCTATAATGGCTAATAAATGAAAAAGGATATCACCGGGACAACGAGGGGGCGGCTTCCCCACCGTTCCCCACCTCCCTTGTGGCTTCTTCGGGGGTATAGAATACAAAGATAGAGCTCCTATATAGGACTACTAGATCCCTCACTCTGTGCGGGTCGGTATGTTTAAGTACTGGGGTCCGCCGCGGTCCAATCTGGCGACTAATATACATTTTTGCTCACATATAATAACCCATGGAAAATACTTACAACTATACTGGGAAAACCATTCCGAGAGGTAAAACAGCTTATTCCATTTACAAGCGCCGCCTATCCATGTAAGCTCCGGCCTGACGATTGTTAAATTTTCTGTAGTTAAGTATTTGGATTCCACCTATAGATGCAAGATACACTTTGAGGTTACAAGGTAGGCTTTTATTATAAAGAAGCAACCACAACCCCCCAGTATACATCGACATACAGCACTGACCCCCCCACCCCCCAGTAATACATCGAGATACATACGCCACCCCCCGTACTACAATCTATATACAGCGCACAGGCTCTACGTCTGACCCCAGTAAGTAAATCTACAGACGCTCCAAACCCCGAGAATACATCTAAACAGCGGTCTCAACTCCAGGAAGAAAGCTCAGAAGCGCCACCCCCTAGTAATACAAGCGTAGACAGCCACCACCTCAACGACGACATTCCTACACCGCGAACCCCCTAGTATACAGCGATATACAGCAGCCTACCAACCCCTCAACTACTACATCGAACAGACCAACAGGCCGAACACCCCCCACTACAACAGCGACATACCGCGCCACCACCCCATAAATACGTCCATATACGCCAACAACCCCCAGTACGACAGTCTGGAGACAGCTGTCTCGCCCCCCGTAATAAATCTACAACGGCTCCGACCATAGAACCATTGGCGATGTTCAAGGATGGCGAGTGCCTGCCACTGGCGCATAGTGACATCCCACACTGCCAGTGCCAGTATCGCACACCACGAGGGAAGAAGGAGATCACGTGCAGTGGGGGAAGGGGGAGGTGTAGTACAATTTTTATTATTCCTATCTAGAGGACGTGTTACAAGACGGTCCCTACTTAGGACACCCAATTTCTTACAGAACACCATGGTTACAGACAGACCTCGGACCTCTGAGAAGCTCTCTGGATGTTACGATAGTCCAACTGCAATAATCAAGCTCTAATGTGTCTGTAATGAAAGCTTATTGATAACCGGGTCTCATTCAGCAAAAATGTTAAATAAAAACTCCATTTTGTCAATGGGGCCAAATTTTTTTTTGTTTCGATCTACATGTATAAATATACAGTTTCACGTGCATGAACAAATTCACTAAGAACAAACCCTCCGGACCCTATCTTGTAAACGTAACCTGGGACTGCCTGTATTGTTGTAATGTGGTGTAATAGAGTTATTATGAGGGCTATATTATTAGTATACGGTCGGTAGATATTTATTATATGAGATTGTAGGGGAAGTATATTTTATAGAAACTTGATTTGTAAAGCGCTTCTGATTGATGCACCAGCTAAATAAAGAATATTATTTATCTTATTAAATATAATTATATTATAAATAAATTATCTTTATTCTCAACAATTGGTGGGAGGGCCCCCACCAGTTTGTGCCCAGGCCTCCACCACCTGAATCTTCCTGCCCACGCCAGACACACTGTTCCATTTAACATACACACCTCATCTCACACCAGACACGCAGTTCAGTAGCATACCTTGGCCCCACCAGACACCCGCCCCATACAACACCATACCCCACCAGCCATGCATTCCCATGAAACATACAGAAACCATCTTGTTCAGTTCACAGCTTCCCCTTTACGTTTAATCAGTCAATTATTTATTCTTTCCTGTCATGCCCCCGTCACCTCCATACACCCTCATACACACGCCTGTATTTTTCTGTTCTCCGGTGTTTGTCACACATTACTGAGCTAATGCCCCAGGATGCCGGTCCCATACATCCAAGATCTGTGACATCTCAGAAATCTGGCGATGTCTGTCTGGTTATTTGCCACGGGGAACTGACTGGTCTCTCTCACTGGGATCGCTGCTCTGCAGGCACGTGCACCACGCATATAAAGCATCCCAATGTCTGACTGACAGTGTTCAGTCAGACTATGGCATCTGGTGGGGCCCCTCTTTGACAAAATGGTGGGGCCCTGGGGACTGTGTCTCGGGAGCCTTCCATAATCCGCCCTTATAAAGACATACCGATATTAAATGTAAGGTTATTTATCAGAGAAAAAATGTATAATAAGATATATATAATCAGTAAAATGACTCTTATCACCCTCGTTTGTTCCTGATCACCTGCTCAGCTTACTGCCCATATCCATCGTCATTGAGGATCACCAGACACAAGAGATCTTGGAACAGATCATGTATCACATTCTATCACTAGACTGCTTTACTACAACTAAACCTTTCTAGAATAGAGCTAATCATAATAAACTATATTTTATCCATTTTTATACATTCACCTGAAGTATTACTTTTTTTCAAATGTAAATATTTAAGACACGTTTTTGGTGAGTTTAGAACTGAAGACACTTTTTTAATTGAATTTTAAAACTTGTGAAACGGTGAAACACACATTCATGGATGTGCGAACTGTGTCCAGACCCTTTTCAATGCAATTTTTATTTGCTGTATTTTTATATACATATATTTTGATGGCAAACTGAACACTTAAACGGTCAGATTAATGTTTTTATGAAGCAGACTGGTTGGAGGTTCCATAAGCGAGAAATGATATGTGGCATTCTATTTTTGTGTAAATTTTTATTTTTTACTTACCTGGTCCTAGACCAAAACTTAACAAATGCTAGTATAGCTTCATACTCAAATAGGAACACATGGATAAACTCCTGGAATAGAAAAAATATACGATAAACCATTAATAGTTAATGTACGTGTTTCATTTATTCAGACCTTAGGAACATAGAAAGAGTAATAACCCAGGGGTAACCCACACACAAATATACACAAAATAATCAGAATCTTTATATGGAGTGCCATCATATTCATCAGCACTTACAAATCATAGGTGCATATGCATAAAATAAGACATCACCAGCATCACTCATGTTATATACAAAATCCAAGGTGAATGGGACTGCAGATAATCCGGGATCTTGGTGCCTGGTGGTTGCTGCTGATCACAGATGGAGGAGAACACAGGATGGGTAGGTAGGCCATTAAACAAGTGTGATACTTGCGACTTTGGTTCTAATCATGTTTGAAACTTTGGAGGCCGAATAACCGCCTCACCCCCAGTAACACAGCTACACACAGCCGCCTCACCCCCAATAACACAGCTACATACAGCCGCCTCGCCCCCAGTAACACCGCTACATACAGCCGCCTCGCCCCCAGTAACACCGCTACATACAGCCTCGGCCATGCAGGGGGATATGCGGGGAGGCGGTCACCTGTGCCGGGTCGGGCGGACTGCTCAGGGAGGTGGCGGCTGAGGAGTCAGGGCCCGGGAGGCGCGATCTGGTGGGGGCCCCCTGGAGGCAGGATGGTGGGGGCCCCGGGGCTCGAGCCCCGGGAGCCCCGCCTATAATCCGGCCCTGTCCGCCAATATGTGTGAATGAGGTTTTAGGTTTTATCATTTCAGAACATCATACAAGTTATGACCCTTCTTTTATGATGACCGTGTTAGTAATGTTTTCTCATTTGAATTTTGTGCTTCCTTGACCGCTATGTTCTCTTCAGTTTTTTTTCTTTTCTTTTTTTTTATTTTTTAATGAAGTGCGTATTTCTCATTTGCTGTTTTGTATTTCCCTTAGGATGAAAAAATGAAAAGTATTGCTGAACAGTTAATGTATGATGTTGCTCATCCGATGCCCCCTCCCTCACAGGTACTAAGTCCTTAGGTTCTGCTGCCCCTGTAGGAAATGGCACGTTGGTCCTTTTTAAAGAGATTATTTGAATAAAATGGTAGCCTTTCACATTTTGATTATAAAACCCCTACAAATAGGGGCTGGCAAGCTATATACACTGGGGCAGGGGCTGGCAAGCTATATACACTGGGGCAGGGGCTGGCAAGCTATATACACTGGGGCAGGGGCTGGCAAGCTATATACACTGGGGCAGGGGCGGGCTGGCTGGCTACATACTGCAGAGGCTGTGACCAATGCATTTCCTACCCTCGGCTTATACTCAAGTCAATAGGTTTTCACGGTTTTTTGTGGTAAAATTAGGGGCCTCGGCTTATACTCGGGTCGGCTTATACTCGAGTATATACGGTAAGTAAAATTTCTTTAGTTTTTTTTTATTACACTGCGTTGTGGCAACACCCAGAAAAGTGAGATGCAAACTGTTTAAAATATCACCTAGAGATGGACAGCCATGTTACACATCACCTAGAGATGGACTGCCATGTTACACATCACCTAGAGATGGACTGCCATGTTACACATCACCTACAGATGGACAGCCATGTTACACATCACCTAGAGATGGACTGCCATGTTACACATCACCTAGAGATTGACAGCCATGTTACACATCACCTAGAGATGGACAGCCATGTTACACATCACCTAGAGATGGACTGCCATGTTACACATCACCTAGAGATGGAAGCAGCCATTCCACCACTCACCTAGAATGGACAGCCATGTCACACAGTCCCCCTAGAGATGGACAGCCCATGTTACCATCACCTAGAGATGGACAGCCTGTTACACATCACCTAGAGATGGACAGCCATGTCACACATCACCTAGAGATGGACTACCATGTTGTTCAACATCACCTAGAGCCTGGAGCACCATTTACACATCCACCTAGAGATGGACTGCCATGTTAACATACCTAGAGATGGACTGCCAATTGACACAGCACCTAGAGATGGACATCCATGTTATACACATCACCTAGAGATGGACAGCCATGTTACACATCACCTAGAGATGGACAGCCATGTTACACATCACCTAGAGATGGACAGCCATGTTACACATCACCTAGAGATGGACTGCCATGTTACACATCACCTAGAGATGGACTGCCATGTTACACATCACCTAGAGATGGACAGCCATGTTACACATGTTACACATTACCTAGCAGATGGACGCAATGTACACACTCAACTAGAGATGGACTGCCATGTTACACATCACCTAGAGATGGACAGCCATGTTACACATCACCTAGAGATGGACAGCCATGTCACACATCACCTAGAGATGGACTACCATGTTGCACATCACCTAGAGATGGGCAGCCATGTTACACATCACCTAGAGATGGACTGCCATGTTACACATCCCGTAAAGTCGTCTGCGCATCTACATAATAAGTAGAACTTATGAAATGATGACCACATAAGACGCAATACTTTTATTTATTTTCTGCTAGACCATAACATTTTATTCGCCTATAGATCTCTCATAATAATTCAACGTAAGGCAGACAATTACCTCTTATTTCTGGATAACACCTATACAATCTAGGTGCTTTATTAATGTTTCTATTTAAATATTTGTATTTTGACTGTCCACCTTTTATATCTACAAAGAACGACTAAGGGACATGATTAATTTATTTAATTATGAATGATACCTTCCTACTAAAAAAGTCATCCGTCGACAATTCTGTTCCATAGAGTCCATTCAATAACAAAGACTAACGCGCGGCACTCGTCTCCACTAGGCGACACAAAAAACTAAGGTATAATCATCAAATATGCCTACAGGGCATTTTTTACTATGACAACGAGTCATCTTGGAGTAGCCTACTTCTCGGCGCTGCGTCACAGTAGGACACTCAGCAGAGCTCAGAAGGGTCCTAGACTAGTAGCGTTTCTACATCTTAATAAATTGCCGGTCACCTAAGTTATATAGAATTGTTTTCACCCTAACTCACCCATATAACGCACTTCCTCATACCAAAAAATCCACTCACTAGAACTAAAATCGCAATCCCTTCCTTGCTTGTTGAACTTTATGGCATGTATCTATTTTCAACTCCAAACTAACTTTGTAACTATGTAACCTATTTTTAACTATTTTTTTTTTTTGTTTTTTTATTTGACACACGTTAACCCCTGAACGCTCTGGCGGTTAGCTCTGGGGCGGCGCAGAGGTATCAGGAGTGTTGAAGAGGGCTCACGGGCTGAGTCCTCTCATACAATGGTGAAGGGTTTTTTGCTATTTCTAAAACCTCCACCGCTAATAACCCCTGTCAGTCTTGCACAACCGATCGCGGCTATTAACGCCTTTGGCCGGCGGCGTTAAATGACTGCGTCGCGCGTGCGCGGCCATCTTTATACGATCGCCGCGCCCCCACCCTTAATGGGGGGCGGCGAATCGGTTGCCATGGTATCCTCGGGTCTTTCGTTTGAACCCGAGTCTATCTGGCTTCTGCTGATTCGTTACACATGAGCCATTGGCTCTTGTATAAAAATAGTATGCTGTAAATAATCCCTATCTAATCAAATATAAAAGCGGTTACGGCCGGGGTACCTCCGATGCTGGAATTGGCCCAAATGTCCGAATATTCGACTTTTTTACCGATACAACACCTTTTTTACTCACTAAAAATGAAAATACAAAATGATCAAAATTGTCCACAGACCTCAAATGCTAGCTGAAAACGTCGGCTCATTGCGCAAAAAATACCCCCACACATCTCCGTGCGCCAAAGTATGAAAAGTTATACTCAGAAGATGGCAAAAATGTTTTTTTTCTTTTTTGTACACTTCGTTTAATTTGTTTGAAATGTTTAAAACACAATAAAACCTATATAAATTTGGGTATCACCACGATGCACCGAACAACAAGAATAACTTAGGTGTTATTTGGAGGGACAGTCCAAAGTCGGAAAACTGGAGCCCACATGCATGTTTTTTTTTTTCAATTTTTTTTCCACATTTGGAATTTTTTTTCAGTACACGGCATGTTTAAAATAAATAACATTACGGGAGTTATTTTGTTTACGCAAAAATAAGCCCCTCACACAGTCTGGTACACGTAAAAATAAAAAGTTATGGATTTTTTTGAAGTTGGAGAGCTAGAAATGAGGCGGAAACCCTTCGTCCTTAAGGGTTTGAATCACCTCGGTAACCAATTCTAATAGGAGCTTTTCCTGACATATGGACACATACATTGGTTAGGTTGCTCAGTTGTTTCAGAAGAAAACGAAATTTGTGTGCAATTTTCAACAACAACCAGCCCAAAACATACCGTAAATATAAGTTTACAACCTATATGTTAAGCATTGTTTTGGAGTTCAGTAAAAGAAGTACCAATCAAAATGTCATGTACGTATCTACTCTACTTTAGGCTCTAATTCCCTATGTACTAGTACTGGGGTGACATTAGTTGCTATCATGTTTCCTATATACCATCCACATTTAGAAACATATAACATCAGTAGTGCTCAGAGCTAATCACATGTGGAAGGATAGAAAACTTACTTTTCATCTTCCATCTGCAGGCTGCCTCCTCTTTGCCTCCTACATTTGATATTATGACTTGATGGTGTCTCCTACAGATGTGTTGGAGTTAATACTCTTTTTTTGGAAATTAAATAGTAATCAGCTTGCAGCTTAAATTTATAATAATGTTTAAAGGAAAAAAGGCACCACCACAAAATCTACCTATAAAGGTAGATGGGTGGTAGGTGGATCATTGGGACGTGATGATGCCCTTTTAAAAGGTCTACCCTCACGTCCCTTGCACTTTTTTGAGAACTTTAATTTGATATTTATTCAAATTTACTTCTGTGGCTACCGGGGCGTGGAGTAGCCGCTTATGAGATTACCCAGCGGCTACTCCACGCCCCGGTAGCCCACTTTCCCACCCCACCCTCCTACTCACCCATCTTCGGCGCGCAGCTCCGCGTAGCTGCTCGCCCTCCGTCCGGCGAGCCTGCCGTCTGCCATCGCCAGAAGAGCAGGCCGCAGCCTGTTTCGGAGTTGTGACCGCGCAGGCGCGGGCCCCTTGCCCCCCCCCTCTTCTTCGCATCGCAGACGCAGGCTCCCCCGGACCGAGGGCCGCGCCTCTACGCGGAGCTGCGCGCACGAGATGGGTGAGTAGGAGGGGTAAAGTGCTACCGGGGGCGTGGAAGGTAGCCGCCTCGTTTAATCTCATACGGCTACTCCACGCCCCGGTAGGCCACATAAGTAAATTGAATAAAATATCCAAATTAAAGTTCTCAAAAAAGTGCAGGGACGTGAGTATTAGCCCTTAAATGGCTATCCTCACGTCCAATGATCACCTACCACCCCAATCTACCTTTATAGGTAGATTTGTGGTGGTAGGTTCCCTTTAAAGGTTTGTATACATTTGGAAAACTTACCTACCTACCCATAGGTGAAAAGATTTTAGTTAAACTAATTAGACCACGTTTAGGACACTCTACTACAGAATCAAAGATTTTAAAAAATCATACATATATGCTGTGCGTGCCCCCCTCTGGCAGGATCGTCCCTTCTTTAGGTTCTTATGCCCTGTTTTTACAAAAGACAATGCTTTTAATTATGCATATAGCCTATAGGGCTCTGGGGCCATAGGTGTTAATGGGCCTCCGGGATTGCCCTCTTTGGCTGATTTGCATATTTTTTTAAGCATATCTTAGAGCATAAGAAGCTTGAGAAGAAACCAGGTCCTACAGAGGAGCACACACCTGCATGTCGTGTGCTTGGTTTACATCCTTGATTCTGGTTGTAGATGTCCTTAAGTTTGCAGGCTTACACTCTATTAATCTTCATTGGACTGCCATAGATAGACATTCAGACCCCAAACAAACCTTTCTCTGACTTTTTTTAACTTAGGTTATAACTTACTAAGTAGCAGCAGGAACGAACAGCCTGTCTTCATCCACCAAGTGATCTATCACAACCCTATTAATCACCTTACGCCTTCCTCTATGTATCCTTTCTTCTGTCATAGAGCCAGCTCTGTCCCTGCACACAGCATCCCTCTCTCTTGCTATGCTGTAATGACTGAGAGTCAAAACATTGAATATTTCCTCTGATGATTAAGAGAACCTTATTCACTGGACTTCACCGGAGTGCTGCTGCTTCTCCTTTATTGGTTCTTCCTGGATCCATGAACTGGGAACTTCTTGCTGCAGAGCAGTCACAATGATGTAATCAGGTCCAGATAGGGAAAATTTGGATTCTTATGCCACAACTTGTGTTTCTCCATATTCGGTCAGTAACAAATCGGTGGAGATGGCGCAGTATCAGCATTTTGTGATGTAGTGTTCCCAGGCTTTTATTTTCTGTTTCAGCCTTGTATGAACACCATTTTAGGAAAATCATGATGAAATTCAAGCTTGTTAAAAACAAAGTTCTCTGAAGTACAGATGAATCCCTATATCGAAACGCTTTACTCTTCTAAGTTATAAGTTCAAAACTTGATAGAACCCCCTTAAAGAACTGCACCCCTTAGAATTAACTGATGGATTATAGGTCTGGAAACTGCAAATCCTGGCAATGGATATCATTGTAAACATCACCAATTTCCCATATATTTCCATGTTTATAATAAAAAATAAAATTTCCACATTGCCTATGAAGAGAATTCATTGATAACTAAGAATTATCTTATGTCTAGATATACTATTATGGTAGGCAAACAAAGCAGAAAAATGAAATCCATGGTATAGGTGTTTTCTAATTGAAACAGCTAATCAATTATTTCATAAATTAGTTGATGGAGCTATTCGATTATTTAGCTGCTTCAGTGTAAAATTGGCAATTAAATTTCGGCTAGCTTTCATGCTATAAGCTACATGCTACATTTCTTCACTTCCCACATTCCAGCTTTAATTGCTGTCCTCCATTGACACAGAGGTTAAAACCAAATTGTCTCATGAATTATTCATGGGATGCACTGATTATTTGTGCATAATTTTTTCCACTAAAATACAGACCAACTGGAGCTGAATATATGCTCTAAGCAATTTCTGACAGACTCATTTGGAAATTTCTCTGCATGTTTCCAGATTTTTTGCTCTAATATCACAATCTTATGTTGAAACACAATTTTATGGATCATCCATACATCAAATGAGTATTGCTGTCAGAAAGCTATTTGAGGATTCATTTTGAGAGTCATTTGAGAGTAACATGTAGATGTCCAACTGACGTATATAATGTGATCTCATCCTGTAATTCTACTGTAGATTTAATCCAACTGCAATAATAGGAATGGTGATTGTCTGTAAACTATACATAGCAAAAAAAGAGAAAAGAAAGGTTGTGAAAACATGACATTTTATGTTATACGTCGATAAGAAATAAAAACACTCCCTGGAAATATATAGACATGAATGGATGACAGAAAGTGGGAGACAGCCTGTTACAAATAAAGTAGGAAGGCATCCATGTTACACATCGCATAGGACATTCATCTATTACAAATAAACTAGCGACAAGTAGCTGTGTTACGAATTATCTAGAATCAGGCTACATGTTACACACACACAAGAGACAGGCAGCCATGTTATGATAAACTAGTGACTGCTGTTACACATCACCTTAGGTGCGCCATGTTACACATCACCTAGATATGACTGCCATGTACACTCACCTAGAGTTGACGCCTGTACCTCACCTAGAGGACACCCTGTTACACATCACTAGAGATACTCCAGGTTCCCACCTAGAGATGACCCATGTTACACATCACCTAGAGACTGCTTCAGCTATATGCAGCCATGTTACCATCACCTAGAGATGGCTGCCATGTACACATCACCTAGAATGGACGCCATGTTACACATCACCTAGAGATTGACTGCCCATGGTTTCACATCACCTAGAGATGGACATGCCATGTTACACATCACCTAGAGATGGACTACACTTTACACACACTGATGACATACCATCACCTAGATATGGAGCCTGTTACACATCACCTAGAGATGACGCCATGTTACCATCACCTAGAGATGGACTGCCATGTTTACACATCACCTAGAGATGACAGCATGTGTACACATCACCTAGAGATGGACTGCCATGTACAACATCACCTAGAGATTGACTGAGCATGTTACAACATCCCTAGAGATGGACAGCCATGTTACACATCACCTAGGATGGACTGCCATGTACACATCCCTAGAGATGGACTCCATGTTACACATCACCTAGAGATGGACAGCCATGTTTACACCCATCTACCAGAGATGACTGCCATGTACACATCACCTAGAGATGGGCACCATGTTACACATCACCTAGATATGGAACTGCCATGTTACACATCACCTAAGAGAGGACAGCCATGTTACACATCACCTAGAATGGACTGCCATGTTCACATCACCTAGAGATGGACTGCCATGTTACACATCACCTAGAGAGACAGCCTGTACACAGAATCAGCCTGTTCCATCACCTAGAGATGGACAGCCATGTTACAACATCACCTAGAGATGGACTGCCATGTTACACATCACTAGAGATGGACAGCCATGTACAACATCAACCTAGAGATGTGAAGCGTTCACACATCACCTAGAGATGGCCGCCATGTTACACTACCTAGAGATGGACAGCATGTTACACACACCTAGAGATGGACAGCCATGTTGACACATCACTAGAGATGGACAGACATGTTACACACCTAGAGATGGACTGCCTGTTACACATCACCTAGAGATGGACGGCCATTTCACACATCACCTAGAGATGGACGCCATGTACACACACACACCTAGAGATGGACGCCATGTTACCACTCACCTAGAGATGGACATGCCATGTTACATACCATCACCTGAGATGGACAGTCCATGTTACACATCACCTAGAGATGGACGCGCATTTCACATCACCTAGAGATTACCATGTTACACATCACCTAGAGATGGACACCATGTTACACATCACCTAGAGATGGACTGGCCATGTTTACACATCACCTAGATGGACGCCATGTTACACATCACCTAGAGATGGACAGCCATGTTACACATCATCTAGAGATGACGCCATTGTTACACACTCACCTAAGATGGACATGCCATGTTACACCACCTAAAGATGGACTGCCATGTTACACATCACCTATGAGATGGTACTGCATGTCTACACATCACCTAGTAGAGGACTACCATGCACATACCAGACATGGAGCCAGATGTAATATCGAGGCTGCCATGTACACATCACCTAGAGATGGGACAGCCATGTTACACATCACACTAGAGATGGGCTGCCATGTTACACATCCCTAGAGATGGACCTGAGCCTGTTACCCACCACCTAGAGATGGAGCAGCCATGTTATACATCCCTAGAGATGGACTGCATTTTACACATCACCGAGAGATGGACAGCCTGTCACCATCACTAGAGGATGGCAGCCTGGTCACACATCACCTAGAGATGGACAGCCATGTTACACTCACCTAGAGATGGACAGCCTGTTACACATCCCTAGAAGGACAGCCATGTCCCACATCACCTAGATATGGACTATAAACCATTTTGCACTCACCTAGGATGGGCAACCAGGTATCACTCACCTAGAGATGGCCTGCCATGTTCTACATGACCTAGAGATGGACTGCCACGTTACACATCACCTAGAGAGGACAGCCATGTTACACATCAACTAGAGATGGACAGCCCATGTTAACACATCACCTAGAGACGGACAGCCATGTTACCATCACCTAGAGAGGACTTCATGTTTACCCATCACCTAGAGATTGACTGCCATGTAACATCACCTAGAGATTGACTGCCATGTTACACATCACCAGAGTGGACAGCCATGTTACACATTCACCTAGAGATGGCCTGCCTGTTACACCTCACCTAGAGATGACTGCCATGTTTACATACACATCACCTAGAGATGGACAGCCATGTTACAATCATCTAGAGATTGACTGCCTGTTACACATCACCTATGAGAGGACTTCCAATGTTTACACATCACCTAAGATGGACGCTGTGCCATTTTACAACCATCACCTAAGATGGACTTGCCATGTTTTACACAATCACCTAGAGATTCACTGCCATGTTACACTCAACCTAAGATGGACAGCCATGTTACACATCACCTAGAGATGGGCAGCATGTTCACATCCACCTAAGATGACAAGCCATTCACATCATCACCTAGAATGGACAGCCATGTCACACATCACCTAGAGATGGACAGCCAGTTACCATTACTAGAGTGGACAGCATGTACACC
>CM033641.1:230714344-230981784 GCA_019512145.1 Engystomops pustulosus | reverse complement strand
TCACCTAGAGATGGACAGCCATGTTACACATCACCTAGAGATGGACAGCCATGTCACACATCACCTAGAGATGGACTACCATGTTGCACATCACCTAGAGATGGGCAGCCATGTTACACATCACCTAGAGATGGACTGCCATGTTATACATGACCTAGAGATGGACTGCCACGTTACACATCACCTAGAGATGGACAGCCATGTTACACATCACCTAGATATAGGGACATCACATGTGGTAGAAACATACTAAAGAAGTTATGGGGAGCAAGAGAGAGGATAAATAAATGTGGAAGCGTTAGGAAAAATTACTGTTCATCTGAAGCATGATATGTTGAATTACATATAAGTGAATTAGGGTAGTAAGGAGGGGGTATATAAAAGACTTGTTGGTGGAGGGTAAGGAATATTTTGGAAGATAATAAGAGCGGGGTGGTAATAAGCTTGCAAGCTAGATGAATGTAGATAAATGTTTTATAAGTTTGTCTACATTTTGAAACTTACCTACCTACCAATAGGTGATAAAGATTTAAACTATTAGACCAGCAGTTAAGGACATCTACCACAGAATCAAAGATTGTAAAACAATCACACATATATGTGGTGCGTGCCCCATCTGGCAGGATCGTCCCTTCTTTTAGGTTCTTATGCCTGTTTTACAAAAGAAAAGGCTTTGTAATTATGCAAATTAGACCATATGGGCTTCGGGGCCATAGGTGTTAATGGAGCCTGGATGACCCTTTTTGCTATTTGCATATTTTTTTAAAGCATATTCTTTAGAGCAGTGATGGCGAACCTTTTAGAGACCGAGTGCCCAAACTACATCCAAAATCCACTCTATTCACCGGGAAGTGCCAACATGGCATTTTAAGCAGAACCTTATTGCTCCTGTTCTTCCACATCTATCAATCGTATCGGCCCTGAGGCCACTTAACTACCGTTGAAAAGAAGGAGGGCACATTCAGACTCTTTGTAGCTCTCCCAGGTCTCTTTGTAGAGGAAGATAGTGGGTTCAGCAAGAGGACCTCCAAATAATGCAGCTCTGTAAACAACTTCTCACTTTTTCCGAGTTCACAAACAGCGGGGGAAAAATAAAGCGCTGCGAGCAGCTTCTCTTAAGTTGCCTCGGACGCAAGAAGATTGGTGGATTTTCCTGTTGGTGAACTCGGTGCTGGTGATGGTCTGAGTGCCACAGAAAATGGCTCCGAGTGCCACCTGGCACCCGTGCCATAGGTTCGCCACCACTGCTTAGAGCATAAGAAGCACCTTGAAGAAGAACAGGTCCTCCACAAGAGGAGGCACACACCTGCATGTCTGTGTGCTTGGTTACAATCCTTGATTCTGGTTGTAGATGTCCTTTAAGTTGCAGGCTTACACTCTATTCAATCTTCATTGGACTGCCATAGTAGACATTCAGACCCCAAACAAACCTTTCTCTGACTTTTCTTTTTAACTTAGGTTATAACTTAATAAGTAGCAGCAGGAACGAACAGCCTGTCTTCATCCACCAAGTGATCTATCACACCCATAATATCAGCTCTACGCCCCTTCCTATGTATCCCTTTCTCTGTCCATAGAGCCAGCTCTGTCCCTGCACACAGGATCCCTCTCTTTGTATGCTTGTGATGACTGAGAGTCAAAACATTGAATATTCTCTGATGCATAAGAGAACACTGATTCACTGGACTTCAACGGAGTGCTGCTGCTCTTCCTTTATTGGTTCTTCTGGATCCATGAAGCTGGGAACTTCTTGCTGTCAGCAGTCACAATGATGTAATCAGGTTCCAGATAGGGAAAATTTGGATTCTATGCCACAACTTGTGTTTCTCCATATGTGCGGTCAGTAAACAAATCGTGGGAGATGGCGCAGTATCAGGCATTTTGTGATGTAGTGTTCCCAGGCTTTTATTTTGTGTTCAGCCTTGTATGAACCACCATTTTAGGAAAATCATGAATGAAATTCAAGCTTGTAAAAAACGAAGTTCTCTGAAGTACAGATTGAATCCTCTATATCGAAAGCTTACTCTTCTCAAGTTATAAGTTCAAAACTTGATAGAACCCCCTTAAAGAACTGCCACCCCTTAGAATTAACTGATGTTATAGGTCTGGAAACTGCAAACTCCTGGCAATGGATATCATTGTAAACATCCACCAATCTCCCATATATTTCCAATGTTAATAATAAATAAAAAATTTCCACAATGCCTATGAAGAGAATTCATTGATAACTAAGAAGATTATCTTATGTATGAAGTAACTATTATGGTAGGCAAACAAAGCAGAGAAAAATGAGAATCCAATGGTATAGGTGTTTTCTAATTGAAACAGCTATTACAATTATTTCATAAATAGTGATGGAGCTATTTCGATTATTTAGCTGCTTCATGTAATAATTGCAATTAATTTGGCTAGCTTGTTCTATGTAAAGCTAATGCAACATTTTTCAATTCAACATTCCAAGCTTAATTGCTGTCTCCATTGACACAGGGTTAACCAAATTGTTCTCATGAATTATATGGGATGCACTGATTATTAGGCATAATTTTTCCACTAAAATACAGACCAACTGGAGCTGAAATATATGCTCTTAGCAATTTCGACAGACTATTTGGAAATTTTCCTGCATGTTTTCCAGATTTTTTGCTCTAATAATCACAATCTTATTTGTTGAAACACAAATTTATGGATCATCCATACATCAAATGAGCAATTGCTGTAGAAAGCTATTTAGGATATCAATTTGAAGAGTCATTTGAGAGTAACATGTAGATGTCCAACGACGTATATAATGTGATCTCATCCTGGCAAGTTACTGTAGATTTAATCCAAATGCTTAAATAGGAATGGTGATTGTCTGTAAATATACCATAGCAAAAAAAAGAGAAAGAAAAAAGTTGTGAAAACATGACATTATGTGTTACAAGTAGATTAAGAAATAAAAACACTCCATGGGAAATATATAGAGCAGGGGATGACAGAAAAGTGGGAGACAGCCATGTTACAAATAAAGTAAGGAAGGCATCCATGTTACACATCGATAGAGACATGCACTATGTTACAAATAAACTAGCGACAAGTAGCTGTGTTACGAATTATCTAGAATCAGGCACATGTTACACACACAACAAGGAGACAGGCAGCATGTTATGAAATATAAAACATAAGGTGGACGCCATGTTACACATCACCTAGAGATTGGACTGCCATGTTACACATCCAGAGATGGACGCCATGTTACACATCACCTAGAGAGACTGCCACATGTACACATCAACCTAGAGAGGGAAGCCATTGACACATCACCTAGAGAGGACACCCATGTTACACATCACCTAGAGATGGACAGCTGTAACATCACCTAGATGGAGCCGTACACACTGAGATGGAAGCCATGTACACAATCACCTAGAGATGGACTGCCATGTACACATCACCTAGAGATGGACTGCATGTAACATCACCTAGAAGTTGACTGCCAGTTACAACATCACCTAGAGATGACTGCCATGTACACATCACCTAGAGATGGACTCCAGTACACTCACCTAGGATGCGGACACATGTTACACATCACCTAGAGATGGAAGCCATGTTACACATCACTAGAGATGGACTGCCATGTTTACACAATCACTAGAGATGGACTGCATGTTACACATCACCTACAGAGGGACAGCCATGTTACACATCACCTAGAGATGGACTGCCATGTTACAATCACCTAGAGATTGACAGTCCATGTTACACATCACCTAGAGATGGACCTGATGTATTCACATCACCTAGAGATGGACTGCCATGTTACACATCACTAGAAGGGACAGCCCATCACCCATCACACTACTAGATGGACAGCCATGTCAACATCACCTAGAGAGGGACACCATGTTACACATTACCTAGAGATGGACGCATGTACACATCAACTAGAGATGGACAGCCATGTTACCCATCACCTAGAGATGGACAGCCATGTTACACATCACCTAGAGATGGACAGCCATGTCACACATCACCTAGAGATGGACACCATGTTACACATTACCTAGAGATGGGCAGCCATGTTACACATCACTAGAGATGGACTGCCATTACACATCACCTAGAGATGGACAGCCATGTTACACACATCACCCAGAGATGGACAGCTGTTACATACCTAGAGATGGACAGCCATGTTACACATCACCTAGAGATGGACAGCCATGTTACCCACCACCTAGGATGGACAGCCATGTTACAACATCACTAGAGTGGACAGCCATGTCAACATCACCTAGAGATGGATCACATGTTGCACATCACCTAGAGATGGGCAGCCATGTGTTACACATCACCTAGAGATGGACTGCCATGTTACACATCACCTAGAGATGGACGCCATGTTACATCACCTAGAGATGATTGACATGTACTATAAATTGTACTAGATAGGAGGTTGGGTGTCCTGTTACAGGTTTTGTATGGAGCCTAAAAGCTTCAAGTTGTATTTCTATAAACACCCCATATGCTGCCATCTAGACAGCCCTTATGTAAAATAAGCCATTGTTGTCTTCTTATATGGCAGTGATGGCTAACCTATGGCACTGGTGCCAGAGGTGGCACTCAGAGCCCTTTCTGTGGGCACTCAGGCCATCACCAGAGAGGACTCCAGGTATCTTTCTGCAGTCCCAGACAGACCAGGACTTGCTGTGCACAGGAAGGAATGTGCCCACACACACGGCCCCCCCAGGAAGTAATGTGGCCCACACACCAGCCCCCCAGTACGTAATGTGCCTACACACAGCCCCCAGTAGTCATGGGCCCACACACACACAGCCCCCCCAGTAAGGATGTGCCCACACACCACACCCCCCAGTAATATGTGCCCACACACAGCCCCCATAAGTAATGTGTCCCACACACCACAGTCCCCCAGTAAGTAATGTGCCCGCTTGGCCCCACACACACAGCCCCCCAGTCGGTAATGTGCCCACCACACGCCCCCCAGTAAGTATGTTCCACACACACAGCCCCCCCAGTAATATGTGCCCACACCCCAGCCCCCCCCGTACGTCATGTGCCCACAACACCCGCCCCCCATTAAGTAATGGCCACACACCAGCCCCCAGTAAGTAATGTTCCCACACACACACCCCCCAGTAAGTAATGTGCCCACACACACAGCCCCCCAGTAAGTATGTGCCCACACACACATCCCCCCCAGTAATTAAGTGCCCACACACCCAGCCCCCCCCAGTAAGTAAGTGCTACACAGCCACCCCCCAGTAAATTTACTGTCCTCCACACAGCCCCCCGTAAGTAGTGGCCTCACACACAGCCGTCCCACGAAGTAAGTGCCCTCAACACACCAGCCC
This sequence comes from Engystomops pustulosus, assembly GCA_019512145.1. Lineage (NCBI taxonomy): Eukaryota > Metazoa > Chordata > Amphibia > Anura > Leptodactylidae > Engystomops > Engystomops pustulosus. The sequence goes on along the minus strand of CM033641.1, from coordinate 230,976,427 downwards.
CCGTAAGTACTGTGCCTCACAACCCAGCCCCCAGTAAGGCATGTTGCTCACACACACAGCCCCCCAGTAAGTAAGGGCCTCACACACAGCCCCCAGTAAGTAATGTGCCGCACACACAGCCCCCCTAAAGTAATGTGCTCACACACACAGCCCCCCAGTAATAATGTGCCTCAACACACAGCCCCCCAGTAAGTAATTTTCCTCACACACAGCCCCCCGTAGTATGTCCCACACACGCCCCAGTAAGTACTGTGCCTCACACCGGCCCCCCAGTAAGTAATGGGCCGCCACACAGCCCCCAGTAAGTAATGTGCCATCACATCCCCCCCAGTAAGAAGTGGCCTCACACACGCCACCCACAAGTATTGTCCTCCACACAGTCCCCCCACTACGTAATGTGCCTCACACACCGCCCCCTACAGTAAGTACTGTGCCTCACACAGTTCACCAGCCCCATAGTAATGTTGCCTCACACCCCACAGCCCCCCAGTAAGTAATGTGCCTCACACACATCCCCCCCCAGTAAGTTTGTGGCCCCCACACATCCCCCCTGTTCTTCCATGGCCCTTGTCATGTCTCCCCTCTCACCTCACTCGGCAGCTCTCTGTGTTGTGTACTGCTTTCCCCGCAGTCATGTACCCTTGCATCACAAAGGTTCCTTCAGCCTTCAGCCTCCGGGAGTCTTCTACTCCCGTATTCGTGAAGCAACTGCTGGGGAAGCAGTCCCTGTAACATGGTCTCATAACGCTCGGTGTCCTGAAGGACACAGATCGTTATGAGAGAGGGAATGGGAAAGATCTAGCGTCCCCCTACGGGCACTCACCCTTCCGTGCTCCCACGCAGATCCCTCAGCTCCTCCATCCAGCAGCCCTCTTGAAGGGACACAGGTCGGCACGTTCGCCGTGGTGACTTCATCAATCACGCCGACCTGTGTCTGCAGAGCGGTGCAACAAGCTCGGTGTGCTGCACCGCTCTGCCTATAAATTACAATCACCGCCTTGAAGGCGCTATGTAATTTATTTTACGTGGCACGGACCTGCCACCATTGGCAAGTCCTGCTACCAGCGGCAAATGCGCGTGAATGGGGTCCCCGCTATCTTCCGACTTAGGGCGGGGACTTCCCACCTCGCCTCATGTCAGAAGCGTCCCTGCGTGTGGTGTATATAATATATATAATATATAATATATATATAGATGGCAGTCTTAATCTGTGATTGACAAACTAGGGACACATAATGGGTTATTAGTCAACACACATGCTCTATAAGGGGTAGCTGTTGGATCTCCACCATAATGTCTGAGGGCGTCCTGTAAGAAGAAGAAGTACTATAAATTGTACTAGATGGAGGTTGGGTGTCCGTTAGGTTTTGTATGGAGCCTAAAACTTCAAGTTGTTTCTATAAACACCACCCATATGCTGCCATCGCTCCTAGATCCTGCCCTTATGTAACATAAGCCATTTGGTTTTCTTCTTCTATTGCAGTGATGCTAACCTATGCACTGGTGCCAGAGTGGCCACTCAGAGCCCTTTCTGTGGCACTCAGGCCAGCACCATAGAGGACTCCAGGTATCTTCTGCAGTCCCGAGACAGACCAGGACTTGCTGTGGCACAGAGCATTTTAAAGTGCCAGTGTCTATCCATGGGACTATTGGTGTGCGGTCAGGGTGCTTGTATTATCATGAAAACCTGCGCAGGAAGGAGTAATAATCAACAAATTACAACTTTCTGTGTTGGCACTTTGAGATAAATAGCGGGTCCAGCCTGCCCCCATGAAGTATACAGCCTGCCCCCATGAAGTATACAGCCTGCCCCCATGTATTATACAGCCTGCCCCAAGAAGTATACAGCCTGCCCTCATGTATTATACAGCCTGCCCTCATGTATTATACAGCCTGCCCCCATGTATTATACAGCCTGCCCCAAAAAGTATACAGCCTGCCCCAAAACGTATACGCTATCAAACAGTGGGATCCTTCCAGGACAGACAAAAAATATGAGTTTTTTCTATCGCGTACAGAGTGTAGTGAATAAGTGAGGTTAATTATTGTAACATGTTCCAGAGAGCTGCCAGGCCTTGTGCGGATTTGATTATGAGGCCAACCATCATGTTCCTCATTCCATTGTTATGATTCGGACCTTATGTTTGTCGGAGCTCAGCAGCCAGTAAGGGAGGTGAACATCGGCATCAGCAAAATTCTTCTTTGTCCTTGTACAAAGGTATAGATAAGATGTGTATGCAGTCTACAGCACTTGTATGGTATGTAACGCGCTTTCATAAGAATCTAGCACCTTTGATATTTCAATGTACCATAATTTGTCAAATTCCTCTCTTTGTGGCAAGTAATGTAGAAAAAATGAGTTATGAGGTTGTTCTCTTTTCCTGCTATTTGTTTCCGTAATGACCCCTTGTCCCTCCTTTTCTTTTAATAATTGAGCTAAAGTGAGACACTCTGATACAAAAGTTTTTTACTATGAAAAATAAAAGATATAGGAATTATTTGCCTGTGACTCCTTTCACTCTTCATTGCCTGGAGCACATATATATCATTTCTGCCATTGGGACATAGAGAAAACATATAAACACAATCCACCAAAAATCAGGAATTCAGTAATTTCCCGCTAGTCCAAATAGCTCTTCAACAGAGAATCTATTGAGCTGCACAGCAAATGGCAGAAGAGCCTACATTTGGATTGTCCTTGATGTGTGTACATTTCACATACGCTCTTAAAGGGATCTTTTCAAACCCGGTTATTTGTCCGTCCTATCTGGGCAACATCTGCAAAGAGCCTGTATTCATCTTGTGTGCCGTGGATTCTCCCGGTCCTAGTTTTCTCCCACACTCCCAAAACATTCTTGTAGGTAGATAGACTGTGGCCCCATTGGGGACAGGATGTAGTAAGCTCGTGCAGCGCTGCATTATCTGTGTGTGCTATATAAATAAAGTAATTATATTAAACTGCATTTATACATTTTCTAGACATTTTTCCTGTAGTCGGGAAAAATAATTTTGTTTAATCTACAGAGGATACGAAAAATATGAAGACCCCTTTATATTATAGTCTTTGCTTCATTGCAGCCAATTGGTAGATCAAAAAAGTAAAAAAACCTGGTGATGGTTGGATGGTGAGCGTTGGTGGAAAGCCATTTTCAAGTCTCTCTGGAAATGCTCAATGGATTTAGGTAGGGCTCTGGCTGGGCCAGTCAAGAAAGGTCCACGAGTTGTTTTGAAGCCACTGCTTGTTTAGCTGTGTGCTTAGGGTCATTGTCTTGTTGGAAACTGAACCTTCGGCCCAAACTGAGGTCCTGAGTTCCGGAAGAGGTTTTCATCCAGGACTCTCTGTACTTGGCATTATTCAGCTTTCCTTCAATTGCAACCAGTCCTCCTGTCCCTGAAGTGAAATACACCCCATACATGATGCTGCAGCACCCTGTTTCATGTTGGGATGTATTTGGCAGATGATAAGCAGTGCCTGGTTTTCCCACACATACTGCTTAGAATTAACACAAAAAGTTCAATTTCATCAGACATTCTTTTGTAATCTTGGCCAGTACTTTGCCTTGCCATATATTGTCTCTGAGTTCTTGGGCAGTTCCTTAGACCTCATGATTCTCATGTGCTTGACATGCACTTTCCTTATCAAATCACATGAGTTTAATTGAACACAGCTGGACTCCAATGAAGGAGTAGAACATCTCAAGGAGTATCAGAAGGAAAGGGCAGCATATGAGTTGAATGATTGTCACAGCAAAGGGTCTGAATATTATGACCATGTGATATTTAGTTTTTATTGTTAATAAATTAGCATAAATATTACATTTTGGGGGGTTTCTGTCAAGACGCGGAGCAGAGTTTACATTAACGAGCAAAAAAAAGAACTTTTGCAACGATTGACTGCAAGGAAAAAAGGAGTGAAACATAAAAGGTGTCTGAATACTTTCTTTACCTAGTGTGTGTGCAGTTGAGCTCAGTGTCCCAGGGGCTGGTTAGTTGGTACCTGTTTTCTTTTCTAAGCCTTTCTTGTAGTACCCTACACAATCCATTTTTTTTGTAAGGTGATTTCCTTTGTGTATATATTATCAGGGCTCCTATCTACCTCAGATCCTAGTGTTGTATGCTCTTTTTTGCCTTAATTTAAGCCCCACCAAACTTTTCCATGTAATGTCTTCAGGAAGTGGATTTATTATCTCCCTATATCTGATAACATCATCATTTGCTTTTTATATGTCTGTAGAATCTGAAGGCTCCATCACTTTCCATGCTAGGATCATCATCCCACAATAACGTAATGTTGCTGTATTAACTTCACTTTTAAATGATAAAATCAGCTGACATTGATTCCATGTTGTTATCAACACTTAAGTCTGCTTTATGAATACAGAAGAAGGTGCAGACGACACCTCGTGGTATCAATGCACCATAATCAATGTGCGTTGATAACCTCCAAAGCACAATGCTAAGAGTTTGCAGAGTTGTCAGATCTTATTGCATTGTTGCTTGTAATGCTATAAAGCCCACTAATTACCTACTGTCCCTTTGCTTTTAAAAGAAATGAATTTTCTATGTTTTATTGCAGCTAATGAAGCATGCACAGTAAGTGCCAACATATCAGATGCTTTGTGCTTTTTAATGTGCTGTACAATATTTGCCAAGCTAAGCTAGGCTAAGTCTACCGTCAGTTTTTTCCTGCTAGGAAACTAAAAAGCAGCAACTTTAGCTTAGTTCACATGCATGGTATGTGGTCAATTATGCTGGGAAAAAAAACCCCACTCTTCTCCTCCCTGAGTCACACTGGCGCTGTTCTGCTCTATCTCAAGACACCGTTTTATGTGCCGACTTAAAGAGGACCTGTCACCTAAATTTTCGGCACTAGGAGCAGTCCTAGTGCTTGATCAAACGCGGCAGTGTTAGAGTGATAGCGTACCGGAAACCTCGGCGGGGTACAGTGTAATCATCGGACCGCTTGCAACGCTGTCCGATGTAATCATGAGGGGGCGGTCCGAGGCGCTGCCATCTTCCCCGGAACGCCCCGCACGCTCCATAGGCCGGCGTGACTGCCGTGCGCCGATAAGCAGCTCCTAGTGCCGATAAATAGGACCCAGAACAGAGCACTGCCAGGAGCAGCAGAGGATGCAGGAGTGGTGTGTACAGTATGGTACTTACTGCTCCCAGCTTCTCTCCTGCTCCAGATGACAGATTCCCTTAAAACACCTGCAGTTTACATGGACACAGATGGAGCCATAATTTTTACAATAGGAGAACATGGCTCAAAGATTCCACTGATTAAGGCTTCCGCAAATTTCATGTTTTAGGCCAATATGGCAGGTTTGCTGTGGTTAGCCACAGTTCAAATCATTTGCAGCAACCTAAAGAAAGGGTTAAGCTCTGGTTACCTGATGCAGATAAAATGCAACATAAAACCACAGCAGAAACTAATCATTTTCAGTTGTTTTCTGTTGTGATCATGAAACCCACATGTTTGTTGCTAGTAATTGGCCACTTGTATCAAACATTAATACTTTAAAATTAAGTACACAGGACATAATAGGAAGTCTCGAGTGTTGCTACATGCAGGACCATAACTTGTGTGAATGGCAAACTTAACAGGGTAAGTATATATTGGGTTACACTATTAGGGTGCTTCACATGATGCGTTGTGTTACATTTTTTTTATGCATTTTTGATGCATTCCAAAGGTTCAGCCTTGATCACATGCTAAGGTTACGTCGCGTTTTAGCAGATGCAGTGGGAACTCAATGTAACCTTAGCATGTGATCAGGCTGAAACCTTTGGAATGCTTAAAAAAACAAAAACGCATCGTGTGAATGCCGCCCTTAAGGTCGTAACTTGCCCTGTTAAAGTCTGATGTGTGGCCAACCCATTGTAAAGGTGCCTTTTCTAATCCAAAAAAAGTACCTTTTAAACAAGCTGCATACATTTGGTGTGAACACAACCTTACACCAGCATGACACACATGAATGAAGTCACCTGGGTCAAATATATTTGTTAGCCAAGAAATAATTGCCTTGTGTTACTGTAGTTACAATCTGAATGTGTGTTCTCCTTTTAATATGAATAATACATTGTATATTTCATAAGCAAGTAAGGCAAAAAACATCATTTCTAGCACATGTGACTGACACTTTGATGCAAGGCCATAAAAATGTAGCACTGGATGCCTAGAATAGTTCTATTTCCATATTTAATCATGTAAATATGATATAAATGGTAATACATTTCCATGGATTAGAAGACTTTCTTTGGCCTTAGGAATTTGTGAATATTATTCACTTAAGAAAAGCGAGTGAGTTTGAGATGCTTAAGTGCTCTTATCTCCAGCCCCATTTCCATATGGTTTCCTATATAAACCTAATTCTTTTCCAGTTCAGCAGTCCAAAACTGAACCTCACCAGGGCACATTGGTAGCTGTGTGGAAATTTTGCAGATGCCAAAGAACAAGATGTGAATCTCCATTCCCAAAGTCACTTAGACTCCAAATGGCAAGGATACATTCTGAGATATGCGCGTGTGATTGATGCTCGCAATAATTTACATGCTTTCAATTCACAACCAGGCATAGGCGCGCTTACTTGTTTCACAGATAGAAGAGAAAATGATGTGCATTAATTGTAGACCTCCAGGTGTCATATATAATGTAAGGGAGAGATTTGAAATACATTTTGCATGCCATGCTAGTACTCTTGCGTTTTTATACTGTAATGGTTTTTATTTTATATATGCAAATGTAATTTTTTATTGATTTTTACCATTCGAAATAACACAGGCAAAAAAATGAAATCCTTACCAAACAGTTTGTCCGCCGCTGAGTAGTAATAATAACGGCTGATGGCTAACATATGTCGATGCGTGCTTAATAAAAACTTTTTTCTTATCTTTTGGCAGAGATAAATTATATTTAATGATTTGTCATTTTGATGCAGTTAATCTTCATGCTCAGCTGTGGCTGGCAATGCTCCACTGACCCTTTCTTTGTTTTGCTGAGACGGTATATTAATTAAACATCACCATTCTTTTTGGATTTCACTTGTAACAAGTGACCTGTAATCAAATTGTTGGCGCTGCTTTAGCGCTACAGTGTAGCAGATGACACGGTGTTCATCTCAATTTACTTGCAGATTCCAGTTGAAATTTTAATGCCTTTCAGTGTTACTTATATGGCAAAGCATATAGGAGTGTGGAGTAGATTTACACAGCAAGTGGGGGTCATACTAGCAAAGTGATGCGATTTCAGCCTTTGACTGAGCCCGATAGAAGCTGTAATAGGTCAGATTACATTTTTCTGTTTCAGTCTATTGGAAAGTGGTGACTTATGATCAGAAACAATTACTAACAAGATTTATTGCAGGTTGATGCTTTTTGTAGGATGTGGGAGCAAGTCATTTTTATAGGTAATCAGGTGGAAACACCGTCTCACAGAACTCTGCAAGATTCATTGACCTTTTGATTTAATTTCGAGCTGTCTTACATTGGGAATTCGGTTTTTAGCAGTAGCGGTTCATGGCCAGGCTAGGGAGAACAGTAACTGCAATCATTTTCGTTTGCCGACTCTTGCATCGATTGTCAGAAATAAATATTTTATTACAGTACTCAGTGTTTGTCCACTGGGATCTATTTACTAAGATTGGGGTTTGTGCCACAATTATTAAGATAATCAGGCTCTTAATAATTCTGGCACAACTAGGTAGTCCCATGCATCACAATTGAAATCTATATTGAGTCAGGCACTGACAAATATTTTAGCACCACCGTGCCAGTTTTCTGAAGCAAGCTAGTATAAATTGATGGCCGATGCATTTGTGTCCGGGTCCTTCTGGATCCTTGACTCACTTTTCCCACTTTTATTACTATTTTCGTATATTTATATACATTGAAATCAAATAATATGAAAACAATTAAACTAATCAGTATATGAGGGAGAAAACTAGAGTATATTTGGAAAGACCAAACAAATCAAAAGCCTTTGATCCCTATTAAATGAAATTTCCATCAAAATCAAGCATGATGAACTGTGGCTGTGGGAGTCTTCTGCAAGATAATTCAGCGAATGATGGGTCCAGAGATGGCTTCTTTAGGATGTGTGTGACTCTTGCATGTTTAAAGGAAGATGGAACAATACCAGTGGATAGTGAAGGTTAAAGACGAGTTAGAGGCTGGGCACAGTGAGCACAAGTAGTGAGTGTGCACTTGACAGCGATGTAGGAATCTTTCTCATTAGTGAGGGAAAAGAAGTTGGTGAGGGGGAGGGGCACTGGATATTCGGGTAGGTTAAAGGAGTGAAGGTTGAACCTTTACCTGATGCTGTCAAATTTGTTTTTGAAGTGTGGAGACGAAGTCAGAGATGAGAGAGTTGGTGGAGATGCTGGAGGGTGCAGAAGGGAGTTCAAAATAGACAATAAATGTCTTTGAGATAGGGAAGATATAATAATTAAGAACTAATCCTGTTTAGCAGACATAAGTGCAGATTTGTAGCAAAGACCACCTGTTTGTATGACGAAGGTCTTCCATAGAGAGGATTGTTCCAACACCTTTCATAACTTGCCAGTTATGTTTCTTTAGTTGTAGTGGAGTGGCGAGGGAAGCTACAGAGTCCAGGGCTGAGGTAGTGTTATGGAATGTGTCAGCAGTTTCTAACTCCTTGCTAAAGATATTGAAGAGAGACGTAGGAAAGTCTCTGTCAAGATGTTTGAGATTCCTGTGCGGGTGTATAGGCTTGTGAATGCATGAGTGGTTGGGGCCAGAGTGGTGGAGACGGTGAGTAAGTTGTGGTTGTATAGGAGGGAGAGTAGTATTAGAAAGGTTGGATAGGTAACAAAAGCTGGGGAAAATTAGGTCTAGCTATGGCCCTCTTTGTGAGTGTGAAGGACCACTGTGTGAAGGACCACTGTGTGAAGGACTTTGGCTGTGAAGGACACTGTGAGAAGCCAAAGGAGGAGGTTAGAGAGGAGAAAGAGCTATATGATGGGGTCACCCATGATGATGGAGTGATCGATAAAAACAGTGGGGGTCAGTAGATGACACGTAGGTCACAAGGAGCATAGATGCGGATGAATTTCGAAAGGTGGGAACAGTGAGAGAGTGTAAAGGACCATTTATTTGACAGAAGAAAACACACCAGGTTAATTGTAGGCTGGGGAGTGTGAGTAATGTGGAGACCAATATAACAGAGAGCAGCAGGGGAGGCAGGTCAGATGGAGTTAGCCAAGTTTCCATTAGAAACCATTTCTAAAGATGAAAAGGTTATATATCAGGGAGTTTGTTACATAGGGAATGTGCGTTTTATAGGATGCCAGAGAGAGAATGAGGAAGAGGTGGTAAGGGGGTCAGATAGATGTTTGTAGATTATATAATTATGAGATTTAGAGTATTTAGGTAGGCTAAGGAGGCTAAATATAAAACAGCAGTAGTATTCCTTTTTTGAGTGTTTTCACTTTGGCATTGGTTTGCTTAAAATGTTTACATTACCCATTCTTCCATTAGTTTACAGAAATAAATGAAACTGAAGAATAAACGATTAAACTGTGCAATAATGGACAAACATAAAAAAGGTTTCACCCTCAGCCTGTGTGCAAACGACACAGTTCCTTATCTCCGGCCAGCGTACATCACAGGATGGAACACCCATTCCAGTCCTCTGAGGAAAATATCTTTTATGGCCAGAATAAAACCGTCCCGACACATTGTAAAGGCTAATAGGACAGAATGAGTGATAAGGCCATAAACTGTTTCTGTCCTTCTGTCCATAAACAGTTCATTTACAACATCTGTATCTACTTCATCCATATCTTGTATTTCCTGCTGTAGAAGACCAGCAGCCTTTTTGTTGTAAGACAATATTATCCTAGTTGAAATAGTTCCAACTTCTCATGAAACCAATCATTGTGCAGTGATCTGAAGCCTCAGCGGGCAATTGCTGAAGATGTCTCCCAGTCCAGCTCCATTAAGCTGCCCAGTGGTTTGTCACTTATGTCTCTAGGAATCGTTACCGGAATAGGTGGAACGCATGGAACTATTGGACTACTAATCAGGCTCATTTTGCTGTTCACAATTAGTGATGAACTGTAAATGAACATTATATGATTTGTTGATGGCTTAGGAGAAATACAAGGCAAAGTTGATTATACTTTTTCAACTCTAGGTATTAAACTGGAATAGAATTTGCTGGATATATTCTTGAGTGTTTAAAGGACATCTACCCCCAGGATGAAGGATTGTAAACCAAGCACACTCACATACTGGTGTGTGGCTCTCTGGCAGGATCTGCTGTTCTTAAGCTCTTATGCCCTTGTTTTTAAGAAAAAAGGCTTTAAAATTATGCACATGGGTCTCACGCTCAATAACATCTATGGAAACCAGATCCCATCAGGCTCACTTGCATATTTTAAAAAGATATTTTGTGAAAACCAGGGATAAGAAGCCAAAGAAGATCAAATCCTTCCAAAGGGGGCACACACCAGTGTGTCAGTATGCTTGGTTACAATCCTTCATCCTAGTATAGCCTGCTATACAATGTAGAGGATGTGGCAACTCTCACATGCTGTCTTTATCTTATGCTGATCACCAGTTGGGCACGGAGCTTAGCTGCAGAATCAAGTACAACTGTTGGTAGAGAATTTTTATCTGTGTTTAGTTTTTAGCCTGGAATTCCCCTCTCTGTCTGAGATATTTAATTGCATTTATTTGGGGAGTCTATGAGAGATATGGGTTTATCATCACCAATCCCTGGTTTTATACTTTTTTTCTGTTTATGTGGTTTTAAGTTCTTTGAAGGTATATTTATAAAATATTTAGTATACATCCAGCCTGCCCTCTGTAGTATACAACCAGCCCCCAGTAGTATACATTGGGCCTGCCCCCATGTAGTATACAGTGGGCCTGCCCCATTAGTATACAGTGGGCCCCCATGTAGTTAATCCAGCATGCCCCCAATAGATACAGCCAGCCTGCCCCCAGTAGTATACAGCCAGCCCCACTAGTATGCAGCGGGCCTGCTCCATGTTGTATACAGCAGCCCCTAGTAGTTACAGCCAGCCTGCCCCCAGTAGTATACAGCCAGCCTTCCCCCATAGTATACAGCCAGCCTGCCCCCATGTAGAATACAAGCCAGCCTGCCCACAGTAGTATACAGCCAGCATGCCACCATGTAGTATCAGCAGCTGCCCCCAGTAGTATACAGCAGCCAGCCTGCCCCCAGTAGTATACAGCCAGACTGCCCCCTGTAGTAACAACCAGCCCGCCCCCTGTAGTAACAGCAGCCCCAGTCGTATACAGGCCAGCCGGCCCCCATGTAGGCATACAGCCAGCATGCCCCGTGTAGTATACAACCAGCCCGCCCCTGTAGTATACAGCCAGCCCCCAGTCGTATACAGCCAGACGGCCCCCATGTAGCATACAGCCAGCCGCTTCTGTAGTATACAACCAGCCGCCCCTGTAGTATACAGCCAGACCCCAGGTGTATACGACGCCCAGTACAGCCAGCTGATTGTAGTATACAGCCAGCCCGCCCTGTAGTATACAGCCAGCCCCCAGTCGTATACAGCCAGCCGGCCCCATGTAGTATACAGCCAGCCGCTTCTGTAGTACACAGCCAGCCTGATTCTGTAGTAAACAGCCAGCCTTTACCCGGTAGTATATAGCCACCCAGCCCCCAGTAGTATACAGCCAGCCCACCCAGAACTTTAAAAAAAAAAAACTTATATATTCACCCTCTGGCGGCCCTGATGCTCAGCTCAGGCTCCTTGATGTCGGCGCAGCTCCTCTTCGTTTCCCTGTGGCTCCTTTTTCTTTGATTTTCAGTTACAGCCGGCAGGGCGGCCCTGTTATATCCAGCCGGCACATACTATGATGCGGGCATGCTGATGTCATAGTATGCGCCGGCCGGCAGAAACATGGTCGCGTCTATGCCGGCTGTTACAGAAGAACGAAGAAAGAAGAGGAGCCGTGGGGAAGACAGAAGAGGGAGCCGCTCTGACAATGGGGAGCCGCGCTGAGCATCGGCGCCACCGGAGGGTGAATATATACGTTCTTTTTTTATTGACTGTGTATAAGCCGAGGCGAGGTTTTTCAGCACATTTTTTGTGCTGAAAAATCTGCTATACACGAGTATATATGGTAAGTGGTTGAAACTACTGTACATTTTAGACATTTATTGTCAACCTATTATGATACTACCAACTGTTACAGTTAGCTTTTTAAATCTCATCTATAGCTTATGCATTTATGTATGTTTGAAGTCTGTGTCACAAATGTGGGATGCAGACTGTCTCATCTGTGCCTGTGCACCATCTGGGTTTCTTAATCATGACCTTATTCGTACAATCATGACCTGAGGTCAGTCTTTGAGGTGCTATAGGTGTAAGGATGGATGAGGCCAGTGGTTGGGCTACAGCGGTTACCTGGCTTCAAGTGCTATGTCAGCCATACCAATCTGCAGGACTCACTGACATGGAAACAGAATGGCATAAAGTGGATTAAAGCAAAGAGGACTGCTGGTGTACATCAATTGCAATTCCTTGTCTGTTGGTGTACTCCATTGGTCATAAATGTCCCATTGGGATGAACCACGAGACAATTTGATAGCTAAGATTATGGTTTTCATTTATTAATCTCACTACTGCCAAATTCAATTACAGTAATTGGAAGTTGTTTCTCTACTACATTCATCTTTTTGGATTTGTCATCGTTTTATAGATTATAGATGTCACACATCCTTCACACAGCAAAAATGTGTAAAGGTTAGAGCCCTGCATTACACATCATGCCTACCTGTAATATAGGATTTCATTTCAACACTCTACGGGTTGACTTTCATAAATGGTTACAGTTCATAGCTCAGTGTATTACTGGTGAAATGAATAAAGCAGCTGCATAGAGGATATTCTTTATTTGCATGCATAATTTAGTACACTTCATACATTTTAACAATTTATGAGATCACAAGGAAACACTGGGATTAAGATCAGAAACAAAATCTGTAGAACATGTCATACCTGCAGCTTGTCTCCACTCTGATATTAGCCGTGATGACCTATGCAATAATTACATTATCATCTTGTACTATGGGGACACATTACAGGCCAGTCTCATCAATCTATACATTGCTCACTATGAAAAATGTTCTAAAATTGACAAATGCTTAGTTCAGAGGAAACAATATTGGAATGTGACATCTTATGACTTTTATTATAAAAAGTAATCGAAATAAAAAGATGAGAAAATGCTAAATAACATGTGACTGAATGTTTTAACTGTAGATGATGATTTTGTTACCTATAGGCAATAGGGCGCCCATTTATTTCTATAGTAGTAGCGTATGCAAACAAGTTTTTATACAGGTAGCTCTCTATAGGTCAAACACAATCGTGCCGCATTGCAGCATGGCTTGGGATTTAAGCCAAACACGTGGTGTAACTCAGCAGGGCTCCTTCCCTCTTAAAAATATACGTATTAATCACACATTCAAGTTACAATCACACATTGATACACTCATGCGCACACATATAGAGCATATATGCAGCATATATACACACAAAGTATTTACACACAGCTACACAGATACACATATATACATCAAACACACAGCATGCATCAAAACATGTTATAAGCATATTTTGCAGTACAATGATCAGTAAGTAATGGTGCACATCCTTCTTTTTAAAGCGTCAGGTTTGATGATGGGGCCTCCTGACATTGTGGGCCCCATGGCAGCTGCTATGGTTCTACCACTGTAGTTACGTCCCTGATGCCAAACCGTAAGACCCTTCAAAGGAAGAGACAACCTTCTTCAGAAAGGTGTTTTGTGGTTCTTGTCCATTGTTAATATAATGCATGTTACTGAATTACCAAAGTACCTCTGCTCCATTGTGTAGATCAAGTGAGGTAATGTGTCTTTATTGCAGACTACCTTTGCAGATCAATAGTGATAGCTTATACAGATATGTTCACCTTTGCCTATGTTACATTTTTTAAAACATGACGACAATTTAGAAAAGATGGGTTGTAGGCCACAATATGCAGACTGTCACAGGGCAACCAGGGCAAATATCGGACATGAGACTGATACATCTGAATCCGATCGGCAGATTGCACAATGCATTTTGAGCTTATTTTCCCAGATGTTTATTATCTGGTCACACACAATTCTGAGGAGAAAGCTGGCCTACAGACAATACACTGAAAATGAGTTATCAACACATCAGTTACAAATGATCTGTGACTTTTATTTGTGACCATTTTTTTCTACTAAATCTCCAGAAAACAGTAATTCTGCACATTCTCTAGATTTCTGTAGCCTCATATTTTGCAGTGATTTTGTGATGTAAAATGTGTTGCTTACTCAGTTGTAGACTGTTTATGGTGCTCTATCACTTTTAATATCCTTCTGACTTTATTGTTCAGAATGATATAATTTCCATCAGCATGTCTTTAACGGAAAGCAAATTAAATCCTGTCAAGCATGTTTAAGATGTAACATTGCCTATTTTATCTCTAGGACTTGTGGCAAGCAGCGAAACATGAAAGCGAGGCAGGAGATTATATGGACCAGCAATACGATGATCTTAACAATAAAATGAATTCCGTTACAGACCCAACAGGGTTCTTAAGGATGGTTAACAGAAAACAACCTTTAACAGGTAAGGGGTGCTGCCAGGGGGTAACAGCAGTAGATGTAGTAGGATGCAAGGGTTGCCGTAAAATGGTGTGTGCTGTAATTCAGTTGCAGGACTCTGTCAGCTTTGTCCGCTCTCTATCCCCCTGATACGACTTTCATTCAAGTCAATTAGTGGAGACATTTTGCAGCTACAGAGGAGCTGCACTCTATAAAATGCAAATGTTATTATTATGAAATTGTTCTTTATCGCAACTATTATGAGAGTTCTGCATAACTCACCATGGAACTTAATTGGCTTCTTTGAGCAGATCTAATTATCCATAGAGTAGCAATCTGTTCTGCTCTGTCATATTTTACATTACAACAGGCAAGGACCATCCCTTCTCAGTGACTGGCGAATCTCTACGATTTGTGTCTGGTGTAAAAAAGAAACTATACTGGAGAAATAAACGTCAGATCAATACATATAGATTATCATCATTCATAAGTTATTACTGTAAATAGCACATATTGTCCGAGTGCTTCTAAAATGGGTCTCCTCCATTTATTTTTTAATTGAGAAAAACAATGTTGCTCCAGGACATGCTGGTTATAGTCTGCCTTATTAGAAGTTATGACTCAAGTTAAGCCTACTAGTGGAGATTTATTATTACTGGCTTAAATTCAGACAAACATAAATCAGTCAGAAAAGCAGGCAGAAGATATACTAATTTATAACAATGGCACATTTTGTGTTGTGTGCTTGCTGTACATGTTAGACATTTTTTACTTACTGATGCCCGCTTTTGGTTGGACAACTTTATACCAGTGTTTGCCGCTTTGTCGATTTTCCGACACTACGAACCACACCCATCTTTTTAGACAATATTCAAAGCAGTCTAGTGATTAAATATGTGAGCATACAAATGTAGCAAAGCAGAATGAGAATTTGTCACCTTCAGAGGTACTATATGGCCTTATACCAAGTGAACTTTGAGTCTGCTATGGAACCAAAAGTACAGTATATAAAGCAAAATACAGCTTTGGTTTAGAACAATAATTTGCTGTGTCATGAGCCCTAACCTTTTCCTAACACATATCCAGCTGTCATGAACTTTACGGTATTGGAGTTGTCTTTGAGGATTTGCAGATGAACTATATGTCATTCGGAAATTATAGGCTAACATCGTGGCTTGCAAATTCTATTGCTGATCATGGGTAAGGAATAATTGAATACGTTTTCCAGGATGGGAAATGAAATACAATGGGGGTCATTTACTAAGGGCCGATTCGTGTTTTTCCGACGTGTACCTGAATATTTCCGATTTGCGCTGTATTCCCTTATTCCCTGTATTGCCCCGGGTTTTTGGCGTACGCGATCGGATTGTGGCGCATCGGCGCCGGCATGCACGCGACGGAAAACGGGGAGTCGTTGCCGAACGAAAAACCGACGGATTCGCAAAAACCAGCCCGGCTCGGTGTACTCCAGTGCGTTTCGATGCTCTTCAGCGCAGCAGCGACATCTGGTGGACAGGCGGAGAACTACCTTAGTGAATCGCCGGAAGACCCGAATCCACCACAGAGAACACGCCGCTGGATCGCGAATGGGCTGGGTAAGTATATCTGCCCAATGCTCCTTTTGTGACATACATGGGGTAATAACCAAATCATTAAAGGGGTTTTCACATTAAGCACATTCCAACAAATAATGACATTGTTTGTGTAATGAAAAGTTATAACATTTTCCAATACACCTTCTGTATCAATTTTTCATGGTTTCAAAATCTGTTGTCTTGCAACAGAAAGCGTCATCATTTACTTCCTTTAGATAAACATGATCATGTGGTGTCACACAGGTGTACAGCTGGGTATATCACACAGTGTAATCAAAGCTGTGTGATGCTAACGATCCGTACACCTGACCAACACAAAGACAATGGACAGGTATTTATATACAGGAAGTAAACGTGGAAGCTTTTTATAGAAATACAGACAGAGATCTAGAAAACCATGAAGAATTGATACAGAAAGTATATTGGAAAATTGTATAGTTTTATTTACACAAACAATATTAATTATTTGATCTAATGTGCTTAAAGTCGACAACCCCTTAATTCTTTAGAAAAGAAAAAGACACCCAACAGTAAACGGCACTGTTTCAATGTCACGCATCTTGTCAATACAATGTAAGGAACAGGTTTGGGTGGACGAGAGACTATAGACATGGGTCAGGAAGGGTAGCACTGGAGGCACGGTTTCCCTTCCTATCCTGTAAAACTGTTTCAGAATCCTTTAAGACACCTTAACCTATAAAGGTGGCTGCAAAGGCAATTTCCATATAGAGTTAATTCCCTTCCTGACATGTGGTTGAATATTTAACATCTAAAAAAATAAGGCAAAACAGACTGTCTGCTGATTTATAAATGTTTAATAACTTCTTATTACTTATTTATCATCTTTTATGTTGCATATGGATACATTTTAGCATACTCATAGGCTCCTAGTGTCCAATGAGCATGCAAATATCAGACAAAATCTGGTTACAAATCTCAAAGAGTCGGATAAACAGGTCAGAAAAAGACATCAGACTCATCCCTCCATTTTCATTGTCCCATGGCAAGCTGAATGGCAACGTCTGGAGCAGGAATTTCCCCATTTAACCTTACCTGCAATGGAAAAAAAGATCATCAACCCCTTAATTTCCACCTAATTAAAGGGTCGTAACTTCAAGAAAAACCTGTAAGAGGGCCCAACCTGCCATTTGTAAAACATAATATTAGTGATTATTTATGTGGCATAGAGTTTTAGTGCACCCGGAACCAGTCGGGACTGTAACCACGGTATACTTATAGCTATGCCCAATTTTTCATCAAACTCTTGTTGCTATCAGCTAAAGATGGTGTGTCAGTGCTATGCCTTTTAAGATAATGCAGAAAATGCTGGAGAGTGATAAACAGTGAGGACGATTATATTTTACAATTACCTATTTACTGGCAAAGATATAAAAGTCCATAAATGTATGTGTAATAGTGAAATGTGAGTGGAAAGTATTGAAACAAACTTTCTAAAATGTTTTAACAATTCATACATAAGCCTTCTTGATGATGATGGCTTCAAGATTCCTTCTGTATGAAGAACTAGTCACATGCATTGCTCGGGTATAAATTTGTTCCTTTCTTCCACCCAAACCATTCTTACATCCTGAAAGTTCCATGGGCTTCTTCCATGAACTCTGACCTTTTGGTTAGGTGATTGGTGAACCATTCTAGAAGTTTTCCAGTGCCCTATTGTATTGTTTTGCGACAATAAGTTTGGTAAGGTCTGGCCACCATGAGATGTTTCTTGTGTGGCACTTGTGGCAATTTTTCACTGCGTGGCAGGCTGCTTTCTAATTACTGTAGATTACAGCTGGTGTTATGATCCATGGCATTGTGCTCCTCTGTTTCTTCACATGTTTTGCTGTTTTTCCCTTTTTGTTTCTTATTATTACTAACAACTAAAGGTATGGATCTATGTTTGATTTATTACTAGTGTGGGTTGGATGAGTTTTACTGACATCTGTTGAGAATATCAGGCCAATTAGAACTATGTTAAATTTAAAAATTGTGTGTTCAATGCTGTTTCACCCACTTATGTATATATATCTGTTTTACATATGTCATTCTTTGTCATTGTCTGTGTGTACAATGTAGAAGGCTGATTCTCGACAGTGTGTTAATAAGGAAATGCTTTTCTTACCTTGAAGATATCCGCTAATAAAAATGACATCTTTAGAATATCAATTATCGCTGCCATTTCTGAAGCTGCCTGCCAATGATAATGGCTCTCACTAATGAATTATACAAGGTTGTTTTTAATGTGTTTTTTTTCTCTCCATGCAAATTTTAATTGAAGGGAATTTATAATGATTGCATCAGACTAGTAACTACGAGCAGAGCTAGCAGACAATGACTCCCGGGCGCCTTATCTTAGGATCAGTTTAATAGGTCTTATAAGTTATCATCCAAATATGTACAATTTTTACTCAAAAAGGAACCCTCTACCTGCAGAATTAAGTTCTTTGCAACCAGTCTGCTAAATGCTATCATGCATTTTATTAGATAGTTGTGCTTGCTCTACTTCCAACAAGAGGATGGTGAGCTTAGAAGTGATTCAGGCATTCCACTTTCTGGAGATGTGGGAGATCTCTGGTCTATTAACTTTTATGAGTATAACCTGTTAAAGAAGGCATTTTAATAGGTGGTATCTGAAAACCTGTACAGAATCCTCAATCAGCTAAACTAGCAGGTACTTTTCCGTAAATGTAGGAGTGCTGTGGTTGTTTCAAAGAAAAATGTGGATGCTAAGTGTGTTTATTTAATATATAAGGCCCCATGCTATCTGCCCCATGCTCAGTTTAGTAATGATCAGGATACCACTTAAAGGTTTATGTTCTGGGCATGGATGTGGCTAGCAGTAGTATCATTGTCATGTTCAGCTTGGAGTTAGTATTACACATTACAAATATCTAGGTGTGCAGCCACACTTACTTGGCAGCCATAGCTCTCATTTTGTTAATATGCTGGCATGGATGTGTGGGGTAAGTATTGGTGTGACTTAGCTCTCTGACAAGCGATGAGGAGCTTAGTTGGGGGGTTAGTAAGAGATTTGTTGCTGTGGGCCAGTGCATCGTTTAGCAGGAGCAGGTCTGCTTAGCAGAGGAAAACATCCTCCCTCCCACAACATTTTAGGTATACACAAGCAAGTGTCTTGCTTTGTATGATTATTATATTTAATGAAAATGTTTTCATTGTATTATAAGCAGAATTATTTGGTCTTATTTGTTTTATTGTTTACTATAACGCATGTTTACACAGGCATAAATTTATTCAGTCCTATAATAGTCTTGTCCAACTATATTGCAAGTCATCAAGTACATTCTGTACAGTAAATGGATGGAGCCTGTTAAGTTCACTTAACCCAGCTGCACCTCGCTGCCGAGGATGAGCACTGTCTCGACAGACCATTGTTTAGCTGTCTACGTTGCCAAGTGGATATGGGAGCAGGCATTTTACTTGCAATTCTTGGGCTAAATCAGAATCTGTGTTTATTCAATTACACTATCTGGACGTCATTGGCAAACATCTGCTGTTTAGTCCATGCAGACTAGATTTCCTGATGAATCTTACAACTAGAGTAGCTGGAGGAAAGCCAGGTGTCGCGGGATGCTCCTATCTCCAGCAGTTTCATCATTATGGGAACATCTTCATGAAGATATTTCACACATAATTATTTAATCACTAATTTGCAGAGAAATGAAAAGTGCTGTTATCACTTGTTTCCTTATGAAAACCTTCACTTAGCACACACTGTGCAATCACCCATTAATATCCCGCTTCCTTCAGAAAAAGCAGATTTATCATAAAGTGGCCACCATGCTACAAAGTCACGGATTGTATCAAATGCAAAAGAATTCTATCTAAAGTAATGATTTTTTTTAAGAAATATATTAGCTGCAGATATATAATAAAATAAAGGACAGTAATAACACTAATATTTTTCCATACATTGATATAAATCAATGTGAGAGCAGAATAGCAGTCCATGGAAATCCAAAGAAAAAAGAATGCCAAGCTTCTGTAATCCAGACCCAAAGGTCCAGTTCAAAGGCACAGATTTCTACCACATGCTATAAACCTGTCATCGGATAAACTGTGCTCACTTTCCTTTTGAAAAGTGGACTAGGTAAAAATAAGAAAAAAAATAAAACATGCAACTTCAGTGAATCAGAAAACTGCGGCAAAGCTATTTCTGAACTTGATAAAGCTCTATTTTCTTGTAATGGTTTGTTTAAAGGAAATCTACCATTTGTTTTCATGCATTATGAACCAATCATACCTTGAGAATTCTGTTGTTACACTGATGCAGAAACATATCTTGTTTTATCCTTGATCTTAGTGTTTTTCTGAGAAAACAAATATAATATTCAGGACATTGATATTCAACACATTACATGGAGCTTCCTGGACTGTGGGTGCAGCGATTGATTACCGTATATACTCGAGTATAAGCCGACCCGAGTATAAGCCGAGACCCCTAATTTTACCACCAAAAAAATGGGAAAACCTATTGACTCGAGTATAAGCCGAGAATGTAGTATACAGCCAGCTAGCCCCCTGTAGTATACAACCAACCAGCCAGCCCCCGTAGTATACAGCCTGTCCCAAGTAGTATACAATCAGCCTGCCCCCATGAAGTATACAGCCTGCCCCCATGTATATACAGCCTGCCCCAAGAAGCATACAGCCTGCCCCCAAGAAGTATAGAGCCTGCCCTCATGTATTATACAGCCTGCCCCATGTATTATACAGCCTGCCCCAAAAGTATACAGCCTGTCCCAAAAAGTACACAGCTGCCCCAAAAAGTATACAGCCTGCCCCAAAAAGTATACAGCCTGCCCTCAGTATGCCAATATAAAAAAATAAACTTAATACTCACCCTCCGACGATACTCACCTTTGATGCTTAGTGGCGGCTCCCGGTCCTCGGCAGCGGCGGCTCCCGGTCCTTGCTGCGGCTTCTCTCTTTATCTCACTTGCGGCAGTCGCGTCCATGCGACCTGCCGACGGGCAGCACAGGTGATGCGCCGGTGTCGCCGCTGATGACGTCATCAGCGGCGACACCGCTACATCATATTGTGCGCTCGCTGGCAGATCGCATAGACGGACTGCCGGCAAGTGAAGATAGAAGAGAGAAGCCGCCGCAGAGGATCGGGAGCTGCGCCGAGGATCAGGAGCCGCCGCGAGGATCAGGAGCCGCCGCGAGGACCGGGAGGCCGCCGCCGAGGACCGGGAGCCCGCGCCAAGGTTCCGAGAAGCCGAGGGTGAGTATAATTTTTGAGGAAACTAATATTGGGACAAGAAGGATGGGGCCCCAGTACCTCTGGATTAGATGTTGCCGTGTTTTGCCAGGACAGCATTTTCCCGGTGAATTCTGCTGCTTCTAAAGGTAGGACTCAATAAAGAGTCTGTTCCAAAAGAGGAGTTAGGATGGACACTATATACTACTACGGTAAGAGACCTGCGACACCTCCAGAGTGACAAAAGTTTAGTTGGTCCCTTGGTATATTCTACCTCCTTATACACAACACATTCACAATTCATGCCCAACCTGTTGTGAATTCATTTCGGTAAAATGAATAATTGTAACAACTGTTAGGTCCCGTTGCTCCCTATACCCCTCCATTATTTCATAAGGGGCGCCACATAACGGACACTGAACTTTCCAGAAATTTCCATCTTGGACTCCATTGCACATCATATTTGGAAACCACCTATATGTTCAAAATGCTCATTTCACCACGTGTATTACACTACACCACATATTATACACCTTGCTATATTCCCCAAGGGGTGTACATTCAACAATTAGGGTCACTTTTCGGGTTTTCCTCTGTTTTAGTACAACTAGGGCTCTCCAAATGTATCCTGACACATGTGAAGGATTTCTGTCAATTTTGGCCTCTAAAAGACAAACATCCCTCTTTTCCTCTACTGTGCGCCCATAAAGCATTTTATATGCACATGTGGGGTACTTCTACACTTGGGAGAAATAGTTTTACACCTTTTTCGGGGTTATTTAATATATTATCCTATGTGGCTTACAAAAATTAGGGGCAAAGTGACATTTATAGGAAAATTTTCACCTTTTTGATGTTTAGGGCCTAATTGGATCATTCACCTGTAGGGTCAAATACATATATTACATAAAGCGTTCCAAAGTTATAACCACTTAAATAGACACATGTCAGATTTTTAAAAATGGGCCGTGTCAGGAAGGTGAAAAGTGGCTTCAGCGTTAAGGGGTTAATTATAAATAGTGTAAAAAATGTGATGTAGTCATGCAGGGACTTGCAGCCAATATACAGTAGCATTTCACAGATCAAACACAGCTGTCTGAATAAGGCCGCGGTCACACGTACCGCTAGACGTCCGTTCATATACATGGTAAGTAAAATACTGAAATTCCCATACATCTTCATGTTGAGACAATGGTGTTCATTTACTAAGGGTCCGCAGACCGCATTTTCCTCGGGTTTCACAACAACTTCTGATTAGCGACACATTTAACTGGGGTTTTGGCGCACGCGATCAGATTTTGGCGCATAGGCGCCGGCTTTCACGCAACACAACGGGGCGGGCCGTTGGACGATCCAACGGATTCGGACAACGTGCAGGATTTAACATTGTAAATTGTGTCCCAAGACATGCACTTACAAGCACCGGGAAGAAGAAGGTGAACTCCGGCGGACCTCCCCGGGGGAAGTGACAGATGCAGGATTTCGGGCGCACGCTGTTGGTGAATCGCGTAGGACTTCACCTTCGTCAGACCGTCCGGATCGGGGATCGCGACAGGACCGGGTAAGTAAATGTGCCCCAAAGTCTGAGTCTGTCGTGCATGGTGCTACAATTGGCATAATGCAGTTAGACAGCTTGTACATGCTACAGGTGACTTCTCTCCACATAAGGAACCAACCTCGCTAGAATCCAGAAGCAGAATCCAATTGATAAGAAGACCAGAAACTGGAAAAACCAGGTCCTGATTAAAGTCTGAGCCCTGAAGGTGTCCTCACTTTTCCTGTGTTTCTAGTTTCTGGTCTCCTCTGATAGATTGCCAAGGGTTTGTATGATTATGTATAAGTAGCTCTTTCACGTGTTATGTCAATACTGAAATGCAGACCTGTTATATTGTACGTAAGATTTTTACTGAATCGACATCGATGTGTGGAGGTAATGAATATTAAAGTGTAACCCGGGCCGGCACACCCGGGCAAGTGCCGGGGCCCAGAGCTCCTGGGGGCCCACACAAGGTTGTACATAAGGAATGCATGGGGATGAGGGGGGATGTTTCTAATGAATCCATAGGAGGTGAGGGGGCTGTATATCAAACAACCATGAGGGGTTATTTAGTATGATACTAGGAATATTTAGAGAACAGTAGCGTGTTTTATTTTCTGCAATATTTACTGCCGCCACTTTATTCACTGCCAGGGACTTACTAAACCTGGAGTCGACCTGAGGTTATTGGGGGGAGTATCACAAAAACATAGCATTCGTACAAAAAACTAATTCTGCTCCAGGTGTCCCCGGGGGAGAGTAGTTTTCCTCTCATTCCCATTTAGTAATTTTTTTGGCCATAGCACATGTTCCCAGCACTGAGGGGCTGAACCTCCTCCGGTGAATAATCACCAGCAGCTGCTTGCTAGCCATAAGCACCACAGCTTGTGTATTATAGACACGCCCACACAGGTTACTATGGAACTGTAGCTAAGAGGCTGAATAATGTGAAAATGTAAGGTTATTGCAATCACAAGAAAGTTTCAGTATGCATAACTTTTGCAAACTAGAGAGAGGAAGAGGTGAACACCGATACAGTCATAAGGGGGCAACGGAGATGATGTACCCCCACAGTTAATATAGTCATCTACAAAAGTAGATAAGCAAAAATAACACTTATTAGAAATTAAAAACAAAATCCATTTAAAAAGGACCACAGAACAAATCCACCCAATGGTCGAAATTATAATATACATAATAAATAGATTGTATCAATACTGTATAGAGGTATATAAGTCTAGTCCCCCAGAACACCAGGTATTTGCTTATCAAACAAATAGTCTACAGAACCAGTCAGGTATGTGGCAATCAGTTTCTGAATGAACTACGTTTTCTGATGATGCCGTTGTGACCCCAGTTCCGTCCCTGACCGCCTGAGGCTATTGCCTTGTGATGCTGATCTCATGTGCTGCCTGTCTCGACCTCGCTAGCGAGCAGACAGAGTCGTGCCTGGGGGGGCGACCTGTGTGGACCACGCCGCAGCAATCCAACCCCACTTGGCAGGGGATCTGGTGACAAACTGGGTGCCACTTAGACTCGGCACCCAGGTGTAGGCCATACACGTGGTCACTACCCTGAACCCTGACATGCCTTTCAGCTCGCATAATAATATAACCTTTGTAGCTACACACAGTGTATGGAAAGACAATCTATATGGATGATGTAGTTTAGTATTGATGATACGAAGAAGAAGATGGATATAGATTTCCAGATAGGCATGTAATTTTTACGATGCATATAAAGTAGATTGATATATAGATAGGCTAGATAGATGATAGAAGATAGATGTGAGAGAGCACAGTAGAACAGAGAGAGATATCGATTGATTGAGTGATTGATTTGATGATGCTAGATGGATAGTAATGATAAAATATAGTATGATAATAGATAGTAGGATATAATAGGTAACTGGATGTATAGATAACATAGACAAAACAGTGAATACTAAAGGTTAGATATAACAGTTAAAAAAAGGTAGGCAGCACTCCAAAAATGCAAAAGTTCCAAAGGGTGAGGTTATATGAAACAGTGGACGACCGTTTCGGTGTGAACCACCTTCATCAAGCGTTGATGGAAGTTTTTGCATTTTGGAGTGCTGCTACGCTTTTTTTTAACTTTTTAATGAAGGGTCCTGCCGATGTAGGAAGGCTCTGCACCCCCTCTATGTTAGGTGTTTTCCAAGGAATATAAAAAGGCAATAATCCCCTCTGCCCCAAGTCACATGCAGGGGGGGGGGGGGGCCTTAGACAAGGGGCCTGGCAAATGCTCAGTTGCTGCACCCTAACGCTGGCCTGCCTGGACTGTTATAATGCAGTTAGAAACACAAAAAAACAGGTATCAGGCACGGAGGTTCAGGGTGTAACACAACTTGACCCTGCGTTAGGAGGTGGATAGACTTGACCTTGCAGGGAGCTATACAAAAATACTTTGCTGATTCGTATAATCATGCAGGTGATGATCCCAGTTCATGGGGAGGATGAGGGTTCGGAGGTGGCGGGTGATTAAGAACGTGTTAACTCCTGGCCGGCTGCTAGGTGACCGACTATGGGATGGGTACTGAATTGGGTTAAGCCTCCGGTCTAAGGTCCAACTTGGAGCGTCACTTTAAGGTTGCAGGATCTGTCAGCCCAGTCCGCCCCCCCTGAGCCAGCGAGCCAGCACCGGCAGGGAAACCTCCCATAGGCAGGGGAACCGGATTCACGCACGCTGGTGATGCTACACACAGGAACAGGTAGGAGGGCACGTCCTGGACACGGTTCGCTGATGCCCGGGCACTGTGTTGCCTCTCGGGTAGCCATGTCTGCAGCATAACATTTCAACAGCGATTATCTGGAGCATCGCTCTCACCCGGATTTATGGTTCCTCCATGAGCTGTATCAGCTATTCAGTGTGGATCATTAGAGCCTGTTACCACTAGACTTTAATTGGCTGAGGATGAGGGAATGCAAGTGGTGACACTGGCAATGTGTGTATAGTGATACCCAGCAGGACAAGATCAGGAGGACATGGGATATAATGTACATAATAAAGGATGGTTACTGTTTACAAATAACCTATGCGTATGAAGGATGTCTTATCTCGATTGTATGAATGCAAGGGTTAATAAGATGTGTCAGAATTGGGCCACTATGAGCTTGAGAAAAGAAGGTTCCTTGGGAAGAGAACATATGTACCATCAGAACCCATGAGTAAATTTGTTCTTACGTGTACTTACATTCATTTGTATTGTCGAATGGTATAGTCCTGTATTGTTCGGAAGCAATTGTCCAATGTTTACTAATAACAGCAGAGAACCTGTCGATGTGTTTTTGGCATTATCCCATCAGAGCATTAGCCTACAGAGGTTGGTCTATATACAGGTCTATAAAGTCATTCAAAGGCCAGAAGCTCATTAAGTGTTAACCCTCTGGGCGTACTTAAGATGGATTACTTTGGACTGCAGTCTATTACATGTGATAGGAGTTATATAAATCCCATTCACATGCTGTGTGAAAAAGCCACCTTGGTGTAAAATAAAAATCGGCCCTGGATGCAGAATCCTGAGATGATGATAATCCCTGTATAATGTCCAGTCCGCCCATCTGGTTCATTTTTTTTTATCCTGAGCAATGCTATACCAATTCCACTTTTTTTTTAAATCTCGTATTTTTTCCAACAAATTTAAAAAACTTTTACATAAGATAGAACCAGTCAAATATAGTTAGAGTTTGTAGATAAGCAGCCTTTATCATATCCTTAACTATCCCAACAAAGGGATCTATTTCTATCTAATTCTTTTTTTTTTTTAAGTAACAAGTTCCTGACTTTTCCGTCCGAATAAGACATTACCAAACACCAATTCACAAGATAAGTCTAGAGGTTTTGGCTTTTTGGCAATCTTTACAACAACATGACTATGTCACATGAGTTCAGTTCATAATGGCTTTGGAAAATATCACCGGCATCACAATGTACCGTAATGGACAAAATTGGAATTATATAGCAAGTTTCTATAAGGAACTCTCTAGCAAAATAAGTCCACCAACTGGAACCACGACACCAAAAGTCTGCCAGGCCACACTCACACTTGGGGGCATTACTATGGCATTTCACCATTTGTGTGGTGCTTTCACCGCATCTTCTGCTCTCTACCTATTGTAATTAGCTGTCGGGACAGAAAAAATGACTTTTCCGTCTGCTCCGACTCTTCTCCGAAAAGGGGCGTGGCTTTGGCGGAATGGAAACTATCAACAAACCAATTAATATGGTGTCACAAGCATTTTTGGGCGCTGTAAACTGGCGGAAACGTAGACCAAAATAAAACATGGTCTAGCAGGGACTGTGACACTTTCTGGTGCTCGGGACAATTTGGTCCCAGGGACAGAAAATACGTCTCTGCGCCAGAAATGTCCTCTGCACCAGCTCTACAATCTTAAATTGGTGTGTGTCTTCTTACCGAAGCAGGGTCGTGTAACAAGCCAATGCAGGACACCGACACTTTAAGTAAATCCTCCCTTGCCTTTGATTGCGTTTTGCGACTCAAAGCAAGGACTACACTCGTACATCACATGTGTTCGATTGCATTTAGCACACATGATGGAAAATGTAATGTTGACCTCTACAAGTGGATCACTGGGAGAGCCTCTGTGTTGTGTCTCCAAAATCAACATGTGAACGCCGTCAGGACTATTAGGTAGATTTTGGCATTGGCGTGTTTTACAATTGTGTTTTAAAATGAACTGGTAGGTAGCTACTCGTGTAGCCTGCAGCCATGTGTTTCGTTGTATGACCCAATGTAAATTGATTGCCGTACGTTTATCTAGTCTAGCTCTGGCAATCGTGCTGTGATATAATGGTTTTGCTGTGCCCCCCCAAATCAGTAGTCATAGAATCTTGAGCATCTGGTGACCGATTAATTAGAGATAGACATGCAGCACAGGGACTGAAATCACTTGTCCTAGCGGGCAAGCAGTAGAAGAGATGCCTCCTGTAGATAGATGAGTCCATTGAGCATACTTTGTTCCCTGGTGGTCTGGTAAATTTTACTGTTAATATCATTGCATAGGCGGTTCGTGAATTGTACACTCACTACATGGGTTTGTTTCTGTACATGGATGGCTCAGATCAAATATACACCTTTCTGAATATTTTTAAATGCACTATTGATCTTAACAGTAACATAGAAAAAAGCAGCACTGTAAAGCGAGGTATAAGTTCGGAAAAAGTGTTTTCCTTATTTCATAACATTAACTGTGAGCCTGTCGACAGAGCCGATCCGTTCCCTAGAATAATGGACCACTTTCACCAACGGTACTCAGCTTAGGGGGTGGATGCTGAGGCACTCACTTAATGCCTCGGGATCGATATGAGTAAGTATGTTTCACAGAGTGATCTATGTTAGCAACTGGGAATGGGGGCTCAAAGGGGCACGCTCAGCTGGGCACAAATTCTTAAACATTTTTTTTTCCAAAAATTAAGCCGATCAGTAGATACTGTTTTTCCACTTAAGCCTACCTTGTTTATATGGATGTGGCCGTCTCTGGCGTGACACACTAGTGCATTGATTGCCTTCACTTTTATCTAAAGTGGCCATGCTCTGGGGATATGCCAAACCAGGACTCTTGCCGGCCATGGCTATGGGGAACGAAGTAGTTAGTGAGAACACCTCAGCGTTGTCAAGCACTTCATAAAGGTGAAAGTAAATAATAGTTACAGCAAAGACACCACTGCGAACCGCACGAGCGGACTATCCATGGAAACATAGAAGAAGCTTCATGAATGGGAGCCTGCCTGCTGTAATTAAAATATCTTCTTATAGATATCATTATTTTAATTGGACAATATGTTCAGCTTTTATAAATGACTTTAAGTGGTTTTGCCCTGCACGAAAATGCTGCAAATTCAATTCCCTAGTCGGAGTTTAACACATAAAGATACTTTTAACCCCTTACTTTCAATTTTACTAAATTTATTGCTATTTTAGCTCTATCACTCAGGATGGTCAGTGAGTGTGTTTGGGGCTGGATCTCTCTAACCAGACACTTAATATTTCCTCGTGCTGTGTGCTGAACAGTGGTTGATTACAGGGTACAGGTTTAATACCACTTCCATTCTAACATAGAAAAGATGAAAACAGAGCAGAGAGATAGGTGAAGAGATTAATGGAGAGCATATTACACATGGCAATCCTCAGCCATGATCATACACAAAGCTCTCTATATGCCGTCTCGCCTCCCCTGGTAAAGAGTAGTACCTGCACGTACTTCCTCTCCTCATGAGGTGTTTGTTTGCCGGCACAAAGTCAGTCTGTGTGAGCTACAACCTGGGGGCAGCTGAAGGTGGGCTGAAGGCAAAGAGGAGCCAGTGCAGGCGTAACAGATTAGGAGAACAATTGTCAGCCACCCTGAAGTCAGAATACCAGGGTCAGGTCAAAATTGGTAACAACCAGAACTGATAGAGGACAGTTCAGAATTATACTGTGAAATACACGTAGTTTGGTGAAGACTCATCACCCCCCGTAGTCATTCATTGAGGGCGGCATGTCTTGTTTAACCCCTTCACTGACAATGTGCGATTTCTACATTGTATGGATGAAAATTCCATATACCGCATACGGTTATATAGCTTGTTATGGTAGGGCATCAACAGACAACCAGGCCAAAGTCCCTAGGGGTTCTGAAAAATTACTAAAATAAAAAAATTAAAAAAAATTATATAAAAAAACCGTAAATCCAAAATCACCCTCCTTTCCCTAGAAGTCATATAATATAAATAAAATGTAAAAAGCATAAACTATTAGGATGCGCATCCGAAAATGCCAGAATATCAAAATACATGCACTGTGTTGTAACCCGACACGAAAATCGTCTCAATGTCGAACAGCCACTTTTTGCCATTTTAAAAAATCGTGAAAAGTGATCAAAGATCGTACCGTCCTCAAATGTCTAAAAAATGACACCACCCACAGCTGTACCCAAGTTAATAAAAAAGTTATTAGCTCCAGAAGATGGCAAAAGTAAAAAAAATATTTTTTGTACAGGGGTATTTCTTTGTAAAGGCATGAAACATTAAAAACCTATACAAATTTGTTAGCAACTTTGATCGCCCGACTCAAAGAATTAAAGTATACATGTCAATTTGGGGCGCATAGTGAACGCACTAAATCCAACCCCCAAGGAAAGCGGTCCCAAATGCATCATTTCTCCATTTTCACTGCATCTGGAATTTTTTTCCACTTGCCAGGACAGGGCAGAATATTAAATACCATCACTACGAAAGTGAAAATTTGTTATGCAGAAACAGCCCTCAGAAAAAGCTCTACGTGTTAAAAATAGTGAAAAAAGCGAATGAAAAAAACAAAAAGGGGAGGTCGTTAAGGGGTTATTTTGCTTAACCGTCATACACTCCTTAAAATTATATTCTAGTTTTTGAAGCAACCACACAGCGATGTGGCCACGGGTGGAATATGAGTTTTGACACCCATGCTTTAGGGTGGATGTGCCATGTAATGGCTCTGATAAAATTGTTTGCCTACTTGTTGACTTATTGGGAGGACTTTTATATACGATACCTATGAACCCTTTCTTTCACTTGGCCATGCAAAGCTGCAGACTGTGGTAAATTCACATCACATTATTCCATTTCTGATTCAGTGAACAGTTCTTATGTGATGTGTCTTACACTGTGACCTACACTTCTGGGGGTAGATGGTAATCTCCCCTTCAGGTGTACATCACTGCCAGGCCTCTGTTAAATGATGTCTGCGTTGCCATCCCACCTAACCCCGCGCGTGCTAGCCGCCATATTTTCTCGTGTAGAAGTGTACGTGGCAGTTCTGGCCTCTGGTAATGAACAAGGCCCAGTAGTGCAGAGTGTTTACGCTGCAATAATAAACGGGAGCACTTCTTAGGAGATTATAATGAAATCTTCGCTTTCCTAACACCAAGCCATATATAGTTTATAGACAACTCCATGTCTAACCCGTTATCACCCACGCCGGTTTTCAGCTTAATCCAAGACTCCGGTTTTATGATACTGACATGTGTCACAATATTGTCATAACTGCGTGAAAGCTTTAACTACCAGGTGAATTTAGTTGTTTTGATAAATGATATTGGAAAATTGTATAACAATTTTCATTTACCAACCTAACATCTATTGTGTGAAACAGATAGCCTTTAAAATGTGTTAAGTCTCAAAAGGGTGTCCCTGTATAACACAAGAATGTCATCTTAGGTCCAGGTTTGATCTCGGCAATGGTCCTGAGGTTTCAGGACACCAGTATTAGATGGGTTACAAGTCTTAATTCTGGTTTTGTTTAGTTTTTTTTTCATATGACCTGTTAGAAGTGGCCCCCCTGTTGTAGAAAAACATGAAAATATTAGTTGTTAATCATAATTTGCCCACAGTAACTGTTCACTTTGTCTTCGTTGGCATGAAAATATAAAATCATGTTATTAATTTTTGCTATAATTCTGAATTGTAACTATTATTAGTTCATGCCTAATTTCGGCTGAATTTTGTCACAATTTTTCCAGGAAAAAAAGTCAGGTGGTAACCTACTTGACTCGCAACCATACCAAAGGGCTCACGCTATAAATGTATAAATGGCTCCCTGATTTAAGGGATCTTTCACATCGTCGTTGGTGCTCGGCTTCAGTTGCAGATCCGTTGGTTTTGTTTCCGGTTTTATCCTTGATGCATCAGTTTGTTTATGAAAAAAACCTGAAAGGTTTAAGGGGTTATCCGGGTTTAAAAAATTTTCTATATCCGGGCGGGGGTATTAAACTAATAACAACAGGTACTTACCTCCTCCGATACTTGCCGATGTCCCGCCCGCGTGCCCGTCTTATCCCGGTCGCTGGTTCTTACACGCGTCAACCGGGAGCTTCGGCCGCCGGAGCCCCATGCGCACATCTCCCAGCGCGTACAAAGCTGAGCGATAGGGGCGCATGTGAGGACATCCACATCGCGGACGGAGCTCCTGTGCGCGCATCCATGCCCTGTTTGTTACAGGGGCACGGTGATCGAAGTGACCGCGGCGCGGGACATCGGCGGCAGGAGGGGGTAATCCATGTTTATTATGTTTAACTAGCCCTCCCCACAGCCGCCATAAAAAAAATTTAAACCCTGGGACGGGGGAATAACCCCTTTAACATTGCATTCTGGTTTTTCAGCCTCATCAGACCCATAGGGGACTGTACTCATGTGTTTTATCCTAGGCAAATTGTTTCAATTTTGCGGACTTTTTTGTCCATTTTTCAAGCACGCCTTGCTGCACCTTGTGCAGTTGCCTTACTGTATCCTTGTTTCCTCCTACCAGTGTCTGTGCAACTTTTTTTAGTCTGTCTTACTTTTTTGGCTTTTTTTGTGACGGTTATGGTTGCAATCTGCACCTGTGCCAGGGACAAGTATAAATAGGAATATTTCACAACGCTTTAAATTTTAAATTTTTTGCCCAGTAACAGTTTTGTTTTTTTTAATTCAGAAATTTTTAGGCATTTACATTTTTTTTTTTAAATTTACTTGGTTTATTCTAAGGTGAGCTCACAGTAGCATTTAATTGCATTTTTGTAAACAATTAGGAGATTTGAGAAGTGATTTGCCTTATTACATTACTGTTTATATTTGCGTTTACACATGAGCGTGTGACGTTAATGCCGTGTTTACACGCTCTTACTATGCGTTTTTGTAACTAGCAACTGTGCACAAAATGTAATAAGGCAAATACCACCTCTCCTCAGAGTGTAATAGATTTTCAAAAATGCATGTGTGACCGACGTCATCTCCCTGAGGGATAGGCGTAGAGTGTTAAAAATGCAGGACACAGCCAAGATCCCAAATTTAAAATCCCAAGTTGGATGTAGACACTTTGTAACAAAAAGTCTCAAAAAGAACCAACATTGCGCCTGCAAGGATAGAAAACTAAAATGTATACAAGTAAAAAGATGATCATAGATAAGGGGCAAAAAGGATGAGCTGCCAATGTCCAAACTTCACCACAGAGAACCAAACTGTGATACATGTGGCCCCATAGACTTCTATTGCCTTCCGTTGATCCGCAGTCAGTGAAAAACATCTGACATATCTCATAATTTTTTCCACGGCACAACTGGATCAGTGAAAATAAAGTCAATGAGGAAACATCCATAAAACCTATGGCATTTGTGGGGCATTGAGGAAAGGAAATGCGCTGCTGAACCAACGGACGTGAAAAACAAGAAATGTTACAGATCCCTTTTATACTGACCCATGATAAAACGTTTCCTTATATGTCATTTGGGATCATGAAGCTACATCTAGAAATAGCACTTAACCTAACATTTTACCATGGAGAACCCAAATTCATATAACCGAGGAGAGAGTCAGTAACACAAGCCTTATATATCATGCAATAGAATAAGAAATGTTTAAGTAATTAATATTGTAATGCATACACATGAAACACGAAACAATGTAAAGGGGTGGGCCACTTTTAGTATAAAATTTTAAATTATGGCTTATGACACACATTTTTCCAAACTTGCCTTCGGATTACGGAATCAAAACACAGAGAGGAGGATCATAAAACTCATTGTTAAGTATAAAGGTGTTTTTTGTTATTTCTTTTTTAATAGAAAGCAGTCTAACAGGAGCCATTTGGTTTAGTGTCCCCAAAATCGCCCTGTCAGGTTCTCTTCAAGTTAATACAATAGCCCATTGTACTCACGTGTCAGTCCTTGTAATGATAAATGATCTTTGGTTTATGTTATATTGCAAGAAGACAGGGATTGCCCATATGTGACTTTATTCTTCTGAAAAGGGGAATTGCAGATGTGAAGTACCGGACTCTCCTAGATTATAATATGTCATACGGTACATAATCCAAATAAATCATATGGAATATCAAACCAATAACCAGGTATAATCTAGGTCAATTATTACATTGCAGTAATACAGTTTTAGTACGAAGTACCTGTACTAACATCCACAGGCATATAGTTGCTT
Organism: Engystomops pustulosus; assembly: GCA_019512145.1. Taxonomy (NCBI): domain Eukaryota; kingdom Metazoa; phylum Chordata; class Amphibia; order Anura; family Leptodactylidae; genus Engystomops; species Engystomops pustulosus. The sequence continues at coordinate 230,942,480 of CM033641.1, read as the reverse complement.
ATGACATCTATTTTGATTTCAGCTGTGAGGTCGTTAGGGAATAGGCACCCTCGCATGGGAATTATATAAGTGTGACACACTATGCAATGGTTTTTAACTAGACCTTTTCTATAATTCTTTATGGTCAAATGAATAGTTTAGGTTTACTTTGCTCACACTCTTCCCCTTCTAACTTGTGATTCCCATATGTTAATCCAGTACAATGTGGTTGCACTTCAATTCAATTGTTTTGATTATGAAAACAATCAATCCTGATATACTATTGATGCATGTTCTATCATCTTGCTGGCTTCCCTTTATCAATTTCCGTGTGACCTTGGTTTCTATTATTGTACTAAACATGCCTCAATAATGCCCTGTTTACAAAAATGCATAGAGTGGCAGTCAGACATCGATTCTTAGAATACTAGAAGTGCTGGGGTTATACAAACTCATGTGATGTAATATAGATCTGAGAATGATAAAGTAGCGAGCCACATTGGGCGGAAGATTCTCAGGTTCCTAGGGTCTGTGGCTGCTATATAGCTGATAACCTGTATCCTAGCAGTGTGGCACGCCCAACATCCTAAAAATGAAGAATTAAAGACTAAATCAGTAAAATAAAAGGCATTTAAAAAAAATTTTATGACTTGAGAATATTGTAGCCCATCAGTAAAATTATCCTGGATTGCATTAACCTACTACCTTACGATAGTATTAAAAACAGAGTAATTTTGGTGTATGGTGTTTAGTTTTCGTTTTTTTGCCTAAATTACTGATAGAATGACCCATTTAAGTCTGTAGTGGTGGAAAAGTTTTCTTGCTAATAGATTTGTAGGAATAGAGTTTGGTGAGGAAAAAGCTATTCTTTATATTCTTTTATTTAAAAAAGACATTGGAAACCTTTATTTATTTTTTTATTTGTTTTTCTGAGATTCATAACCTTGGACATGAACGAAACTCCTTTCTTACTTATGGTAAAGGAACCCATAGTACAACATGGGGAAAGACTCCCTTCTTCAGGGGCTGTTGTCCGGTTGTGCCAGAACTGAACAAGTGAAGACTTGAAGATGAATTAGATGAGACACATTTAAAGATGCCGATCTACCCTTGACACTCACCCTTTTGGGTGTGGGGGAAATGTGTGGGTTGGGCTTGATGTCTGACGGCACAGTGGCCAGGAGAAATTTAAGCCGGTCACAGCTGTGGTTCATATCATTCCTGTATCGCCGTATTTGCTCTCTTCTTGCAGCTCTCTGCTATGCTGAGTTGGTGCAAGGGTGCAGAATGATCTGCATTATATGTTTACCATATTCGTTGGTGAATCATGGGCCCTTCCTGATCGGACTGGAAGTCATCCTGGAATATATATTGCGGTGCAGGGTAGCAAGAGCATTGGAGTGGATATTTGGACTCCATATGATCACAAGATCAAGAACTATAACTGAAAGCCATGTTGTACCTGAATGTCCAGTTTTGGCATCCATTACCCTGATTTTTTAGCTGCTGGAATATTGCTGGTTGCACAGCTTAATTTCTTTTGGGGTACGAGTATCTCCTGGCTTAACCACATCTTTGCTGCCATTAGCATGGGCATAATCAATTTATCCTTATTTTGGCTTCACTCTTGAGACCCCAAAAAACTGGTCTGCTGAACGTGGCCTTGCTTTGCCCCTATGGCTTCTCTGGCATCTGTTCTGGTACTGCCCAATGTTTTTATGCCTTTTGGGGTTTTGATGTTGATGTGACAGCATCAAGTGAGAGCAAAATAATCCACAAAAAGCTGTTCCCATAGCAACAGCTATGTTGTCATTAGGTCTGTGCAACAGGGCCTATTACTTGTGTCTGCCGTGCTGATCTGATGGTGCCTTGGGTACTACATTAATAACCAGATGCTCTTTCTGATGCTTTTACCAGACGAGGTTATTCATGGGCAGATGTATAGTAGCAGCTGGTTCTATTTGTGGTAAGTGGAAATTTGTAATACAATGTTTTATTATATTTTTATTTCTCATTGTAATATACACGCTCAAGAAAAAAAGGGAAACACTCAAATACACACCTCCGAAATCTGGGAATAAATAAATCTATGCCTCTGAATACTGTTGCTCTGTATAAAGTTAAATGTGTCGACTGCAAAACACCAAAAAATACCAATGAAATCAAATTTAGTTATATTGGACCTGTTATAAAATAACTTTTTTTGCGGATGAGATGACTTTTTCATGATACATTTTGGGACTGTAACAACATTTTTAATGTCTGGTTTATTCAATTTTTTTTTGTGATATGGAGAAAAGTGGTTTGGACATTGGCTGTTATTTCCCTTACAGCGTCCACCGCCAAATCCTTGTTTTTGAATGATAGATATGGGCATTTTGAGACTTGGCTAGTGCCAGGGAGATATTTTATTTCATTCTAGGGAAAGAGGAAAAGTAATTAGACACATTTTTCTAATAGGCCCTAGGGAATTGAACCCTAGGGGGTCTTATATGCTAACATACCATGTATTTCTCGTGGGTGCAGTATACAGTAAATGTACTGGTCATTTGTTAGGCATCCTCCCACATGCGTTGCAGTTCATGTCGGGTGGCAATGTTGAAAACTGCCGTTTTTGCTGCGTTATTTGGTCTTTTTTTCCCTTGGAGTCATTAGCATATTTGCGTTTTTACGCGTGTTGTTGTTCTCATTTTTGTGTGATTTTCACATGGTTGTTTTTTAGTTCACATGATTCTTATAAATTGGTATTCCTGACTTTTTTTCTATCAACCCATCATTAAAACGCATTGACTTGCGTTTAGATGTGTCTCAATAGACTTGAATGGGGTGTCGTGAAAACGAGCATGCTGCGAATTTTACGCGCATGAAAACAGATGCATGTCACGCAAGTTGCATGTATCTGAGGGACAACCCACTGCGCACACCACAAGATGGGAACACTGGATGCAAGCAAGTTCCGCCGCATCAGAAGCACGGTGACAAGACACGCGCGGTTGAAACGTTATAGTGTGAATGTAGACCCTATGTCTGCCTCCACTGTAAGAAAGGCACCTGAAATGACAAGTCCTTAGAATCTCTGCGCCAACCGCCCTGTTACACAAAAATGGGGCAGATTTATCAAGTGTTGAAGTCAGAATATTTCCAGTGCCATGGACACCAATCCATCGTCGCTTTCATATTTACCACAGTGCTCATGAATTATTTGTAAAGGGAGCTGTGATTAGTTTTTGCCATGGGCACTGAAATTATTCGGACTTTCAAGACCGCTTGATAAATCTGCCCAATATGGTGAGGAGCAAACACCTTGTATGTATGAGAGGCCTCATCTCACAAGGAGCTTTTGGGTTTCCGCATCTTCTAATAGGAGACTCAGTGGGAATCGCAGGAACCAGTTGTAACCTCATCTGAACTTATCACTACATGTCAACGGGGATAAACGATTATCTTTCCTTACAATCATTCTTAAGGGTACCTGTTCTTTAATATACTAATTATTTTTATAAGCATACACAGAGCTTCCAAATCGGTCCTGCTCCATGGGTTTGCAATATACTCATATACCATAATGTTTTGAGTGTGGGAGGAAACTGGGGACCCCAAGAGACAGAAAAAACCCACAAAAACATGCAGAACATTCAAAACTCTTTGCAGTTGTTGACCTTGATGGGACTTGAAGTGCTAAGACCCCCCCACTGAGCCACCATTCTGCCCATATTTGTATTAATCTTGTTTGTCACAGAGATGATTGGATAAAACAGGGTTATACTGATGGTTTTCTACACATGTTAGCAGTTCACTGAGCGATCTGGTTACATAATTCCCTATAGAGTGGTGAGAACCATCTGCATAGAGGGAGGCTTCTGCTGGTACTGTTAAATAGGTATCTTACCAGTTCTAGATATAAACGCCCTCCTAGCGGTTGCCGTAACCTGATTGCTTGTGAGAAAGAGTCAGGGAACAGGATCTCTTTCCTAATTTCCACAAATGCTGTCATTCTTCAATATTCTATCCGCACAACTGGTAATTCTGGAAATTCCAGCAATAACAGTTTCTCCTTAAGCAAAGTTCAATTCTTGACGCCACATAATGTCAGTAGACTTGATACGGTAAATATTTATGGAGTGTAATACACATGGTCGGATTACAGTAGATTATTCTCTGTATTTGAATACTGTTGAAGTCTGAATATTAGAAATCGTCATAGTTTTTGCTGCTACAAATGACACTTTGTGTAGAATTTTAAATCGACCACATCTCGATTTATTTTTACGATCAATAGTATTTAATTTAAAGGACTCCCTGTTCATCAGTCTCTGTCACTATTTAGTCACCTCTACCTGTTGGAGCACTCACAATGCTCCCATCCCACCTTATCTAGCAATTCATACGAGTAACAGTATAAACATCTTTTCTTTATAATGTAAATTGAGGCTGGTCCATACATTGTCAATTCATGAGGGCATGAGTCACCCCTGTTACCCCCCCCCTCCTCCCCCTGCACATGTCTGTGTGTAATGTATAGTAAAGCATTGCTTCGTGTCTTTTCTTTACGGTGACATGCTCTCACCTCCTAATACACATGGGAGACACAGACATCAACTACACAATACCTGACATTTCTGCTATAATCGCTGCCTGGGCTATTTTATCTCTTCTATACACCACAGCTGCAGGGGCGACCAGCACAGGAAGCAGGAGGAGCCATTACACCATTATCCTCACATCATTATACCGGCGGTCCGTCATTTGTAAGAGGAGTTCTACATACACCACACAGGCTGCAGGGGGCACCAGCAACAAGGAAGCATGGAGGAGCCATTATCCCCATTATACCTCACAATCATTATCCAGGCTGTCAGTCAGTGTATAGAGTATCTCATATCACCACAGGCTACATGGGGCGCCAGAACCAGGAAGCACATGGAAGAGCCCTTACTCCATTCTACCATCACATCATTATCTAGGCTGTCTGTCATAACACTGGGGATTGTGGTGCCTCCCACTCATGAATAAGATGGACAGCTTGGATAAATCTTGACTCATTGGACACTCAAAGTCATTTGCTATCAGCTTTATTTGGCCCCTCATTGCTTAAGTTACAGGCATGTAGAAGGGACAATGAAGGATAAGGCAATGCTCTCTAATGGCGTTTAGGAAAATAATATTTACGTTTATGAGGTTACTTGGCCTGATGGGTTCTTCTTTTTAAGGCAAATGGATCGGACTTGAAAAAGCCACTAGCAAATCTTAAGACAACATGTACATTTATTGGGCACCATGATCATGTTAAATTGTGGTCTAGATCCTTCTTCTATTTAACCAAATTCCGCTACAAACACTCTGGTTTTGAACCTGGAGTAAACCATGACCACTGGTAATACAACTTAAGGTTTACACTGTACTCCTCCAGTATTGTCCCAATGCTCATATTGAACGTGACCAATGCATCTGACTGGTTGACTATATCACCATTCCCACCTAAGACCTGAAGCTGTTTATGGCAGGAAATTCATCCCAAAAGGCCAGACCCGGGCGATTCTTGGACATCATCCAAAAGGGTTCGACAGAAGTGTACTTTTATTTCATTTCTGTTGTAGTGCGTTTTTTGTTAATAATACTTTGTAGCCTTCTCTTCCTATTAAAGCATAAACCAGTGGCTGCTCAGTAATCTCTTCTCCCTCCCAGAATTGTATAGCAATGGCTAAGATGGATTGTTCCTAATGTTTTTGCTAAAGTAAACCCAACCACCAAGTCCCTGTCATTGGGATAGTGGTATTCGGTATCTGATGCCTTCCTAGCACTGATCTTTGACCTGGACCCTAGTGCCGTTTTTATCTATTGGCACTCGCGGCATACACCTTTGTTGCAGTCTGAAGTATAACTAGTTTTTAAGATTTCAAGCATGGAAAAGACAGAACCTTTTCATTGATCTGAAAAGAGCAAAGTCCCCACACTACCCAAATGTCAATGTAGAAAGAAGGCTGGAGAAGACATGAAAGAATATGAATCCTTCTCAGAAACCTTCAACGAGTGGAACTCAGAAAAAAGCCCAAAAACGAGAGAACCGGTTCACACCCTAAAAGCTGCCTTTTAGCCCTATCTAAAGTTCTTGAGTGACTTCTTATCCTGGATAGGTGGTCAACCACTCCCCTGTAGTCACCAGATGTTCTGCTCCTATTTGCCTGTGTGCGTCTTGGTGTTTGGCAATAATGAACTGCAATTTACCCCAAGGAGTTTCTTATTTATACTGGTGAGTTTTTTGATCGGATTTTTTAATCAGTTTATTTTTTCATTGGGTTTCATGAGCAGCGAAAGAAAGCACAACTTTCCAGGTACCAAAATCTATTCTATGCTTTTGCATGTGTGAAAGATGACATGGATATAATGTTTCCAACATTGTCTATAGGTTCACACAAACAATTTAAACTGCAGTGTGAACCTGTACATACCTTTTTCCCACGCTAGTTCACTTCACTACAACGGCAAGATTGACAGCATTGAATGGCCATCTCTCCCTGTACAGGGGGCGAGGCGTATTTCCCCTTTGTTTACCCCATAGCAGCTCAAATTTTTATGTCTGAGGTATCTGAGAATTTCCTGTGCAAAAACATTGCCAGAACAAAAGGCAAAATTGAGCAACGTTAACATAGTGCGACTGGTGCCAATCTATTCCATCGAACACACACAGCAGGCATTTTACCACTGCAACATACCTGGACTATAAATCCTACGATGGAACCCCAGTCTAACCATAGACACCGGCGCAAATCTTGCCAATATAAATCTCCCCCAAAAAGTGGAATTGAATCGGCCAAATACAGCCTCAAGAATGACGAAAAAAGAGCATACATTCTGTGAAGGGGCCTAACCTGGCCAAGATGGTCTACGTTTAATACATAGTTACTATGTATACATACAAAACAAATGTAATACAAAATCTGATTTGTCCGCTTATATAGAACCTAGGTTTCTGCATTACCTGAGGTTGCATGTATTCACACGTTAAAGATTATTTTGCACACATTTTACAGCAAATGCCGTTAAACTAAACTATAGAATATGCCTTGAAGATCTATATATATATATATCTATAATATATATCTCAAATTCATGATATAAGATTGTATATCTATCCTTCAATATGTAGGTTCCGTTGGTGCCGCGGATCCCATCTCTTAGTATCCTGCTAAACATATATCTACATCTACAGCGTAACTACATGAGTGTTGGGCGTTTCTGTTTATGCTCGCTAAGGTAAGTCTCATTTATTATCTGTTTAGTATATATAATGTCACCTAGCCTATATTTTTCACCATTTACAATACTGTGTGGGGTGGTGCTGATTAGGTAAATAGTTATGTATAAGTACCTAAAGGCTGTAATGTCATTTCTCTTTCCCCGTAGCTGTCAGCACTCAGTTTCTTTCCATGTTTATGGCACTGAACCTTTGCTGCAACCACAGAGCACGATAGGATGTAGCAATCTGGATTTCATTTTATAACAACCTTGAAATACCAGCACCGCAATAATTATTTCTACGTCAGTCCCCGGTTACCATACAAGATAGGGTCTGGATGTTTGTTCTTAAGTTGAATGTGTATGTAAGTCCGGAACTGTATATTTTATCATTGTAATCCCAGCCAGCACTTTTTTGGTCTCTGTACAATTGGATTTTAAAAATGTGGGTTGTCATCAGAACCAGGACTAACAGTAAGCTTCATACAGACACATTTGATAACTGTTACGCTGTTTTTTTGTAGCCTACCGACTAAAGTACAATAATTACCACTTTTTTTTATGTTTATTTTTGTTATTTCAGTGGTCCGTTTGTAACTAGGGTCGTATGTAAGTCGAGTGTTCTCGATATTACAGGGGACCGCCTGTATATATATCTATATGTAAAGGAAGAAGCCAAAAGGATTAAAGAACCTTCAACAAACGTCTCGTATCTCCTAAAATTATCACGATACTTGATACCAATTACTATACTTATATTCTGAGCATGTATCCATTGCTTTTTGTCTATGTATCTAGATCTATCACCTACTATTGTCTATCCATCAATCAATCTTCTGTCTTTCTTCTACTGTTCTAAAATTTCTCATATCCATTTATTTCTATCACGTAATGCCAGCTATCTACAATAATCATCATTATATTAATGCAATTATAAATCTATATCATCATTCAATTTATCATGCAATCTGTCTCTCCTTTATCTCCTATAAATTCTCTTACGGTCCCTATTAAGCGAATTGCCTTTCCATACTAACAGTGTGTAAAGTTGTGTTTATTATTGTGGCAGGACTAAGGGAGATCTTTAGACTATGACTGTTCGTAAAATAGTTTTATTCTGGGGCCCGATGTAAGTGTCTCCCAGGCATGGTAAACACTAAATGTAGGCTATCCAATCTTTGCAGCTTACCATTTATCACTGTTTTTGCCGTTTCTCCTGTGTGCATATTATGACAGGTGCTTGTGTCAGGAATAACTATGCAAGCCTTTTTGTCTTTAGTGTTATAGTTGTTTATTCACCAGTCCATGAAGAAAATCTTATCTTTCGGACACTCAATCTCAGGAAATGTGACTGGGACTGTTTTTTTGTCCATTCTTAGTTGTACCTGCCTAATGGAATGTCAGGGTCCCCTCATAAGCAAGCCTAGCCTCTATCATTTATCATAGAACCACGGTTGTAAGTGCTCAGTGTTTAGTGGGTCACTCCCGGGGCGGATCTCCGGGTCACAGGACATGTGCCCCCGCTGCCCGGCATCCTCCCCTCTCTCATCACAGTCTGTTGTCCTCAAGACCCAAGTGTGTATGAAATCTTTGGCGTTCCTTTCCCCTCAGTCCGAGTCTCCGGGATAAATTAGATAGAACTCCCGGAGCTTAAGGACCCTGTGGTGATTTCATGGCACAAGCTCCAGGAGTGAGGTGAGGGGGGTAGACATGATTGGGACTAAGGAGGGAGAACATGGGGTTCTGTGTTGGCACATTCCATACTGGGAGTTGTGCTGTGTGTGCACATTACTTACTGGGGGGCTGTCTTGGCACCGTTATTCTGGGGGGGGGGGTACTGTGTGGCACATTACGTACGTGTGTGCTGTGGGGGACATTACTGGGGTAACTGTGTGGGGCACATTTCTTGGGTCACATTCACCACATGACATTAATGACATCGCCTTAGTTGATCTCATGTTTTTCGAGTGTAAACGTGTGATGGGTAACAAGCACTGTTGGTTTACATGCAAGACAACCCGTTGGTGACCGCAGCCCTACAGTCTTTGGGGGAATTGTTAGGGGCGGCAGCAAGATTAATGCTGTCAAAAACTGGGTGCCACTTAGACTCTGCTCCCAGGTGTAGGCCATTACAGCTGGTCCACTACCCCTGAACCCTGACACTCCTTTAGCTCTGCATAATAATAACACTTTGTAGTTACACACAGTAGTATGGAAAGACAATCTATATATGGGATGAGAGGTAGATTGATGATAGAAGATAAAGATGATATAGATTTACAGATAGATGATAGATTTATAGATGCATATAAAGTAGATTGTATATAGATAGCTAGATAGATGATAGAAGATAGATGTGAGAGAGATACAGTAGAACAGAGATAGAATATCGATTGAAAAAAAAAAAGGTCATCAACGGGAAAGGGTTAGGGTTAAAACAACTTGACCCTGCTTTAGGATAGGGTGTATAGACTATGACATTGCAGGGAGCTATACAAAATCACTTTGCTGATTCGTAATAATTCATGCAGGTGATGATCCAGTTTCATGGGTGAGAGATGAGGGTGGAGGGGGCGGGGATTAAGAACGTGTACTCCTGACCTGCTGCTAGGTGAGCGCTATGGCTGGGTACTGAATGGGTTAAGCCTCCAGGTCTACGTCACTATTGGAGCTGTCACTTTAAGGTTGCAGGATCTGTCAGCCCAGCTCCGCCCTGAGCACAGCGATCGCAGCACCGGCAGGGAAACCCTCCATAGGCAGGTGACCGGATCCGCCCGCTGTGATGCTACACACAGGACAGGTGAGGAGGGCACGTCCTGGACACGGGGCGCTGATGCCCGGGCACTGTGTGCCCTCGGGGTGCCATGTCTGCAGCACTAAATAATTCAACAGCGCTTATCCTGGAGCATCTGCTCTCAGCCCGGATTATGGCTTCCTCCATGAAGCCTGTATCAGCTTCTCAGGCTGTGGATCATAGAGGCCTGTACACACTAGACTGTATACTGGGCTGAGGAGGAGGGTATGACAAGTGGTGACACATGGGCAGTGTGTGTAGTGATACCCAGCAGGGACAAGATCAGGAGGTAAATGTGGATATAATGTATCATAAAATAGGATGTTACTGTTACAAATAACCTATGGTATGAAAGGAGTTGTCTTATCTCATTGTAATGAATGCAAGGGTTAATAAGATGTGCAGAAATTGGGCCACTATGAGCTTGGAAATAGGAAGGTTCCTTGGGAAAGAGAACATATGTCATCATAACCCATGAGTAAGATTTTCTTACTGGGACTTTACATTCATTTGTATTGTCTGATGTATAGTCCTGTATTGTCGGAAGCAATTGTTCCAATGTTTACTAATAACAGCCAAGAGAACCTGTAGATGTGTTTGGCATTATCCCATCAGAGCATTAGCCTACAGAGGTGGTCTATATACAGGTCTATAAAGTCCATTCAAAGGCCAGAAGCTCATATAGTGTTAACCCTCTGGGCTACTTAAGATGGAATTACTTGTGGAGATCCTGCAGCTATTTACATGGATAGGAGTTATATAAATCCCATTCACATGCTGGTGAAAAGCACCTGTGGTGTAAAATAAATAATGCCCTGGATGCAGAATCCTAGATGATGATAATCCTCCCTGTATAATGTTCAGTCAGCCCACATATGGTTCATTTTTTTTTACTCCTGAGCAATGCTATACCAATTCCACATTTTTTTTAAATCTCGTATTATTTTCCAACAATATTTAAAAAACATTTTACATAAGATAGAACAGTCAATATAGTTAGAGTTTGTTAGAAGCAGCCTTGAGTATATATCCTTACTATCCCACAAAGGGATTCTATTCTATTCTTTTTTTTTTTTTTAAGTAAAAAGTTCCTGACTTTTCGTTCCGAATATTAACATACCAAACACACAATTCCACAAGATCAAGTCTAGAAGTGTTTTGGCTTTTTGGCAACTCTTTACAACAAAATTGACTATGATACATGAGTTCAGTTCATATGGCTTGGGAAATATCACCGGCATACAATGTACCGTAATTTGGACTAAAATTTGACATGTATATAGCAAGTTCTATTAGGAACTCTCTAGCAAAATAAGTCCACCAAATGGAGACCCAACAGACCCCAAAAAGTCTGCCAGGCCACACTCACACATTGCCTTTTGATTGCGTTTTGAGACTCAAAGCAAGGACTACCCCTGTTGTCACATGAGTTTCGATTGCATTTAGCAAACATGATGGAAATGTAATGTTACCTCTACAAGTGATCACTGGGAGAGCCTCTGGGTTGTGTCTCAAAATGCAACATGTGAACGCCGCCTCAGGAATTAGGTAGATTTTGGCATTGGCGTGTTTTACAATTGTGTTTTTAAAATGAAACTGGAGGTAGCTACTCGTGTAGCCTGCAGCCATGTATGTGTCTTTGTATGACCCAAATGTAAATTGATGCCGTACTTTATTCTATGTCTAGCTCTGCAATCTGCTGATGACTATAATGTTTGCTGTGCCATCAGTAGTCATAGAATCTTGAGCATCTGGTGACAGATTAATTAGATATAGACATGCAGCAAGGACTGAAATCACTTGTGTCCTAGCCGGCAAGCAGTAGAAGAGATGCTCCTGGTAGATAGATGAGTCATGAGCATACTTGTCCCTGGTGGTCTGGAAATATTTATGTTATATATCATTGCATAAGGCGGTTTCCGTGAATTGTACAACTCACTACTATGGGTTTGTTCTGTACATGGATGGCATGCAGATCAAATATACACCTTTCTGAATATTTTTAAATGCAACTATTGATCTTAACCGTAACAGTAGAAAAAAGCAGCACTTAAAGCGATAGTATAAGTAGAAAAAGTGTTTCCTTTATTTCATAACATAACTGTGAGCCTTTGACAGAGCCGATCCGTTCCCTAGAATGAATGGACCACTTTACCAACGTTACCAGCTTAGGGGGTGAGGCTGATGTGCACACCTTTAACTGCCCTCGGGCATCGATATAGTAAGTATAGTTTCACAAGGGATCTATGTGAGCAATGGGAATGGGAGTGGCTCAAAGGGGCACGCTCAGCTGGGCACAAATTTCATTAAACATTTTTTTGTCCAAAAAATTAGCCAGATACAGTAAACTAGTTTTCCACTTAAGCCTACCTTGTTTTATATGGATGTGGCCGTCTCTGCGGTGGACACACTAGTGCATTGATGTGCCTTCACTTTTATATAAAGTGGCCATGTCTGCGGGAGTATGCCAAACCAGGACTCTCTGCCCGGCCATGGCTCTGGGGAACGAGCAGTAGTAAGACACACTCCAGCAGTGTGTCCAGCACTTCATATAAAGGTGAAAGTAAATAATAGTACAAGCAAAGACACCACTGCTGAACCGCAGAGCTGGACTTATCCATGGAAAACATAGAAGAAGCGTTCATGAATGGGAGCCTGCCTGCTGGTAATTAAATATCTTCTTATAGATATCATTAATTTTATTGGACAATATGTTCAGCTTTATAAATGACCTTAAAGTGGTTTGCCCATGCACGAAAATGCTCAAATGTCAATTCCCTAGTGATGTTTACACAATAAAGATAATTTTAACCCCTTACTTTACAATTTTACTAAATTTTATTGCTATTTTAGCTCCTATCACTCAGTGATGGTCAGTGTAAGTGGTTGTGGGCTGGATCTCTCTAACCAGACACTTCATATTTCCTCTAGTGCTGTGTGCTGACAATGTGGTTAGATTATCAGGGTACAGGTTTATATACACTTCCATTCTAAACATAGAGAGATGAAACAGAGCAGAGATGATAGGTGAAGAGATTAATGAGATGCATATTACACATGGCATCCTCAGCCATATCATACACAAAGCTCTACTATATGCCTTCCTCCGCCTCCCCTGGATAAAGATCTTACCTGCCTGTAGCTTTCCTCTCCTCATGATGTGTTGTTTGCCGGCACAAAGTCAGTCTGTGTGAGCTCAACCTGGGGGCAGCTGAAGGTGGGCTGAAGGCTAAGAGGAGCTCAGTGCAGCGTCAGATAGGAGAACAATATGTCAGCCGACCCTGAAGTCAGAAGATCCAGGGTCAGGTCCAAAATTGTGTACACCAGAACTGATAGAGACAAGTTCAGAATTATACCTGTGAAATACCGTATTTTGGTGAAGATCATCACCCCCCGTGACATCATTGAGGGGCGGCATGTCTTGTTTTAACCCATTCATGACAATGTGCGATTTCTACATTGTAATGGATGAAAATTCCAATATACTGCCATACTGTAGTATAGCTTTTTATGGTAGGATCAATCAGACAACCTAGGGCCAAAGTACCCTAGGGGGTCTGAAAAATACTAAAAATAAAAAAAATTAAAAAAAATTATATAAAAAAACCTTAAGATTCAAATCACCTCCCTTTCCCTAGAAGTCATATAAATATAAATAAACTGTAAAAATCATAAACATATTAGGTATCGCCGCATCCGAAAATGCCAGATATATCAAAATACATGCACTGTGTTTAACCCCGTAACGGAAAATCGTGCTCAATGTCGAACATGCCACTTTTTTGCCATTTTAAAAAATTCTGTGAAAAGTGATCAAAAGATCGTACCGTCCTCAAATGTCTCAAAAAATGACACCACCCACAGCTCCGTACACCAAAGTATAAAAAAGTTATTAGCTCCAGAAGATGGCAAAGTAAAAAAATAATTTTTTGTACAGGAGGTTTTCATTTTTGTAAATGCATGAAAACATTATAAAACCTATACAAATTTGTTAGCACTTTGATCGCACCGACTCAAAGAATAAAGTATACATGTCATTTGGGGCGCATAGTGAAAGCCATAAAATCCAAACCCCCAAGAAAGCGTCCCAAATGCATCATTTCTCCATTTTCACTGCATCTGGAATTTTTTTCCCACTTGCCAGGACATGGCATGGAATATTAAATACCATCACTACGAAGTGAAATTTGTTACGCAGAAAACAAGCCCTCATAAAGCTCTTTACGTGTAAAAATAGTGAAAAAAAAGAAATGAAAAAAACAAAAAAGGGGCAGGTCGTTAAGGGGTTAAATTTGCTTAACCGTCATACACTCCTTAAATTATATTCTAGTTCTTTGAAGCAACCACACAGCTGATGTGGCCAGCGGTAATATGAGTTTGACACCCCTGCTTTAGGGTGATGTGCCACTGATAATGCATCTGATAAAAGTGTTTGCTAACTTGTTGACTTATTGGGAGGACTTTATTACAGACAAGATACTCTATGAACCTTTCTTCACTTGGCCATGCAAAACTGCAGACTGTGTAAATTCACATCACATTATTCCATTTTCTGGATCAGTGAACAAGTTCTTATGTGATGTGTCTACACTGTGACCTACACTTCTGTGGTAGATGGTAGATTGCCACCTTCATCGTGTACATCACTGCCAGGCCTCTGTTTACTGATGTCTGCGGTGCCATCCCAACCATAACCCCGCGCGTGCTACAGCCATAGTTTCTGTGTATAGAAGGTACGTGGCAGTTCTGGCCTCTGTAATCGAACAAAGGCCCAGTAGTGCTTTACGCTGCCATAGATAAACGGGAGCACTTTAGGAGATTAGTATGAAATCTTTGTTTTCATAACACCAAGCCATATATAGGTTTATATAGACAACTCCATGTCTTAACCCCTTATCACCAACGCCTGTTTTCAGCTTAATGACCAAGACTTGATTTTTAGAATCTGACATGTGTCACAATAATTGGTCATAACTTCGGAAAGCTTTAACATATCCAGGTGAATTTGAGATTGTTTTGATAAATGATAATGGAAAATTGTATAACTTTTCATTATACAAACCATAACATCTATTTGCTGAAACAGAAATAGCCCTTTACAAATGTGTTTATCTCCAAAGGGTTGTTCCCTGTATAACACAAAAATGTCATCTGTAAGGTCCAGGTATTGCTCCTGGGCAATGGTCCTAGGGTTTCAGGTGACACCAGTATTTAAATCGGGTTACAAGTCTTATTACTGTGTTTTGTTCTAGTTTTTTTTTCATAATGGCCTGCTCAGAAGTGGCCCCTCCTGTTGTAGAAATACAGGAAATATTAGTTAGTTGTAATATTATTTGCCCACAGTACTGTTCACTTTGTCTTCTTTGGCATGAAATATAAAATCATGTTATAATTTTTCTATAATTTACTGAATTGTAACATATTATTAGTATCAATGCCATAATTTTGGCTGAAATTTTGGTCACAATTTTTCCAGGAAAAAAGTCAGGTGGTGAACCTACTTGACTTCGCAACATAAAAAGGGCACTGCTATAAATGTATAAATGGCTTCACCTGTTTTAGGGATCTTTCACATCGGCGTTGGTGCTCGGCTTCAGTTGCACATCCGTTGCGTTTTGTCTCCGTTTTTATCTCTGTGATCAGGGGTGCACCTAGCCATTCTGCTGCCTGAGGCGAGCTATAAAAAGACGCCCCCCCCCCCCCCCCCCCCCTAGTACATACAGCATGCCGCCATATAGTATATTTTACATGGTGGTACACTGAATGTACACACATACTGAGTATACATACAGCAAATACACATATATAAACAGTATGTACAGCAAATATACACACATTTACCATATACAGAATATACATATATACAAATATATGCAAACACACATCTATACATACATTCATACAGACATATATACATATATACTTACATATACAAAAACATACATAGAAGTTACCTTACCTTTTTTCTTCTTTCATCATCGGCCTTGTCCTCCAGGGAGTGGAGGGAGGGGGTTGCCGGGGAGGTGGGAATCGGTCCGGGGGGAGGAGTGAATCGGAGCCTGTGGGGGGAACCAGCGTGGACTTTGGGCTGGGGTAGTTACCTGTGCCGCCGGGCATCGGAGAGTGTCGGCGGGCAGGTGTATGTGAAGGGCGGGCGTGTTGGGGGCGGGCCGCGAGGGGAAGTGCCGGCATGCAGGGAGATGTGATGGGCGGGTTGCAGGGGGAAGTGCCGGCATGCGGGGAGATGTGATGGGCGGGCCGCGAGGGGAAGTGCTGGCATGCGGGCAGATGTGATGGGTGGTCCGCTGGGGGGAAGTGCCGGCATGCTGGTAATTGTGATGGGCGGGCCGCGGGGCGATGTGCAGGCGGGTGGATGAGATGGGCGTGGAAGTGTGCCGGCCAGCGGGCGGTTCGCTGCTACTATGGGCAGGTCCATGTGCCGGCCGGAGGACATGCCGGCAGACCGGAGCCCGCCGCCGCCCCCTCATCTAGCAGGAGGCGTGCCGCCTGAGGCGAGAATCTCAACTCTCCTCATGGCAGGTGCGCCCCTGTCTGTGATGCATCAGTTTTGTTTACGAAAAAAAACCCTGAAAGGTTTAACATTGCACCTGGTTTTTCAGCCTCATCAGTGACCCATAGGGGGACATGTATGATTGTTTCTGCTGGGCAAATTGTTTCATTTTTGCGACTTTTTACGCTGTCATTTTTCAAGTACGCCTTGGCTGCACCTTGTGCAGTGTGCCTTACGTATCGTTGTTTCCCAGATGTTCAGTGCGACTTTTTTTTACGTATGTATCACTTTTTTGGCTTATTTTTGCAACTTTTTAGGCGCAAATATGAACCTGGTCCAGGGCAAGTGTAAATTGGAACTGTGCTAAATGTTTAAAATTTAGCACAGTAACCAGGTTTTTTTTTTTTAATTCAGAAATTTTAGCATTTTACATTTTTTTTAATTTATTGGTTAATTCTTAGGGTGAGATCACACGTAGCATTTTAATTGCATTTTGAAACCAATTACAACAGCTGAGGAGAGGTGATTTGCCTTATTACATTACTGTTAATATTTGCGTTTACAATATGAGCGTGACGTTAATGCACGTGTTTACATCGCTCTTACTATGCGTTTTGTAAATGCAAATGTTAACAATAATGTAATTAGGCAAATCACCTCTCCTCAGCTGTTGTAATAGGTTTCAAAATGCAATGTGTGACCGCGTCATCTCCCTGGGATGTGACTAGAGTGTTTAAAAATGCAGGACACAGCCTCAAATCCCAAATTAAGTCAATGTGGATTTGAGACATTTGTAACAAAAAGTCTCAAAAAGAAGCCAAAATTTGCGCCTGCAAGGATAGGAAAAACTAAACATGTATCACAAGTAAAAAGACATGATCATAGATAAGGGGCAAAAGAGAGCTGCCAAATGTCTCAAAAATTCACCACAGAGAGACCAAACTGTGATACATGTGCCCCATAGACTTCTATTGCCTTCCGTGATCCGCATCAGTGAAAAAAATCTGACATGCTTCATAATTTTTTCCACGGACAATGGATCAGTGAAAATACAAGTCAATGGGAAACATCCATAAAAATCTATGGCTTTGTGAGGCATCTGAGGAAATCGCTGAACCACGGACGTGAAAAACAACGGAAATGTTAAAGATCCTTTATACTGACCCAATGTAAACGTTTTCCTTTATATGTCATTTGGATCATGAAGCTACATCTAGAAATTAGCCACTTTAACCTAACATTTTACATGGAGAACCCAATTTCATATAACCAGAGTAGAGAGCAGTAACAAAGCCTCTGTATATATCTGGAATAGAATAAGAAATGTTTAATAATTAATATTGTAATGATACAATGAAACCGAACAATTAAAGGGGTGGGCCACTTTAGTATAAATTTTAATTATGGCTTATGGACACACATTTTTCAAACTTGCCTTCATTAGGAATTCAAGAACACCAGAGATGAGATCTATATAAGACTATTGTTAAGTATAAAGTTGTTTTTGTTTTTCTTTTTTTAAAGAAAGCAGTCTAACAGGGCCATTTGGTTTAGTGTCCCAAATCGCCCTGTCAGGTTCTCTTCAAGTTAATAAATTAGCCCATTTTACTCAACTGTGTCAGTCCTTGTATTGTAACATGATCTTTGGTTTATGTATATTGCAAGAGACAGGGATTTGCCATAGTGACTTTATTCTTCATGAAAAGGGAGAATGCAGGATGTGGAAGTACCGGACTCTCCCTAGATTATAATAATATCATATACGGTAATAATCCAAAATAAATCATATGAATTATCAAACCAATAAACCAGGGTATTAATTGCTAGTAATTTATTACAATTGCAGTATATACAGTTTTAGTCCAGAAGTCCTGTACTAACATCCACAGGCATCTATTGCTATCTATTTATGATTTCAGCTGTGAGGTAGGAGAATAGGCACTCGGCATTGGGGCAATATATAAGTGTGTACACTACTATTAGCATGGTTTTAACTAGACCTTGTTCATAATTCTTATATGGTCAGAATGAAAGTGAAGTTTTACTTTCCTCACACTCTTCCCCCTGTTACTTGGCTTCCCTATATGTTACTCAGTACTAATTGGTGGTGCACTTCAATTCAATTGTTATTGAATTATGAAAACAATCAATCCTGTATATCACTTATCTGATGCATGATTCCATCATCTTTGCTGCTTCCCTTTATAAATTTCCTTGTGACCTCGGTTTCTATTATTGTACTAAACATGCACAATAATGCCCTGTTTACAAAAATGCATAGAGTGCAGTCAGAATAGATTCTTAGAATTATCTAGAAGGCTGGGGTTATAACACAACTCATGTGATGTGAATAGATCTGAGAATGATAAAGTGCAGCCACATTTGGGGACGGAAGCATGTCTAGGTTCCCTAGGGTCTGTGGCTGCTATATAGCTGATAACTGTATCCTAGGCAGTGTGGCAGCCCCTATAATCCTAAAAATGAAGAATTAAAAGATCTACAATCAGTAAATAAAAGTGCATTTAAAAAAAAAAGTTCTTATGACATTGATGAATATTGTAGCCCATCATAAAATTAATCCTGGATTGCATTAACCTACTACCTTACGGTATATTAAAACCAGAGTAATTTTGGTGTATGGTGTTTTAGATTTCGTTTTTTTGCCTAAATTATGATAGATATGCCCATTTAAGTCTGTAGTGGTGGAAAATGTTTTTTCTTGCTAATAGATTTCTAGGACTATAGAGTTTGGTGAGGAAAAAGCTATTCTTTAATATTCTTTTATTAAAAGACATTGGAAACCTTTATTTATTTTTTTATTTGTTTTTCTAGATTCACTAACCTTGGACATGAAAGAAACGCCTTTCTACTTAACGTGTTAAAGGAAAAAAAAGTACAACATGGGGAATAGACTCCCTTCGTCAGGGGCTGTTGTCCGGTTTTGCCAGAAACTGAACAGAGTGAAGACTTTGGAAGATGACTTGATGGAGACATCATTTAAAAGATGCCTATCTACCCTTGACCTCACCCTTTTGGGTGTGGGAGGAATGGTGGGTTCGGGCTTGTATGTACTGACTGGCACAGTGGCCAAGGAGATAGCCGGTCCAGCTGTGGTCATATCATTCCTTATCGCCGGTATTGCCTCTCTTCTTGCAGCTCTCTGCTATGCTGAGTTTGGTGCAAGGGTGCCAAAGACTGGATCTGCATATATGTTTACATATGTTTCAGTTGGTGAACTATGGGCCTTCCTGATCGGCTGGAACGTCATCCTGGAATATATGATTGGCGGTGCAGCGGTAGCAAGAGCATGGAGTGGATATTTGGACTCCATATTTGATCACAAGATCAAGAACTATACTGAAAGCCATGTTGGTACCTGGAATGTCCAGTTTTTGGCTCATTACCCTGATTTTTTAGCTGCTGGAATATTGCTGTTTGCCACAGCTTTTATTTCTTTTGGGGTAAGAGTATCCTCCTGGCTTAACCACATCTTTGCTGCCATTAGCATGGGCATAATCATATTTATCCTTATATTTGGCTTCATCCTTGCAGACCCCAAAAACTGGTCTGCTGAACGTGGCGGCTTTGCCCCATATGGCTTCTCTGGCATCATGTCTGGTACTGCCACATGTTTTTATGCCTTTGTGGGTTTTGATGTGATTGCAGCATCAAGTGAAGAGGCAAAGAATCCACAAAAAGCTGTTCCCATAGCAACAGCTGTGTCATTAGGTCTTGCAACAGGGGCCTATATACTTGTGTCTGCCGTGCTGACTCTGATGGTGCCTTGGAATACATTAATACCAGACTCTGCTCTTTCTGATGCATTTTACAGACGAGGTTATTCATGGGCAGGATTTATAGTAGCAGCTGGGTCTATTTGTGGTAAGTGAAATTTGTATAAATGTTTTATTTAATTTTATTTCTGCCATTGTAATATACACGCTCAAGAAAATAAAGGGAACACTCAAATAACACCTCCGAAATCTGAATAAATAAAATATCCTCATTGAATACTTTGCTCTGTATAAAGTTAAATGTGTCGACTGCAAAATCACCAAAAAATTACCAATGGAAATCAAATTTATTAGTATATGGAACTGTATAAAATTAATTTTTTTTGCAGGATGAGATGACTTTTTCATTGATAACATTTTGGGAACTGTACAACATTTTTATGTCTGTTTATTCAAATTTTTATGTTTTGTGACATGGAGAAAAAGTGGTTTGGACATTTGGATGTTATTTTCCCTTACAGCGTCCACCGCCACAAATCATTGTTTTTTGAATTGATAGATTGGGCATTTTGAGACTTGGCTATGCCAGGATTATTTTTATTTCAGTTCTAGGGAAAGAGGAAAAGTAATTAGAACAGTTTTTCTAATAGGCCCCCTAGGGTAATTGAACCCTAGGGGGTCTTATTGCTCATACCATGTACTTCTGTGGTGCAGTATACAGTAAATGTACTGGTCATTTGTTAGGCATCTCCCACACTTGCGTTGCAGTTCATGTCAGGGTGCAATGTGTGAAAAACTGCCGTTTTTTGCTGCTTATTTGGTCCTTTTTTTCCTTGGAGTCATTAGCATATTTGCGTTTTTCACGCGTGTGTTGTTCTCATTTTTGTGTGATTTTCACATATGTTTTTTAGATCACATGATTCTTAAATTGGTACTTCCTGACTTTTTTTCATATCAACCCATCCATTTAAAACGCATTGAACTTGCGTTAGATGTGTCTCCATAGACTTGAATGGGGCGTGAAAAACGGAGCATGCTGCGAATTTTACGCGCATGAAAACAGATGCATGCACGCAAGTGCAAGTAAGGACAAACCCACTGCAAACAATGGGACAGAATGCAATGCAAGTTCTGCGCATCAAAAGCACGTGCAGAACACGCGCGTGAAAAACGCTAGTGTAGAAGGGGCCTTATAGTCTGCCTCCAGCTGTAAGAAATGCACCTGAATGACAGTCCTTAGAATCTCTGAGCCACTCCGCCCTGTTAACACACAAAATGGGGCAGATTTATCAAGTGTCTGAAAGTCAGAATATTTCCAGTTGCCCATGGCAACCAATCACAGCTCAGCTTTCATTTTACCAGTGCTCATGAATATTTTAAAGGGGAGCTGTGATTGGTTGCCATGGGCAACTGGAAATATTCGGACTTTCAGACAGCTTGATAAATCTGCCCCAATATGTGTGAGGAGCAAACACCTTGTATGTATGAAGAGGCCTCAGCTCAGCAAGGAGCTTTGGGTTTCCGCATCTTCTAATAGGAGAAACTCCCAGTGGGAATCGCAGGAAACCAGTTGTAACCTCATCTGAAATGTATCACAGACATGTCAAAGGATGATAAAAGATTAATCTTTCCTTACAATCTTAAAGGGTACCTGTTCTTTAATAATAATAATTTATTTATAAAGCATACACAGAGCTTGCCAAATCGGTCCCTGTCTCCATGGGGTTTGCAATATAATCAATATACCAGTATGTTTTGGAGTGTGGGAGGAAACCTGGGGACCCAGGGGAAACCCACAAAAACATGCAAAGAACATTCAAACTCTTTGCAGATGTTGACCTGGATGGGACTTGAAGTGCTAACCACTGAGCCACCATGCTGCCCATATTTGTATTAATTTGTTTGTCACAGAGATGAATTGGAATAAAACAGGGGTGTAATACTGATGGTTTTTCTACACAGGTTAGCAGTTCACTGAGAGATCTGGTTACATAAGTCTATAGAGGTGGTGAGAACAGGCTGAGAGAGGGAGGACTTCTGCTGGTACTGTTAAATATGTATCTTACCAGTTCTAGATATATAACGCCCTCCTTGCTGTTGCCGTACCTGAGTGCTTGTGAGAAAGAGTAAGGGGAACAGGATCTCCTTTCCTAATTTCCACAAATGCTGTCATTCTTCATATTCTAGCACAACTGGTAATTCTGGAAATTCACCAGAAATAACAGTTTCTCCTTAAGCAAAGTTCAATTCTTTGACTCCACATAATGTCAGTAGACTTGATACGGTAAATATTTATGGAGGGTAAATACACATGGTCCGGATTACAGTAGGATATTCTCTGTATTTGAATACTGTTGAAGTCTGATATTTAGAAAAATCGCATAGTTTTGCTTGCTACAAATGACACTTTGTGTAGAATTTTAAAATCGACCACATCTCGATTTATTTTTACGGAATCAATAATTATTTAATTTAAAGGACTCCTGTCATCAGGTCTCTGTCACTATTTCTGTCACCTCTACCTGTTGGAGCAGCTCACAAGGATCCCATCCCAGCCTTTATCTAGTCAATTCATACAGTAATCATTATAAAATCATCTTTTCTTTATAATGTAAATGAGGCTGGTCACATGGTCAGATGTCAGTGAGGGCAGTGATGTCACCCCTGTTATCCCTCCCCCTCTCCTCCCCCTGCACATGTCTGTGTGTAATGTATAGTAAAGCATTGCTCGTGTCTTTGCTTTATCTGGTGACATGCTCTCCCTCCTAATACACATGTGTGAGACACAGACATCAACTACACAAGTACCTGACATGTTCTGCTATAACATCGCTGCCTGGAGCTATTGTATCTCTCCTATACACACACAGGCTGCAGGGGGCACCAGCACAAGGAAGCATGGAGGAGCCATTACACCATTATACCTCACATCATTATACAGGCTGTCAGTCATGTGTATAGGAGTATCTCATACACACACAGGCTACAGGGGGCGCCAGCACCAGGAAGCACATGGAAGAGCCATTACTCCATTCTACCTCACATCATTATATAGGCTGTCTGTCATACACTGGGGGATTGGTGGTGCCTCCCACTCATGAATAAGATGGACAGCTTGGATATAATATTGACTCATTGGACATCTCACAGGTCATTTGCATACAGCTTTATTTGGACCTCATTGCTTAAGTTTACAGGCATGTAGAGGGACAATGAAGGGATAGAGGCAATGCTCTCTAATGGCAGTTTATGAAAATATATTTAGTTTAGGAGGTTAATTTGCCTGATGGGTTCTCTTTTTAAAGGCAAATGGATCGGACTTGAAAAATCCACTAGCAAATCTTAATACAACATGTACATTTATTTGCAGCCATGATCACTGTTAAATTGTGTCTAGATTCTTCTATTTAACAAATTCCGCTACAAACAGCTCTGTTTTGAACCTGAGAGTAAACCATGACACTGGTATAAACTGAAGGGTTTACACTGTACTCCTCCAGTATTGTCCCAATGCTCATATGTGAACGTGACCAATGCATCTGACTGGTTGACATATCACCATTCCACCTAGAGACATGAAGGCATGTTTATGGAAGGAAATCATCCCAAAAGGCCAGACCCAGGCGATTCTTGGACATCATCAGGGTTTCGACAGAAGTGTTACTTTTTATTCATTTCTTTTGTAGTCGTTTTTTGTTTAATAATACATTTGTATCTTCTCTTCTATTAAAGCCATGAACACAGTGCTGCTCAGTAATCTCTTCTCCCTCCCAAGAATTGTATATGCAATGGCTGAAGATGGATTGTTCTTTCAATTTTTTGCTAAAGTAAACCCAACCACCAAAGTCCCTGTCATTGGGATAGTGGTATTCGGTATCTTGATGGCCTTCCTAGCACTGATCTTTGACCTGGAAGCCCTGGTGCAGTTTTTATCTATTGGCACTCTGCTGGCATACACCTTTGTTGCAGCAAGTATAATAGTTTTAAGATTTCAGCAGGAAAAGACAGAACCTTCAAGTGGAGCTGAACAAGAGCAAAGTCCCCAGCACCATGACCCAAATGTCAATGTAGAAAGAATTGCTGGAGAAGAAATGAAAGAATATGAATCCTTCTCAGATAAGCTTCAACTAGTGGAAACTCAGAAAAAAGCCAAAGAACGAAGAGAGACCGGTCACCTAAAAGCTGCCTTTGAGCCCTATCTAAAGTTCTTGAGTGACTGTTATCCTGGAGAGGTGGTCACCATCTCTGTAGTCACCATGATGTTCTGCTCTATTTGCCTGTGTGCGGTCTTGGTGTTTGGAAATAATGAACTGCATTTACCCAAATGGAGTTTCTATTTACTACTGGTGATTTTTTTGATCGGATTTTTAATCAGTTTATTTTTCATTTGGGTTCATGAGCAGCAAAAGAAAGCAACAACTTTCCAGGTACCAAAATCTATTCTATGCTTTTGCCATTTGTAGATGACAATTGGATATAATGTTATCAAAACATTGTCTGTAGGTTCACACAAACTAATTAAACGGCAGTGTGATACCTGTACAGTACCTTTTTCCAACGGCTAGTTCACATTCACTACAACGGGCAATATGGACAGCATTTGAAATGGCCATATTCTCCACTGTACAGTGGGCGAGGCGTATTTCCCTTGTGTACACCCATAGAAGCTCAATTTTATGTCTGAGGTATCTGAGAATTTCCTGTGCAAAAACATTGCAAAAAGGCAGAAATTGAGCAGACGTTAAACATACGTGCGACTGGTGCAATCTATTCACATAGAGCACACACAGAAGGCATTTACCACTGCACATACACTGGACTATAAATCCGACTGATGGAAACCTGCCAGTCTAACACATAGACAACGGCTCAAAATCTTGCCCAATGATAAATCTCCCCCAAAAAGTGTAATTTATATGCGGCCAAATACAGCACTAAAATACATGACTGAAAAAAGAGCATACATTTCTGTGAAGGGGCCTAACACTGGCCCAAGATGGTCTACGGTTTAATACATAGTTACATATGTATACATACAAATACAAATTTAATACATAAATCTGATTTGTCCGCTTATATAGAAACCTAGGTTTCTGCATTACCTGAGGTGCAGTGTATTCACACGTTATAAGATTATTTTGCAACAATTTTACAGCAAATGCAAGTTAAACTAAACTATATGAATATGCCTTGAGATATATATATATATATATATATATCTCAAATTCATGATATAATATTGTAATAAATACGTATCTTCAATCTGTAGGTTCCGTTGGTGCCGCTGATCCCATCTCTTAGTATCCTGCTAAACATATATCTCATGCTAAAGCTGAACTACATGACGTGGGTGCGGTTTGCTGTATGGCTAGCTATAGGTAAGTACTGCATTTATTATTCTGTGTATGTATATATAATGTCCACCTAGCTATATTTTTCACCATTTACAATACTGTGTTGGGTGGTGCTGAATTAGGTAAATAGTTATGTATATTTACCTAAAGGCATGTATTTCATTTCTCTTCCACGTAGCTGTCAGCAGCTCAGTTTCTTTCCATGTTTTATGGAACTGACCTTTGCGGCAACCACAGAGCACGATAGGATGTAGAAATCTGGATTTATTATGTATAACAACCTTGAAATCACAGCAGCATATATATATTCTACAGGCAGTCCCCGGGTTACATACAAGATAGGGTCTGTAGGTTTGTTCTTAAGTTGAATTTGTATGTAAGTCGGAACTGTATATTTTATCATTGTAATCCCAGCCAGAACTTTTTTGGTCTCTGTGACAATTGGATTTAAAAAATGTTGGGTTGTCATCAGAACCAGGACTAACAGTAAAGCTTCATTACAGACACATTTGATAACTGTTACAGCTGTTTATTGTAGCCTACGACTAAAGTACAATAAATTACCAATATTCAGTGGTCCGTTTGTAACTAGGGGTCGTATGTAAGTCGAGTGTTCTCGATATACAGGGGACCGCCTGTATATATATTCTATATGTAAAGGAAGAAGCCAAAAGGATTAAAGGAACCCTTCAAACAAAACGTATCGTATCTCACTCAAAATTATCACGATACTTGATACCAATACGATACTTATATTCTGAGCATGTATCCATATAGCTTTTTGTCTATTTATCTATATATCTATCACCTACCTATTGTCTATCCATCAATCAATCTTCTGTCTTTCTTCTACTGTATCTATAAATTTCTCATATCTATTTATCTTCTATCATCTATGCAGCTATCTACATATAATCTCATTATATTAATGCATCTATAAATCTATATCATCATTCATATTTATCATCAATCTGTCTATCATTTATCTCCTATAAAATTCTCTTACAGTCCCATATTACTGAATGCCTTTCCATACTACAGTTTGTAAAGTTGTGTTATTATTGTGCAGGACTAAAGGGAGAATCTTACTGACTATGACTGTTCGTAAAATATTTTTATTCTGGGGCCCATGTGAGGGTCTCCCAGGCATGTAAACAATAAAATGTAGGCCGATCCAAATCTTTGCAGCTTACCATTATCAGCTGGTTTGCCCGTTTCTCCTGTGTGCATATTATGACAGGTGCATTGTGGGCAGGCAAATACACTATGCAGCCTTTTTGTCTTTAGTGTTAGTAGTTGTTTATTCATCCAGTCAATGAAGAAAATCTTATCTTTAGGACATCTCAAATCTCAGGACTGTGACTGGGACTGTTATTTTTTGTCATTCTTATTTTACCATGACCTAAATGGAATTGTCAGGGTCCCCTCATAAGCAAGCATAGCCTCTAGCAATTATCATAGAACCACGTGGGGAAGTCTCTCAGTGTTTTAGTGGGTCACACCAGGGGCGGATCTCCGGGTCAGCAGGACATGTGCCCCGCTGCCCCGGCATCCTCCCCTCTCTCATCACAGTCTGTGTCCTCAAGACACAGATTGTGATGAAAATCTTTGCGTTACTTTCCCCTGCAGGTCCTAGTCTCCGGGAGAAATTAGAATAAGACTCCCGGAGGCTGAAGGACCTGTGGTGATGTCATGCACAGAGCTGCACAGGAGTGAGGTGAGGGGGGGAGACATGATTGGGACTAAGGGAAGGGGGAGAACATGGGGTTCTGTGTTGGCACATTACATACTGGGGGGGTGCTGTGTGTGCACATTACTTACTGGGGGGCTGTCTGGGCACAGTTATTACTGGGGGGGGGGTAACTGTGTGGGCACATTACGTACTGGGGTGCTGTGTGGGGGACATTACTGGTGGTAACTGTGTGGGGGACATTTCTTGGGGCACATTCACACATGACATTAGGACAAGCCTTAGTTTGATCTCATGTTTTCGAGTGAAACGTGTGATGGGTAACAAGCACCTGGTGTTGTTTACATGCAAGACAAACGTGTGACCGCAGCCTTACAGTATTTGGGGGAGATTGTTAGGGGCGGCAGCAGGATAATGCTGTCAAGGAACCAATATGTAGGAACAATGAGGAACATAAGATGTGGTGATGCCTAATGGAGAAAATAGAAGACACGTCACTGGATGGAACAAGTAGGGATTTCTCTGGTGTTTCTGTAACTGTATATACACTCAGTAAAGTTGTTATCGGCACAGCCACATGTGAGGGGCTTATGTACAGTAGGGAGCATTACTGAAAGTGTGATACACATGCATTGGGGCCCGTGCCCCGGATCTTTGACCACCCTAGCAACGCCCTCAGTCACACAATGAATTATGACAGAAATTGTGTAGCTAATAAAACAGAATCCAGAATCCATACATGGTCATCACTTTACCACCTGGAAATAAACGCATCAAATTTTAGTGAGGCCAACAATTTTCTCTTGAAGGGACCTGTCAACCGAAATTGACCAAATAAACCTCAATCAGTATCTGATCAAGCAGATAAATGACTTGCACATCATGGTTTCATGGCCCTGTATTAGGCATGGGGAGCTTGACTTCACTGCTAAACTCTCCCCCTCCGTAAATTTTTACAACCAATTTACATCTCGTCTTTAGGTTGATTTTCTGGATAATAACACCAAACTGGGTCATGAAAGAAACAGGATCTGGATGGTGTTTGCAGCTTTACAATATACTGGTAGAGTTTTATTAGGTCAATTTCTGCTGACACCAGAAGAATTCCACAATGTGTACTTGCCCTTAGGCCCTTGTACACAGTAAATGGTAGCGTATTTTGGTATATGCTACACAATGAGGCACATGTATTATAAGTCTGGGTTTGTTCATCTGTTACGCATTGTTTGCCTGTATGGTAAGAATGTCTGCCTTATTATAAATTAGAAGAGTTTCCTGATGTTGGCGATAAGGTAACCTGGTTATATCCACCCTGTACTGGCCTTTAGCGTAATCCTCATCAAGTAATGGTATTTCCTATGTTCCTCCGTGGCAGAAAATTAATGTTGTAAGATTTCAAAATCTTGTATTAGGATATGCTAATTTACCTTAATTTGCTAGTGCGATAGAAAATTTGTTTCAAAAAGTTCTGAAAAACTCATGTAATAGCTGTCTCTATCCTTAAAGCAAGAAGCTATAGAGCCATAGAATCTATGGACCCTAGCGCAGATAATGTACAGACTGGAGGCACGGATGCAACCTTTGACGTCTTTTCCTGGCAAACAGAAGAATTTTTGTCTCTCTGTGTCTATGTTGAATAACTGCTCTGTTAGCTCTGTTGTTGAGCATCCTAGAAGAGGGGTAATGGAGGAGACCCTGAACAGCTGGAGTTGTAGAAAACACAGCAGTTCTATAACCCAGGAAGAAGGGGCAATGATTTGTGGAAGCACCCAATGCACTAAATCTTCCATTATCCAGGTAGAGAGACCAGAGACTGCTAAGGAGCAGCTGGGCATGAGCCCTCTCAATCGTCCACTGACTGCTAAATGTGGATATACCCTATGCAGTGCGCATAGAAACCTGATTTAATAAATAAAGTATATTACAAAAAGTCAATAATTCACTTGACCCATGTGTTTCAAAATGTTATTTTCCTATGTCACTAACACTTTAAAGGGTTATTCCCATGAAGACAAGTTTCTTATATGTACAACTAAATAACACATTCTCTAATTCACTGTTATTAAAAATGCAGCATTTCACAAATACAAGTCCAACCTGTCTTTATCAGTCCTGCTATACACAATTTCCGTTAGCCCTAGATCCGACCCTGTAACTTCAGACTTTGGGTCCGGCGCCATCTTGGATTTTTGTGTGAGACCGTGCAGATGAGATTTCTGTGGCTTGTGCCTGTAGCTATGCCCCCTGCAGTCCTAACATGGAGCTCACAGATACAGACACTGTTTCACTTCCTGGCAGGAGAGGAGAGACAAGCTGGAAACTACAAGGAGATAAGTGATCCAGGGGAAGGGGGATGCAGGCACATGTCTGTGAGAACACAGAACACAGATGTTGCAGTACTGTGTGTGTAACAGGCATATTAAGGATCTCATGCATCTCTGATCTGTCTCATCTCTCTCTATTTGTCAGTGTGTTAGTACAATATCAGTAGCCAGATGAAGGATATACAGCTTGTACCGTGATAATCTAACCACATTGTCACCCCCACAGAACTAGATGGATAATACAGTAATGTCTCTGCTTAGAGAGGCCCCGCCCACAGCCTGGGATTTTTCACTGAGCACCATAGAGAGTGATAGGAGCTAAAACCGCAATAAAACTGAGTACAATTGTAAAATAAGGGGTTAAAATGATCTTTATTGTGTTGACATCATTAGGGGATTGAAATGTGAGAATTTTTCTTTTGTGGGAAAAAACCCTTTTACTATTAATAGGGCTGTAGAGCAGTTTCATCTGTTCATGCAATCATTTTGCTAAATCATCGCCTGTGAGGCGTGACTGTCCCTTGGTATCTGATATCGGCATGATGCCAGCCAAATCTTCTGCGATTAAGCACAACTTAGCACATGACTAGCTGAAACTGCTTCCTGTCCATGTGATTAAGAAACTCTGTATATGACAATCTAAATTATAAAAAGTTTTAACTTTGCTTTTCCTATGGTGTCTTTTACTAAGCTTTCCCATTCTGAAATGTCATGAAATGATGCTACCTTTGCTCAGGTCAGTTTAGGGTGAAATCATCTGACAGGTTTCTCCTTACAACAAGATGTAAAGAAATTATGATACATATTAACTTTGTAGGAAATATTGTAAGTAACAGGAAGTGCAGCCATTGTTGTACTTCCAATATAGGTTACTCCCCCTTTTTCTAGTCTGAAGAGTCTACACCAATGTGTTTATATTTAATATTTTTCTTCCAGGTCTCCTTGTGTATTTTGGTTATGGAATCTGGCACAGCAAAGAGAACTTGCGTGGTCCAAAAGGTCATGGAGTCACTGCACGATATGTAGTATTTCCAAACAGCAGCCTAGAAGAAACAGTACAGCAGATCCAACCAAATCTGCAAGATACCATGGGAAGAGCCGAGATAACGGATGAAGAAGTCCACAAGAGATGATGATTTAAGCTACAAGTTAGGAAATGTTTAGGCCTTGGGCACACTGGTGTTACTCGCTCTATTCTTCTCTCTGCCGTCATCCATGCTGGGCTCAATGGATGAGCTTAAAGTGGGGAGGATACAATATTGACTGCTTCTTATTGGCACCAGCTGGTCTCTTATCCTGTAATTAATTATTTATATATAACAAATGGTCCATTAGGGTCAATATTCTATCCCTTCCACCTCCAGGCCCATCTGCTATATTTTAATAAATGGAAATAGTAGATGGGCAGCTGGCATGAGAAGTCTTCTGCTTGTACTTTTTTCCTTCACATGAAGGATTTGCCATTTGCACTGAATTACTGGGAAATCACATGACACAAGTAAGTTCTAGAATATGACAATGGAAAATTAAAGTGCACATCTGATTCTCTCTGATCAGACAGCAATATTCAGTAGTTTGGAGCTAATAGCGGTCAGACAACTCACAAAAAATCAATTTATCATAGGTTTGTAACATCACATATCTGAAAGGCCCCAATACAAATACTAGTAGCAAATGGACTTTTGTACGTTTATATGTAATGTTACTTATCCCAGGATATACAGGGGCACAGGGGCACAGGTCTAGTAAAATATTACTAAAATGATCCAGAACTGCAGAAGTATTTTACATAACCACAATGTTTTATAACAGACCACAGTCTCTTATCAGAAATATGTCCTAGAACTTCCTGTCACTAGCCACCTCCCTAGATGCCCTTTCTTTAAATACGTTATTAAGGCTGCGATGCCTTGAGATATACAGTAATGAAATTGGGCTCTAGTCAATGATATAAATATAAATTAGCCATTCATAAAAACTGGAGGAAATTTATCAGGAGTGTCCGAGGTAAAACTGTTCTAGTTGTCCATGGAAACCAATCAGAGCTCAGTTTTAAATTTATGGTTGCCAGGGGTAAAACAGAACAACCCTAATCTCAGACACTTCTAATAAATCTCCCCCAGTGTTTTTATTACTGGCACATTATTTTATATGGCTCATTTTTTTATATCTCCATTTTCCTTAATTTTTATTTGAGTCTGATTAACATGGCAGGAATGTCAAAATTGGAAATGATCGTTTTCACTGAAAAGTCTGTTACACTTATTCACCATAATATAGCAATTTTAGATTATGTTTTCTTATTGTTGTGTCGTCCCATTCATTATGAATACATTTATGAATAAATTATTAACTGGGTGTTACCATTAACTTAATAAAGGGAGTCTACAACATCAGTAGTAAAGTAAAACCAGCATCATGTGAGGCACTTTATAAGCTTCCTATATATTCTTTTTTTTTGGTTCCAAGCCTTCTGTCATTTTTGAGAAAAATTTTTTTTATATTTATGCAAATGAGTTTCTTGGTGCATAAGGGGTGTGACTGTGTCTGACGATGCATTTATCTCCTTCTTTCTATGACTCCTTTCTGGAGGAGTTATTAGTTATTTTGCAAAGCGGAGCTACTGAGGGGACCTGGGAAGTACTGGAAGAAGAAAGTGGGTTTACCAGCAGACAAAGCCCAATCCCTGGTGCATTGAAAAGCTAATTGCATTAAGATACAAATATGAATTTTCTCTAAAAAGACAGACAGTAGGAAAATAGGAGAGGTCTGTATTGGAAGCTTATAAAGTACCCAATATACAGCTGGTTTTCCTTATTTGTAAGGTAGTAGACTGTTTGTAAAAGAGTGTATACCTACACGGTCTGACACTGACTGACAATGTTAGACTCCTTAAAGGGATATTCCCATCTGTGCATTTACATTTAATTAAATTCATTTTTCATATGTAAACATTTCTTCAATTGGATGTTAATAAAAAAATGCTCCTGTGTGAAGATAATGGGGCAGAAATACTTACCCGGCCCATTCGCGATCCAGCGGCGTGTTCTCAGCGCTGGATTCGGGTCCAGCCGGGATTTATTAAGGTAGTTCCTGCGCCGTCCACCAGGTGGCGCTGCTGCGCTGAAGAGCATCGGAACGCACTGGAATACACCGAGCCGGGCTGAGTGAAGGTAAGTGCAATTTTCGCGACACTTTTTTTTTTTTTTTAAATACGGCGGTTTTTCCGAATCTGTCGGGTTTTCGTTCGGCCAGGCCCCCGATTTCCGTTGCGTGCATGCCGGCGCCGATGCGCTACAATCAGATCGCGTGCGCCAAAATCCCAGGGCAATTCAGGGGAAATCGGCGCAAATCGGAAATATTCGGGTAACACGTCGGGAAAACGCGAATCGGGCCCTTCGTAAATGACCCCCAATTTCTCATAAATGTGGCCTTGTCGTCCCTTAGAAACCAGATAGCTTCCTCGGATACGACCACCTCACACTCTGGCAGTGGTGGCCAGACTTGCGCTATAGAGTCCTGCCGGACCTCCAGGATTCAGCAATCATTACCACAGGACGGCTGGGGGACATGTAGTAACTCCCGGACATTTCTTTGTGCACTCAATCCAGCAGAGGTGGTCATATCCGAGGAAGCCATCTCGTTTCTAAGGGACCAAATGACTACATTTATGAGAAATTATCTTCACACAGGAACATTTTTTTTTAATAACATCTAATTGAAGAAATGTTTATATATGGCAGATTAATGAAACTGAATGTGAGTGCCCAGACGAGAATACCCCTTCAAGGATATACTCCCAACTGATAATATCCTATTGCTCTTTTTTTTTCTAAAATATTTAGTAAGTATAGCAGATGAACATCACATGTTCCAAGATAATCTCTAGAATTGAAATGATATGAAGATAGACACTTCACAAAGGCTGACAGGCCTTCTTAAGGTTAGATAGACAGATCTAACCCAGTTTAACATTTGAGTGACAGGATTGTCATTTCAGGGAGACGTCTTTAAATGATTCTTGTATCCTTGAAAACATAAACTATTGGAGGGAATTTATCATATATCGGGTACATGGTGTTCTAGCATATGACTGACTGAACTTTTATACAGTTCTACACCAGGCCCTGCCCTGAACAGGCACAGGATATAGCTTGGGGCAGGGAAACCCTATATCGCCCACTCTGCCTCCCCAAACTGCCCCCTTAGCACCCCTCTACGCCCACTTGTCGTGGAGGTGCCGTAAGGCAGAAAATAATGGGAATAGCTGGCATTGCATTAGGAATTGCGATTATTTTAGGGATTGTAAACCCCACCAACTAACATATAACTCTTCCTGTGTATGTAGTGTTGGAAATGTACATACAGGCAGTCCCCGGATTACATACAAGATAGGGTCTGTAAGTTTGTTCTTAAGTTGAATTTGTATGTAAATCGGAACTGTATATTTTATCATTGTAATCCCAGCCAGAACTTTTTTGGTCTCTGTGACAATTGGATTTTAAAAATGTTGGGTTGTCATAAGAACCAGAATTAACACTAAAGCTTCATTACAGACACCTGTGATAACTGTTACAGCTGATTATTGTAGCCTAGGACTAAAGTACAATAAATTACCAATATTCAGAGGTCCGTTTGTAACTAGGGGTCGTATGTAAGTCGAGTGTTCTTAAGTAGGGGACTGCCTGTATAGGCTACAATGCTGCCATACTGTTTGCTGTATATTAGCACAAGTTAGTAGACAAAACCAAGAATAAGGTTTCTTCCCACATGTTATGTTGGGATAAATCTGATAAATCAGAAGCATAACGCTTTTTAGACTTTCTTTGCTCCTTGAATTAGTCGGCTTAGATAAATGCCAATGTCCCTTCTCTTACTTTTAGATACCTTTAATCTGTCCCACTGTGGATCTTATGGTAAACCCAATCAAGGTTTCCAGTATCCCTCTCCGGGGTCCCATAGACAACTAGACCAGGAGGAATTGTCATATTTACAGAAGAAATTTCCACATTGTAGAAAGTTTTTTTTTTACCCTAAAACAAGCTAATTTGGGACAGGAATAGGAGAAGGGACTTGAAAACGCCCCCATTAGATAAAAGAACAGGAATTGCTACACTAAACTATATTTTATTGCTGCATGACATATATGATAATACCATGAATATAAAGACTATACAAAGACTGTGCGCTTGTACGCCGGCATATGATAGCCCCGCCGTTGCTCTTGCGCAGCCTGATACATTGCGCAGGCGTTGGGACAGTAACACCCCCACGTATTGGAGAAAATAATCGCACATGCTAGCAATAAGCTAGCATTTGCGATTATTTCAGAGTCCCTGATAAATATTCCCCTGTGATTATATGTTCTTTCCATCAGTAAACAATCCTATATAATGTGTCTGCTAATTTCAGATTTCTGTGTTTGGAACAAGCAGTGTTTAAACCTGTTTAACCAGTTTGGGTAATAAATTGTGCGCTGTAACCATTGTTACGGTCACCGTTTATAGAGCAGTACAAGACTGCTAAACACACTTATATGGAAATAGCCTATTGAACTATCAAGTAGCATGAAGCAGATCAACTTAGGTGTCTGCAAGGAAATTCCAACATCTGTAAATATGATTATTTTTTATAACCGCAATTCACGGGCTCTTTACTTCAAGTTTTTTGGGGGGTGCGGGATGTTAGGGACCTTACCAATATACATCTATTAAATGTTCTGCACCACTTTCTTGACATGTGAAGTGAAGCTCCTGGTTTAGAAATGTATTTTACCTCATTAGCTGCTATTCCTGTCTATAAAATGCCCAGAGATGGACGGTCATGTGATACTGTCTATGACCAAACTCTCTTCCAGGAACTTATGATAGTACTCGTGAATACAATATTAAGCTCCTGAGAGGGAGATTGGTCATGGACAGTTAGGATCAAATGACCCTCCATTTTATGGCAGATTATGAGGTAAAATACATTTGTAAACCAGGGGCTTTACTTAACATATCAAGAAAGCATTGTAGAATTTTAATAGATGTATTTTTGTAAATATCCTGCCCTACACACATTAAAGTAAATCTAACATCAAAATTAAGCATGATAAATCAGGGAAACTAAGATCTCCACAAGTGCTGAGGAAGCAGGGGTGAATGTGAGACAGTGTAACAGCCTGATGATAAAGGGGCGAGGTTAACTCTTCAGGCTAATGAACATAATTTTAAAATTAGAAGGAAGGAGACCATGGTTAACAAATATAAGAAGATTACTACAGTCACAGTGCCAGGATCTATGAGTGTCACTGGTTTATCATGCTTGATTTTGATGGTAGGTTTCCTTTAAGTAAAGTTGCCAACCCCTTTAGGAAAAAAAAAGTTTGTCATTTTACAGCAGTTATACACCTAATAAAAGTGCTGTCACCAGCCAGGTCATTCTAGTAATCTGCCACATGATTGATATTTGCTTTCCAGCTTCATAAGAGGAGGCTATTGTCATTTTGCTATTCAGCTGTCAGTTTATGCACAGTTATCGCAGTAGCCTCAGGCTGTTGTCATTCTTGTTAACCTGTTCCATCAGCCTCCGTTTTATTTTGCTCCCTCTTTATGCCTTATAAACACTGTTAGCTTGACATTTGGTGAAATTTAGTTGGTGTTGAATAATTTTTTTATGAAGTGGTAAAGGTGAAGCCGCAAAGATTCGAGATTCTTTCGTGTTTTTCCCCATATTTTATAGATGGATCAGACCGCATACACCTTTCTATATTTTCTGTTAATTTTAGTTTATTTACATTGTCCTATAGACCATTTAATGGTAAGTTCACATCTAATCTCATACTTCATGCATTACATGAAAATATATATAGGAGAAGCAAATGTAACACACAGATAAACTCAGGTGCACGGCCCAAATCCTAGACAGCAATTCATCAATAAAGATAGAAATGATGGCAGCACTCCAAGAATTCAGTGAAGAAAAATCTGAATGCTTTCATTGCCATGTGTAGTGGCATATATGGTCCTTCTGACACTCTCACCAGCAATAGGTGTCAAGTTAGACGCAGATTGGGAATCTTTGTTCCTATTGATAAAGGAGGCTACTAAAATCACTATGTGGACAGTTTACTAATATCTTACATTGTACTCCTTATGTTTGTTAGGTGCTGTGAGAACATAAAGAATAATTTCAGGCACTCCACTTTTTTTATGTTTTCGAAAAAAGATATATTTATTGTGGCAATACAAATTTAATGTATCGAATATTAAGCAGTCTTTGTTAACCCCTTAACGCTGAAGCCACTTTTCACCTTCCTGACACGGCCCATTTTTTAAAATCTGACATGTGTCTATTTAAGTGGTTATAACTTTGGAACGCTTTAACATATCCAGTTGATTTTGAGATTGTTTTTTCGTGACACATTGTACTTCATGTTGGTCGAGAAATTTAATCAATATGTTTAGTATTTATTTATGAAATAAATGGAAATTTGCCAAAAATTTTGAAAAAAACAATGTTTTCAAAATTCAAAATTTTCTACTTTTTGGAAAGTTGGTCATATCACTAAAATAACTTGATAACTAACATTTTCCATATGTCTGCTTTAACTTGGCATCATTTTTCAAACATCTTTTCCTTTTTTTAGGATGCTAGGAGGCTTATAACTTTAGGTGCAATTTTTCAGATTTTCACGAAAATCATCAAAACCTACTTTTGGAGGGTCAGTTTAGTTAGAAGTGACTTTATAAGGCCTACATGATAGAAAACCCCCACAAATGACACCATTTTAGAAACTACACCCCTCAAAATATTCATAACAACCTTTGGGAATTTTGTTAACCCTTTGAGCGTTTCATGAGGGTGAAAGATAAATGAAAGTGAAATTACAGAAATGTAATTTTATCTTACAATAGATTCATTGAACACTAAAATTTGCACCTTCACAATGGGTTAAAAAGGAAAATGCATTTTACCATGTTTAGGGCAATTCCTCCAGAGCATGCCAATGCCCATTTTGTCACTGTACCCTGCTGTACGGGCACAGGGGGGCACTTGGAATGGAAAGAGCGTTGTTTCGTTTTTGCAGGGCAAATATGGCTGAAAAAGTTTTCATGTGTCAGGATGAATTTGGAGAGCCCTAATGGTACCAAAACAGAGGAAAGCCCCAACATGAGACACCATTCTGGAAAGTACACCCCTTGGAGAGTTTAGCAACGTGTAATTTGTGTATTTGCCCAAAAGGAGATTGTCTTGACCATGTCTAAATGCCTAAATGCACTGAGTTGCCGCCATGTGATTAGCTGATTAGAAATTAAGTGTTAACGAGCAGTTGGACAGGTGTACCCAATAAAGTGGCCAGTGAACTATGGTGATTTGAGTGTCTCTAAAATGAAAATAAATGGATTTGCTTATTTTTACAGCAGAGTATTAAACACCTACCCCTAGTCCTTTAGCAATGGCTATGGCTGCTTTTCCATGAAAATAATTCCAGCTAAGATTCAGTTCCAGCATTCCCGTGTTTTCAGCAAGCGCAGGCCCAAACATCTCACCTGTACAAAAATAACATCATTTATACGGATCTAAACATTTTCTACAACCTCATCATAGTGCCATATTTTTACAATATCTTTATGTGGCCTTTTAGACTAGCAAACCACATTGCCCCATTAAAGTTAAAGCCAGAGTTTCTCTTCAGAAGAAAGCCAATGTCATTGCAAGAGTGTCAATGCATTCATCAGCCTCCATGACTATCTACTATCAATTGCCATATGGCTATATGTGTCCTGGGGACCCACCTAATGCTACATGGAAATATTCCCAGTACATTCTTAGGCCATGTTTACACAATGCGAGTGAATGGCATTTTAAAATGCATTTCGAAAGCATCTGGAGTATCTCCTCTCTGAACGCAGATGAGTATAGACCTTAATGCTTATGTTCTTTAAGTACTAAAATGTGTTTTGCGTTGTTTTTGCAGGCATTTAGATCTAAAGATGTCAGTGCTTAGGGAGGAGATATTCCAGATGTGCTTGAAATACATTTTAAAATACAAGTCTTGAGATCATGGACTTAAAGGGTTTTCTGTATTAATTTCTCAAGATCTCTGTCCTGCCATAGAAAACTTCTATGTTTACTTCCAGTGGATAGAATTCTGGACATGATGGACATGCAGGTACAAGAGCCGTTATTATCACACAATAACTCTCTGTGATAATAACGGTTTATGTGCTGTGATGCTGTCACTCCGCGCCTGCCAGCATTACAGCTACAGGGGATCAATGATGATGAGGTAGCTGATTGTTCTCCATCATCATGATATTCAACTCTATCTGTGTCCGAGGGACTAACAACGGCAATGTGGAGTCGTCATCCGACAGGGGCGGAGACAAATAGTGTCAGCATATCGGTGGGCCAGTCTGACCATGTGGGGCACATTTACTTACCCGTCCTTCGTGATCCCTGAAAGTGCATTGTCCGGAATGCACAACTGCTGTTGATCGATTCACAAAGATTGTGCGCCCGATATCCTGCATCTGTTGCTTCCCCGCTCAGGTCCGACGGAGTGTGTAAGTGCATTGTCTTGCGAAACAAATAGAATATTAAATCCCACGCTCAGTCCGAATCAGTTGGATCATCCGACAGCACGCCCCCTGATTTCTGCCGCATGAAAGCCGGAATCCGATTGCGTGCGACACAATCCCCTGCTAAATAGATGTCACAGCCGTTCAATCCGAAAACGCTGGGAAGTCCGGCGGAAATGCGATCCGCGGACCCTTGGTAAATAAGGCCCTGTATGTCCTATTTGCACATTCCCTGTGCAGACAGCATGTTTATAGATGTCAAGACAGTGGCCAATATCAAAACTCTTGAAATGTGGCACCTGGAATCAGACTGTGGTGCCGCATTAAAGTTGCTGTAATATATGGCTTAAAGCATTTCTGATATAGTATTAAAGGGGAGATTATCATATTTTTTTTTTATCATTCTTTGTCTTTAGTAATTATCGTAAAACATACATTAAACTTGAAGATTATCATCTTTAATATAACACCAGATTGTATTTTGTAGGTGCCACAGTTCATGAAATATAACTATTTGAATTGAGCCACCCCCGGCTTGTTAGCTGAAGACACTTTGTAAAAGTACATGCACCCTCTGGCTCTGTTTCTAAAGTTGGGAAATGGTGATGTATATGAGGCTGTATATATTTATAATATATTCTGGTAAGGTTTCTACACTTTACTGCATATTAAGAAACTTTAATGGGTAAAATGACAAAAAAAGAGTATATTTTTTCACATTTTTAGTAATTTAAAACAAAAACATATTTTATCAAGTTAAACTCTCAAATGTCATGAAACAAGTAAAAACTATTATGATATGTATAGCAGTTCCAAAGATATCATCATTTAAAGAAGAACAGAAAAGAACTGCAAAAATTGACCTGGACATTTAGGCACCAATGACCCTTGGTCACAAAGGGGTTAAGAAATTGGTACTTCTTCATTTGAATGGTGCAGAGTAGTGACAATTAGTATTGTGGATAACAGAAGAAAGTAGATGATGCTAGTAGAGTAGGAGTTCTCTCTTTCATGAGGCAGTTTATTAACACACCAAGACCTCTAGTGGAAGATTTGTGTACTGTTTCTTTTTTGTCTTCTTTATGGAAATGTTTCTAATATCTCCCATGCTTAAAGTCTTTGTATCTTTATGAAACATGTGACAGAAATGTAGATTTAGTACCTTACAATTACAATCATGTGGTACCTGATCCATCTCCAAACATGTTATGGCTGAGATCCAGCGACTCTACCTTCTGATTGTTCATTATGGCTTCAGAAAAATAGGAAGCAGTCCGGTCATCAAACTCATTCCCTGACAGGTTCACCTTCTGAAGTGTTATGTTCTCCAGCAGCATCAGTGATAGGGCTTTAGCACCTCTTAGGGCTAGTTTATTATCACACAAGTGTAGCTCTGAAAACACAGAACAAGAGCAATAAATGAAAGACAAAAAATTCTCAAGGTGACAGAAAGAAGCATAGCTGGTAAGTAGGGCTGGGCAAGCGCCGGGGCCCCCGAGCTCTCACTATCCTCAACGATGAAAAATCTCAATTACATTGGCGACAGCATCCTTGTGTCACCGATGTAATTAAGAGATAGAATAGCATCTCTCTTGTGGGGTCCTCATCCGACAGGGGGCTGCGCTGCAAGCGGATCCTAGGAATATTTGTCCAGGACAAAGATAATTCTGCATTGTCTGCGGAAGGGGATATAGTGGACGCTTGCCAGCCCACTGGCGTGATGATTTCACGGCGCATACGTCCATGCTGCACTGAAGATTAGAAGAGGAGAGCGTGACGGAGCCGCTGGGCTTGCGTTCTCGAGGTAAGTTAGAGGTTTTTTTTTTACTGGTCAAGGTGCTTACTACTTTATGAGGATAGTATTTTAATAAACATATTTAATCCTCCCCTCTTCATATTGCAGCCTCCTTCATGAATAAATATGAGGCGAGGAGGCAAGTCTGCAGCCTCTTCCATGAATTAATATGAGGGGGGGAGAAGGCAAGGCTGCAGGATTTACAAAATATTAATTCATGGAGGAGACTGCAGTCTTGCCTCCTCATATTAACTCATGGAGCATGTTTACACCTCTGTTCTTTAATGCCGCCACATGAGTTCACTGTTAAGGGGCCCACTGCGGCTCTGTCGCCCAGGGGCCCTCTGAAACTCGGAGCCGGCCCTGCTGGTAAGCATATAGTCCCACCCAGGCCACGTATCTTCTTCTCTCACAGCACAAGCTGGTGGCAGCCCTAATATATATATATATGAAATGTTAATAAAGATAACAATTGTCTAATAATAATAATCATTTGTCGTGAGACATGTACTTACCACACATATTTATTATTGTATTTATACATTTTGGAGTAACAAGTTATGTATTTACTGAATTTTGCAAAGGGCTGGTTACCCTACTCAAGCACCAAGTTCTCTTAATTCCACATGTTGGAGTGACATGTATTATATAAGAACCTAGTCTTAATAAAAGTCAGTAAGGCAATGTCCTTGTCATTGTACATTCAGTACTTGATCCAATTCTCAGAGGGAAAAATAAGTAAATTACAATAAATAATACATAGACTAACCTGAAATATAGCAGTTTTCCTTTAACATATCTGCAATTGCCATGGCCCCTTCCCCTTCCAGCCAGTTATCACTGAGATCTAAATTCACAATTGAAGTGTTGGTCACCAAAGAAACCGCAATCGCTTTAGCGGCCTGGAAAGAAAAAGAGAAGATAGATTTATGCTGACCTTTACATAGTAATTTACAAATCCATACTGATATTACTAATTACATCACAGGTTTTTTTTCCATATTTACAAGATTATTAAAACTATTCCTAAAACATTGTGCCTGACGCCAGGCATCAGGATGCCATTTTACTATTGTAATACTTCATACCTCCGCACCAAGCCCATGATGCCTCATTATGAGCTCAGAGTCCCCCATGTGACGCAAGAAATAGGAAACTGGAACTACACCAAAAACCTGGCAGGCAGAGAGGTATCTTGCTTTACCAGAGGGATCATAGGAATGTTTTACTTCTGCAAAATTAAATGAAACATTTAGTTTATTATGTGTATCCGCATCTTACAGAAGGAGATTCTGCACTTACTAAACTTGTGAAGGGTTCTTTATTTTCACAGTGTAGCTTACAAGCAGGGGTGCAGTGAACATTGGTCAAAAAGGAGGGGAAGGCAGGTAAGCAAAACCTAAATTACCGTATTACTTTACTGTACATTTCCATTTATTAACAATTGGGCCATTTATCTTTTTAGTTTTTTTTTTCCTTCCTTTCTTTGCGGCTTTTTAGTGTAACTGCACCAAAATTTGTGACTTTTTCAGTGTAAAAGTCACAAATAAATTCCACTATAGAGCAGACGTAGGAAAGGAGTTTCTTAAACAACATCTCAAGAAACCAACAAACTCACTTGCCACCTATATCAACCAAACACAAAACCCTAAGAAAAAAACTATAGTAGACACACGTTAAAATAACAATAAACCTTCAATTTCGAGGTCTGTGTCCCAGTCATCAACAGTTTCTTTGGATTTG
Organism: Engystomops pustulosus; assembly: GCA_019512145.1. NCBI lineage: Eukaryota > Metazoa > Chordata > Amphibia > Anura > Leptodactylidae > Engystomops > Engystomops pustulosus. Next base: position 230,899,754 of record CM033641.1, on the reverse strand, counting down.
TCAGAGTCTTCAGTTTGCTCTTCTGTTACTGTTTCTTCTTCGGCAGGCACATCCTCATTCTTTTCTGGATTCTCGTCCTCTTCAGTCACAGATCTTGCTGTAGTTGATCTCATTCCAGTCTAGCAAAGATACAAAAATTTAACTTAACAAGTAATCCTAGTTATTATTTGGAAAAAAATGTGTAAGAACCCCACATTTATTATGTTTTGCATATGGTTGCTGGAAAAGAGGCATAGATCAGCAAAGAAGGGGCATGGGTTGTTAGCAAAGATTTTGCATCTGAATTTAAAGCAGTTTTTAGCCTCAAATTCCAAATAAAAATTGGCTACTCGGATGCGTGTCACTGTGTTTATTGCACACAGTGGGGCTTATTTACTAAGGGTCCCGCAGCTGCATTTTCGTCGGTTTTCCAGAATTTTCGGGGATCACGCTGGGAATTGTGTCACACGTTTTGTGTCGCAATTGCGCCAGCTTTCACAAACCTGATCGGGGAAGTGACACATGCAGGATATTGGGGGGGCATGATCTTCATGAATTGTGTCAGAGTTAATCCTTGTCGGACAGTCCGGATCGGGGTTTGCGCAGGGACCGGCTAAGTAAATGTGCCCCAATGTGGATAATTCTTCCACCAAAACTAGGGCATACTGGGGCAAATTTATCGACCTCTGGTGAGTTTTTCAATGCTGTAAGTCAGTACAAGCCTTAATAAATCCACCCACAGTTTAAATTCTACAAAACTATGGAAAGTCGAATTTTTTTTAAAGAAAAGTTATTGGAAAGTCCACCTCAAAATACACTGCACAAAATGTGTATACAGTTCTGGTTTACAATTGTTTAAACACTAGATTGGATTAATGTATCTTTTCCATGGTGTTGTGAATAAAAGTTGTATATATATTTCTAAAAGCAATTATAACCTTAACCTGTTCACGCTCCCTGACGTACTATTATGGCATTGATCGCGGAAGATCGCGCTTCATGCAGTAATAGTACCTCATGGACTCGATGTCGGTTCAGCTCATTACCAGAGCTGAACCGTCATCAGGAAACAGTGGCAAATTATGAGCTCTGATCGCTGGTGTTAACCCTTTAAATGCAGCGCCTAACATCCCTGCAGCATTTAAATTGCGTGCAGGGAGATTCCATACTCAGTCTGCCCGAAGCATTTTAGGGGGCTCTGATCAGCGCTATGGCAACCTTGCGGTCTGATCCAAGAACCCATGACTGGCCACTGTAATGCCTGCGACAGAACCTTACAGGCAGTATTTCAGCCTATGCATCCGTCTAGTCTCACAGTTCTAATACCCTGAAATTGCAGTATTGCAGAGTATTATAATGAACAATCAATCAATTGAGTGCTTGTTCCTGTCCCATAGTGGGACAAGCAAAAAAGTTAAACAAATGTTTTTAAATAAAATAATAAAATTAATAGGAAAGCCTCCAAAGCCCCATTAGATATAACGCTTACATAAAAGGAAAAATCGCCAAACAAACCCCACATATAACGGTATCAACATGCCCGTAATCACCCATACAATAAAATCAAATCATTATTGAAACTGCATGATGAACACCAAAAATTATGATGTTTACCCATTTTGTCCCACATAAAATGCAATAAAAATGTATCTACGGTATATAAAATTGGTACTGTTGTAAATTACAACATGTCCTGCAAAAACACGCTCTCAACAAGTATGAGTTATGTCATTTGGAAAAGGGTGATGCGAAAATGATTCCCACATTAAGTTTTATCCTACAAAATTAGTAAAACATGAGCAAATATATAGAAAATGTAGAATAAGGTGACAAATCAATACAGAATAAAATCAATTACAGAATTGATATTTTTTCTACAACCCCCCCCCCCATAAAAATTTTCATTTTTAGCAATAGGATATAGCCACCCCAAAATAGTATTGCTGAAAAATGCATCTAATCCCACAAAAAAATAAGCCCTCACATGGCAACATTAACAGAAAAACAAATATTTTATACCTTACAAAAGTGCACCCATGAACCAACTAAAGACCACTAATGCTATAGGGCAAAACTGGCTAATACATGGCCCTCCTTTCCTTCTGAGCCTCGAAGTGCACCCCTACAATATATGTACAATATATATGTCCACATGTGGGGTGTTTCTGTACTCAGGAAAAATTGCATAACAAATTTTAAGTTGGGTTTTCTCTTTTTGTCTTCTGTGGATTTATAAATTTTAGGGCTAAATAAATGTATCACTGACAATTCTAAATGTCACCTCCATTTTATTTAAATTAATCTGAAGATCTGAAAGGGTTAACAAAATTCCTAAAAGCTTTTTCTGATAGTTTGAGGGGTTCAGATTTGAAAATGGGGTGATATAAAGGTGGTTTCTTATATTATATATTTGATCCACAAAAAGGCAATTCTTGAATCTCCTTGAAAATACGGAAAGCCAATGTTCGATTTGTAAGCCGCGTGACATGAAAATAAAATATCCAAACAAGATCATTTAGAATTTTGAAAATTGCGATTTTTTTCTAAAAATTCTGCATTTTTAAAAATAAATAAACATAAAACTTATCAGCCAAAATTTACCACTTACATGAAATACAACTTGTGACAAAAAAACAGTATCAAAATCACTTTTGTAAGTTACAGTGTTCAAAAGTTATATTAATGTAAAATGATGCATGTCAGATTACAAAAAATTGGGTTGAGTCTTAAGCCATAAACTGGCTGCACCCTGAAGGTTAATAATACATAACGGAGGCTTTTTCTAATCAGGGAGTAAAATCCAGTCCTATTATTGCTGGAAATAACTTACCTTATTGTCGGCGCTTCCTTGGCTCAGGTGAGGCAGTGGTCTACTAGGTGGTCTGCTAGGAATTCCTCCTAAGGAGTGACTTCCCTCTTCCTCCTCCGCATCCTTTGCTTCTTCCACTGAGGGAAGCATTGGACTCATGTCCTTAGAAAACCTCTTGCTGAGCACCATATTACACCAAGTACAGGTATCGTATTTACAGTAAGTGATAAACCTTAGTACTTGATCACTAATGAAAACATTACCCGACCCTAAAAAACTCCCAATATTTAAGTCCTATACAAAGTAGATGTAGCAGCGTCTATTCACGTTTGGTGACTGTCACTACGCATAAGCTTTGCTAGGCTGCATTTTTCCCATCTGAGAGACAGGATCACAGACCAATTAGAGCAGCTGTTGTAAGGGATCCGCCAATCAGTAGTGATGGGCGGGAGAGCTACACCTCTGGTTTGTTGTATAGTTACCATAGAGATACAGTGCTAACAAGTGATTGCTGACAAGAGTAAAATCCCCAGCCCGGCTCCTGCTCAGCTTCTCTCTGTATCCCATGAACATATGAGAGGAGATCACGTGGTAAAATCTGCTTAATAATAAATTCATACGGATTGATTGCAAATACTACAATTTGTTTTCCTCCTTGAATTTTACTCACAGTATCTCATCCCATCTGTAGGATTCAAAGAATATATCTATAAATCACACAGGTCTTTATTATTTTCCAGCATTGAGATTTATCAGGGTCTGTAAGCGAGTTTTTGAGCACCAGCTCGAAATCTCCCCCAATATGTGTATATGTCTTCTTGGACCCTTGCATTTACATTGCAATAACTTGCCATTAAAGGGGTATTCCAATTTCAGCAAGTTAATGTTATCGTTTGTACTATAAAAAAGTTATACAACTTTCCAATATACTTTCTTTATCAATTCCTCGGTTTTCTAGATCTCTGCTTGCTGTCCTTCTATAGAAAGCGTCTGTGTTAACTTCCAGTGGATAGAGATATGCTCGTTAGTATCACAGAGAGTAATCAGAGCTGTGTGATATAACGAGCCGTGCACCTGTGCGACCATGGTCAGATTTCTATCCACTGGAAGTAAACACAGGAGCTTTCTATTGAAGTACAGCAAGCAGAAATCTAGAAAACCAGGAATAATTGATACAGAAAGTTTATCGGAAAGTTGAATAAGTTTTTATAATACAAACAATAACATTAATTTGCTGAAATGGGAGAACCCCTTTAACATTGTGTTTACAAAACACGGTGCATAACTTGATGCAAATCTCTCCACAGCGGTTGTATTGCGTTTCAAAATGTAAGGATAAGGTGACACGTACCGCAAGCACTGCATTTGCAAGCAGAATGGTAACGCAGGAGGCCATGCCTCGGGCTGATCCTGATTCCCAGTGAAACGCATGCAATTGCCTACCGATCACATTGCCCCCTGCACTAGCAGCGCGTTTACAAGCGCAATGCTAGTGGTACATGTGACCGTATCCTAAAAGCATTGAAAGTCATCTAAGACCCCTATCACACTTGTGTTGCCGATCACGTCAAAGTGCAACGTGTGAAAAACTGGCGTTTTTGCCTGTGACTTTCATCAGTTTTTGTGGTTTTTCACAAACTTTTTTTGCATTTCCATGCATAGACTTGTATGGGACGTTTTCACAAGCGTGACATACAAAAGTAGAGCATGCTGACAGTTTCATGCGCATTAAAACCTATTGTATACAATGGGACAGAGTGCAATGTTTTACATGCACGTAAAAAAATGCTAGGGGCCTAAGTGTTTGTGAAGTTCCTAATCCATGTATACCATGTTTTACATGGTAAATTAGATGGTAGAACTAGTTGTAAAATACACTCACCGGCCACTTTATTAGGTACACCATGCTAGTAACGGGTTGGACCCCCTTTTGCCTTCAGAACTGCTTCAATTCTTCGTGGCATAGATTTAACAAGGTGCTGGAAGCATTCCTCAGAGATTTTGGTCCATATTGACATAGCTGTGTCAATAATATAATTAAACTATATTTTGGGAATGCGGTTACCATTTTTTTTCTTTTGTGAGATCTCTTGTGAAATCTAGGTACTTTTTTAAAAAATCTGTCAAGGAATATAAAGGCTTCCTGGCAATAATTAACACTGGTATCGCAAGTTGATGTCGACAGTCACTGTTCCCCCAAAATGTAGAAGAGCTAAGATCGGTTTATGCATATATCAAGATAAACCCCTACATATGATCAGTCTGTGTCCGCTGACAGACTAATCATGGAAACATGTAATCCCTGGGCAGGTTCAATTACCCATTTTTGCTTTTGGAGCATGTTACAGCATGGTTTCGTTTCTGGGCGGAGGAAGGATTTAGTTTTTTTCGTGTTTCGTTCCCCATTCGTACTGATTCCATTCTTTCCGTGTTTGTTATGTCACCCAATGTTGGTATTCTTTTTTTTTGTTTTGTTTTTTTTTTTTAAAAGTCCCCTCCCCCACAAGTACAAACATTCCTTAATAAAAATAAACAAGAGAGCTGCCGCGGCTGTATTTCTTTATACGTTTGTGCATCGCAACTTTTGTTGCGTTACTTATTAATACATGCATTCTCAAATCTTACCCATCTGACCATCTTCTACCCGCCCCCCCCCCCCTCCCTCGTGCGCGACAGCCGCTCAACAGGACTAGTTGGTCCCGGAGCTCTGTCGTGAACATATCATTCAATTTTTTATTTCACCGATAAAAGCTCATATTCTAGGCTGTTCAATTCTTAAAGGGGCTGCTGATGGTATCCAGGAGTTCCATGGGCTAACCGATTGGGTGGGAATCTGGCACTAGTGCTAATTATCTGACACCCATTAACAGCAGGTTGTGACAAAATGAAGCCAGAAGGGGGTGGTTCTATATGGCCTTCACAGAAGAACTCTGTGCTTCCAAGTCCTGCGATTGCCTAAAAGATTGTATCTATCTCACAAACGTCGTTTTTAAGCTCGCCACATGAAGGTAAAACCATATTTAGATCTCCCATAACCAAGATTTTTCTGAAATCCCAACTCTCAGCAAATCTAACTAACTTGTATAGCACCCCAAGAGAGGAGGGAGGAGCTACATACAGAAACGCCAAGGTGCATTCCATATCTCCTAAAAAGCAATGTAAAAAAATAAATCTATCACACTTATCGATACTCCCCCCCCCCCCTCCGGTCTATAGCCTATATTGGTTTTTATCAGTACTGACACTCCTCTGGAGTGTATATCCCGGTAAGAGTGATTCATCCCTAGTAACACAGCTACATACAGCCGCTTCATCCCCAGTAACTGAGCTACATACAGCTGCCTCATTCCTAATAACACAGCTACATACAGCCGCCTCGCCCCCAGTAACACAGCTAGATACAGCCGCCTCTACCCCAGTAACACAGCTACATACAGCCTCCTTGCCCCCAGTAACACAGCTACATACAGCCGCCTCATCCCCAGTAACACAGCTACATACAGCCGCCTCACCCCCAGTAACACATCTTTATATATACCTTCACCCCTACCAGATATGCAGTCCCATTTAACATACACCTCAGCCCATACCAGACAACCAGTCCTGCAGTTTATACAAATACACACATTTATACACTGATATATACACACCTTTATATACACACATAAAGTTCTACACTCGTATGCTTGCACCCATATATATACAAGTATACACACACATTTATGTATCCATACACATTTATACAAAAATACACAGATTGTACACAAACTCATAAAGTATGTGTAAGAGTTGTAGGGAGTCTAGTCCTGATCTGGTGCACCCCAATAAGATAAATTTTCAACAATAGGTGATACCAACCCCAAAATGGCAACACTGGAAAAAGCATCTCATCCCGCAAAAAAAATATGCTGTCACATGGCCCCAATAACGAAAAAGCAAAAATTTTATAGCCTACAAAAAGAGGCAACGAGAACTAAAATCCTGGCAGCTGCAGGGCGCTCCTTCCCTTCTGCGCCACGCTGTGCACCCATAAAACAAGTAACATCCACATGTGGGGGGTCTCTGTACTTGGGAGAAATTGCAGAACAAATTGTATGGTGGGTTTTCTATATGAACGTATAACTGGCACAATTTGACCATTCTAAATTTCACCTCCATTCTGATTCAATTACTATGAAGATCTCAAAAAAAAAAAAGACATAATAAAAGATGGCCGAACCCGACCCTCCTCGCCCCTAGAAGAACCCGGGGTGACCTGGCGAAACACGTGTCGGGACACTCATCACTAATGAATGCTCACAGAATAGGGACAGTTAACTGAGGGACAGTGTTGGCATACATACCAATAGTGAGCCAGTGCAGCGCTGGTTCCTGCGGCTGATACAATTCATACCGTGTGTGAGTGCGCAGAGACTAGCTACAGCAAGCTGCTGCCACACCGTGACTAGATACATGCGGCGCAGCGCATCGATACCAGCAAGGAATCTGACATAGCGCGCCATTGTGTCTTGATTCACACATAGAAGCATTGTGCTCTCAGGCGGCCTGCAGATTATTAGCACCTGCCGCTGGATGATGCAAACAATATACCACTGTCTCCTCTTGTCCTCTTATAAAAATTATTAAGAGGACGTGACATTGAACAGTCCTCCTGTAATCCAAAATAAGGGGACCTCCTCCTGTATTACTGTCCCAGGCTTACAGATATAGCCACGGTGACATTAAGTTGGTTTGTTGTATTACCACACTGGAACCTCGGTGTATGTAGACGCACACGAGTTATTTAATATAAGAACAAATAAAAGTACATTTTAAAGTGATACTCACACTTTCCCTCTGCCCAAAACACCCACCCTTCTATAAATTATATCTTTTCCTCAACCCGGATGTATGTATGGATTACTAATGGATTTACTGAGAATAGCAGTATCCACTTTGGGAATAGAAAGCTGTACAAAAAAAAAAAATCATTTTGAGTGCACCCCAGAGTGTAATCCTAGATCAGGAATAAAACAGATTAAAGGGTCTTTCATAATTTTTCCAAATTCTCATAAAAATTTTGTAGGACACTTGCTCATTGGTCAAAACTGTAATAATGTATCATATATTTATTTGTTGTTGGGGTATATTTAAGCCCAGCACTATGCATAAATTATTAAAAAAAAGCTTTGAGCAAAAAATCATTTTTGAGTGCAACTTTAAGGGTAGGTTCGTTAAGCATCCATACATCATATCTTCTGTTTAAAATGACATAAAAATGATGTTTCTATTTGCCAGGGTTCAGGAGATATGGCCATTTGAAGTTTGTCACTGTCAAGATGTTTATAATTTCTGTATGGGCATATGCAAATAGGACATATATAGCTGTATGGCAGTCGTGCAGGGGTTAAGAGGAGGTTTTGTGATTCTAGGTGCCGCCAGTCCAAAGTTATGACTCTTGGTATCTGGAGCATATTAGATACCTCTTTTTTTTTACTGAATCACCACCACCCTGTCGCATTGTAAAAACGTAATGGTTATTTTCTCTTCTAATATTTTTTTCCTTTTTGGGTAATTCCGCAGCATTTTACAAGTCGTAAACGTGGACACGATTTGGACTCCGGTAGCAGTACTTCTGGGGCCTCAGAAATGTCAACAATCCAGCATGAAAAGAGAGCAAAAACATGATGTTTCTGTGTACATCTTGGCATCTTTATTTACTATTTGTATTCCTTGTACAGTGATCACATTCTATTTTTTTTAATTGTAACAATTATCTGTATAATGCAACTGTTATGACCTGAAACTGATAATGGACAATGCTATATTAGTTTCAGAGGAAATTGAAAACAAGGATTTCAATTTGTATTATGTGATATGAGGATGCTGTGTATTGCTCGGTGTATCTCTCCTTGTTTGCTTTGTACTAGAAGAATTATGTGCTTGGAAACAAGGTGGCAATACAGATTGAGGTTGTGTAGTCTTATGTTGTCGTTAAACTGTTGTGATATACTTTGTGCCTTACTTTATTACAGCTTTCAGCATGATATTGCTGTATTTACATAGTCTGAAAGCCCTTATAGTAGACTACAACTACAGCCACCACTGTGGAAGGAGTGTGTGGGATACTAATGTACCCCGATGAAAGAAAATTGTGCTGTAGTGAGGTTCTATATCTGGAAGCCAGCTTGTTCTGTATTTGACAGCAATTAGATCATTCAAATGAACCATAAAGTATAGAACAGCATTTTAGCTGACCAAACAATAAAAATGTTGCATTATCTTGGCGGAGGGGGAAGGTGCTGTTTAAAGGGACCCTGTCACCATATTTTTCACAAATACATCTAGTGGCAGGTTCCCGAAAAGCCCCATTTTACTAACCCCCTTCTTTTAGCTGAAAATTGTTTCCCTCAGATCCCCATATAATCAACTTTATAATTTTACCTGGTATGCAGGGATATCTATAGCGAGTCGTAGCTTCAGACTGACATCACAGGTTCTGCATATATTTCTGATCAATGAAATCACAGCATAAATATCCATGGATATCTGGTAAAATTATAAAGTTGATTTATATGGAGATCAGAGGGAAACTATTTTCAGCTAAAAGAAGAGGTCTGTTAGTTAATAGGGCTCTACAGGAACCTGCCAATAGCTGTATTTGTGGAAAAAATGTCATGACAGGTTCCCTTTTAATTACACTGAGGGGTTTTTGTACTTTTAGAATCATTTTGACTTTAACCAAAAAGGTAGATAATGTTCTGAGCCTTTAGCCTGAGCTATGTACACACAGATTTACAGCACATGACCTGTGTAAGGGTACAGGGATTGTCATGTTTTCGTCCTGTCATATGCTTTGATATGAACCATCTAAAAATGAGAAGTGTATCATTTTGACAAGTGTTTTCTAAAACTGTAATACTGCCAGACCACATTTGTATAACATATATAAAACCATGAAAAAGTGATAATGAAGTCTAAGCTTCTGACATGTGTCTGACAACCTAGACTGGCACAGATACTCCAAAGTTTAAGTTGTTGTTCTTGTGTTGTTGTTTTTTTTTTGTTTTGTTTTTTTTAGCAGCTGAGTAGAGTACAATATGTGTGAATGGGCTTTGAAAAACTGCATATTTATCACTGCTTCTATTGGGTAAGAGCAGTGAAATAATTGCAGATTCTTGCGCAGTCTAAGAATTTGTGATTAAAATGGTGACATAGGGGGCATAGATGGGGATGTGCTGGCTGCTGGAGGGGGCAGGCACAAGTGTTCCCTCCACATGCCTGCCTTATTTGAAAAAAACAGTGAACAATAGTTTTTACGCAAAACTATGCCAGAGATCTAAGCCTCTTGATGTATCCGGCGCTACAGAGGGACGTCTGGCTACCATCAGCAGCACCGTATGATAGATTTCCCACTATATATTAGTAGGGAGATAAAAAAAAAAGCAGACAAGAATGCTTGAGAACTATATAAAATTACTGGGATAGGGTACATATAGCTATGAACTAGATCCTCCAAGGTTGCACAGGATGACACATTGATAAGATTGCTGTTTTGCAGGATCTGTGGGACATAGTAGCGGGAGATTGGCCAATAAAGGTTTAATTGTTGTTCTGCCCTGATACATCTGAGGTCAGTATGCCTGACTTCAATTATACACTGCCTACACGAATTGCACTAGAATGTGACCACATACTAATACGGTCCTGTTTGTATACATTCTTACTAGTCTGCTGGCACCTACTCCCTAGGAAGTAGTTGCTATTCTTCCTGCCACTTTGGCATTGATGCCTGCTTTACACATCTGTCTGTTGTGCCTTAGTTGTAGGCACAGTGTCACCACTTGTACCACCGGCAATGCTGTGTGCAGCTCCTCCCTGCGTCGGCCATTAAACTGCTGTTACCAAAGTAACAGGTGATAATATATACTCATCCGTGGCAGTGTATCATCCAAACCAAGCATACCAGCAACATAATTAGAAGTGTAATTAAAAACGCAACAAGAAAACAAATAAAACTTTATTGCCCAGTCTTCTGCCACTATGTCCCACAGATCCTCCAAAACAAATAATGCAGGAATCTAATAAAGGGGCCGTCCTGTGCCACATTGGAGAATCTAGCATATGTTTTCTACCCCAATAGTTGTTATAAAGTAAGAATTTAAAATAAGATAATTTAATCTTGCCCGCTTTTCCTCTATCCCCCTCCTAATATATTGAAGATAAAACTTTGGTGTTACCAAAAGGCTGGTGGTGTTTGGCTTCCAAGGATGGCCACAGGGGGCAGTGGTTGCCTAAATATATATCCACAAACTTTATGTACAGATTATGCAGATTAACCACCTACAATGGCATTATTCCAGCTGAAGCAGCGCACTGCGTAACCTGTGGCATAATAATAACCCCTATGCAGCAGTAATACACCATTGTGAGCTATTAATTTTAGTAAAACATACCTCCATACTGCTGAACTTGGAGACTCAGGGAATCCGTGTACCACTGTAGATGCTCACTGCATGTGACATTGTGTGTACTTTTTTTTTTTTTTTTTCAGAGGGGGAAAGTACTGTAATTGGCAAGTGTTTCAAAAGTTATATTTGTGAACTGTTCAAAGGCTTACGTGCACTTACAGGTGTGAGGGTTATGTCAGGTTATGTTTCTTCTATAATATGGTTGTGCTGACACTTAAAGTATGCAGGGACCCTCTTGTTTTCTTGCTGGGTAAGCCAGCATTTTGAACAAAAAAGATGAGTTCTGTGAACACTGTTTGTAGATTTTAGGTTTAACTACTTTATGGTTCCAATGACTTGAACATTTCCTCTACCTATGATATGCTGACTTCCATAGTATCATGGGGGACCCGCTTCCCTAAAATTAGAGTGTGGTTTATGTGTATTGCTTTATTTTCTCAAATGTTGACTTTGTGTAAAGGGATTTTGCCAACTATTTAAATTATCCCTTATCTAACGTGTAATGCATTACAAGCTGATTGGCTAGGGTCTGACTGCTAGGACCCGCACTGATCACAAGAATGGGGGTCCCATTCTCCATAATGGGTGAGGTGCTGGGACGGGCATGTGCACCTGCCTCCTTATTTAATTGCAATTGAGTGTCAAATATTGCAGAGCACAGCCATCTCCAGCATCCATATACACAATGATTGGGAGTGCCGGAGATAGCTGAGCGTTATGTTCGGATATTTCTGATGCTTTCATTCTGTTGAATGGAGAAATGGGTCATTTTCTGGACCTGTCAGTCCATCAGTTAATGAGAACAAGATCCCCTTCATCCAGATTTCCAGGTTTTCCTATTCTTGTCAACGCAAGGGGTGCCAGCAATTTTGCCCTCATTGGTCAGCCAGTTATCCCCTTTAATAAAAATGTTCTACTGCACCATGAACTTCCCTACATACATGTTACTTATTGTGGAGATTTCTCAAGCCTATTTGGTCTGTTGTGCTGAATATGCACTTTATTAGAATAAAGCTTTTTTTTAATGATTCCTGTTAAATCTTATATGCTTGAATGTATTAAATGTGTGATTTATATTACTTTAAGCAGCAACTTTTTTTTTTTTTACATAACTGGCCCTCAAAAATTAAAAATGTCTAAAGACATAAAATCCAAAGGGTGGTTGTTTTGCCTTTAATTTCCATCTGTACCAAATAAATTTATAACATGCAGTAACATTAATTAACCAATTTGACATGCTGGTGCTGCGCTACGTAATCTGTGTGCGCTATATAAAGAATTATTATTATGTAAGTTACAGGGGTTATGTGATGTTTATATTACACCATGTTAGTTGATTAATGTTACCGCATTTTATTCATTTATCCACAAAGTGGCTGAAAATTTAAATATTTTCCTGTAAATAGTGTACCACATGTTCATTTTGGAATCTGTTCCCTCAACTGTATGCTCTCTTCCTGCAAATAAAAAATCTAGTGTTAAAAAACAAAGAAATAAGAAAAGTTGCACATCTTGGAACAATGCAATGGACAAATTACTATAATTGTATCAGTCCAAGGAAAAGAATTGTGTTATTAAAGAGGACGTTTTGTCAGGCCTGGGGAGTTGGTAAGCCCTGTTTTCCTTGTCACTCTAGCAGTTCTAAGACAAGTGCAGGCAATCATTAGACCCCTTTCACACTTGTGTTGCAGAGTTCCATCAGAGTCTGATCAGAGTTTGGGCAGTGAAAAACTGATTGAATGTCAGAGTTTCTTCAGTACCTCAGTTTTTCATGCACATTCTTAATCGGTTTATACTGTAATATTCATAATCAAGGGGTTAATATTCACGATCAGGGGTCTGCAGCAAACTTGACCTTTGTATGATGAGGGCTCCCCCCATGAGCTGCTTACACTGTAAAAGGGCTCATGTATGGCGCAGACCATTAAGAGGCTAATCAAACGGGTGCATCGGATGTCCTCAAAGTGCGTGCGATTTTCAAGCATAGTTAACCTATCACATCTAACAATTCAAACCAGGAAATGGATTTCAGATGCTTGAGCCATATTTTGGCAAAATAAAATCTCTCAGTCTTGCTGATTCTTTTACTTAATTTGGAAGGATGCCACAACCTGTGGACATAGAGAAGCTAATAGAAATGGTTTATGAGCAGCTTTGACAGTGGGACGTAAAGGCCGATGATTATCATGACCACAGTAAAAAGAAGCTTGCATGGCAGGATATGTGGAAGGCGCTGTTCCTGGGACAAGAGAACCATCAATGCTCATTCCAAACTGAGTATTTTCCAGGGGAGATTAATGCTTTGGGGAATTATTAAGTTTTTTGTTTTTTGCACATCATCAACTTTAATGTTTACTCAATAAAACAAATGCTGCAGTTGCTATGACCAGTTTTGCCCTGATATACAAAATTGAGGGAAGAGTTGTTTTGGCTTTTCCAAGCAGCGCCCATATTTATATGCGAAGCACATGATGTTCTTGATGGACATAATGGAACTTTGCCTGTAGATTTAGATTTTTGAATGTAATTACTTTTAATCTATTATATTTGCAAAGGACTGTTTCCAATATTCCGGAGCTCACAGACAAATATCAGGAAAAAGAAGACTCTAAAATTGCAGGCACATCTAATGCTTCTCGTGCTGCGGGCCTCTTAAAATTTTGAATGATGAGGTCATCCAATACATTAGGCGCCAAAAAACGAAGACTATCTGAAAGCCTATACATGGAGTCTTGTCCTACATCAAAGATAGTCCAAAGGTGAGTGATGCATTTCCAATCATCAATATCCACCGTTGTGATGCTTCTACTCCCCCTAATGACCCCACAAAGTTTTTTGCCACCCTGGAGCAGTGGTGTTTGTATGTACATGTCGCAGGCCTCCCCCCTGTACTTCCTGCAAGGCTTATGTATAGGTCAATGGAGTATTCACAACCCCAGTGCCATTTTTCGGTAAAATTGTTTCTAGCATGTCAGAGACATTCATGTTTCTTCTACTTGCCTGAAAGTTTGTAGACTTGAAATCAACGTTCAATAAAAATCGGCCAATTTTCAGAGGTAAAACAATTTAAAGAAAAGTAACCTGTATGTTTGGTGTAATTTGCCCACATACAGTATAGAGTCCAAACAAGCATCACACCAAGGTTATTTAGATGCAATTACTGAAGATCATATTTATACTGTATATGTCAACTTGTCAAATTAAATATTAATGAGGTATTAGTTTTAAGTTAAACATTAAAGGGTTGTCCACTTTCCGCAAATAATTCATATTGTTTGTGTAAGGAATAGTTATGCAGTTTTCCAATATACTTTCTGTATTAATTCCTCACTGTACTCTAGATCTCTGCTTGCTGTTATTCTATAGAAAACTTCTAGTGGATAGAGATCTGTCTATGATCATGTGATGGAGAGGCGGGTGCACGGCTCATTATATTAATGAGAGCCGTGTGATACTGACGGCTCATGTACTTGCGTATCCATCACATGACCATAGTCAGCCCCTTTAATTTCACATCTGTTTTCACTTACCAGCCCTGTGTACTCTGATGGTCTATGTTGTCCTAAAAGCTACCAAGTTACATCTATTGTGCAGTCCTATTCACCTCGGACACTGTATATAAGATGGAGGCTAACAACTGGTACAAGCAGCAGTTTTATTTTATTTATTCTGAATTTTATTTATTCTTTATAAAGAATGGCTGGACCATAATACAAGCTCTTATACCTCCTATGTCTCCCCCTTCATCCTCATAGACCGTAAGCTCTTGCGAGCAGGACCCTCACTCTGTTTCATATGACGGTGTTATCACTTTGTAATGTCTTATTTTGTTTGTACCCCATGATTTCTAAATCACTGAAAAATATGATTTTAAATGCTATGATTTTAGGTGCTATATAAAGATTTATTTTTAATATTAACTGGTACCTCAAAACCCAAATATTCTACAGATTAACAATACTCATACAGTTTCATCAAGTACATGATCTTCCTCTTGTAGCATTCTATATGAGTGCCCACGGTTAAGTTTCTGGAATTCATCTTGGATTTCAAGAAAAGATTTGTTCTTTGTTTCAGGTACGATGAAGAAGATAAAGCCGGCTAGTAAAATGCACTCCACAAAGAAAAACAGGAAGCAGAACTGACTAAATCCATTCTGAAAAAAAAAAAAATAAATAATGTTATATTAAATCTCTTTTCTACAGGTTCTGTTATGTGGTTTTACTAAATCAAATGTTCTAATAAATTTTTGTACGAACAAACAGAGTGACATGTTAAAGGTACCGACTCAATATATAGTTTTTGAAAAAATATCAGATATCTTTATTTAAATTCATACTGCAGACAAGTTAAAAAACATTTAAAAGCACCAACATGTGCACGTTCATGTCCTATGTAATCAATCAAATCTGTGCAAAATGATGCAAGGATTAAAATAGCAGCCACATAGATATGTGCAGAAATAAGCAGTGGTTGCTGAAAAACGCTCTCCCCTGTAATAGCCGCACAATATTATCAACCTTCTGGTTTAATATCAAGCAATAGTAAATACAATAAAAGCTCTATATGCAGTATAATGGCTAAATAAATGAAAAGATATCACCGGGACAACAGGAGGGGGGGCTGGCTCCCCACGCGTTCCGCCACCTAGCCCTGTGGCTTCTTCAGGGGTGTATGAGAATACAAAGTATATAGCTCCTATATATGGAGCTGACTAGATCGCTCACCTGTGCTGTGTCTGGTATGTTGTAAGTACTGGGGTCCGCCGCGGTCAACTGGTCGACTAATACATTTTTGCTCACATATAAGAGACACATAGGAATAATACTTACAACTATAAATGGGAAAACCATTCCTATAGTAAAAAAGCTTATCCAGTTTACAGCGCCGCCTATCATGTAAGCTCCTGTCCGTGACGATTGGGTAAATATTTCTGTAGTTAAAGTATTTGTGATTCCACCTATAGATGCAAGATACACTAGTTGAGTTACCAAGGTAGGGCTTTTATTATAAAGAGCAACCACAACCCCCCAGTATTACATCTACATACAGCCACTGCCCCCCCCCCCCCCCCAGTAATACATCTATATAAATACACCAACCCCCCAGTACTACATCTATATACAGCTCACAGTCTCTACAGTCTGACCCCCAGTAATAAATCTACATACAGCTTCCAAACCCCTAGTAATACATCTATATACAGCTGTCTCACCTCCAGTAATAAATCTACATACAGCCGCCAACCCCCTAGTAATACATCTATATACAGCCACCAACCCTCAACTACTACATCTACATACAGCCGAGAACCCCCTAGTAATACATCTATATACAGCCACCAACCCTCAACTACTACATCTACATACCAACATGCCGCGAACCCCCACTACCACATCTACATACAGCTGCCAACCACCCCAGTAATACTTCCATATACAGCCACCAACCCCCCAGTACTACATCTGTATACAGCTGTCTCGCCCCCATTAATAAATCTACAACTGCTCGACCATAGACCATTGGAGATGTATCAAGATGGCGATGCCATGCCACTGGCGGCATAGTGACATCCCACACTGCCAGTGCCAGTATCTTCACACCACGAGGGAAGAAGATGAGATCAGCGTGCATTGGGGGAATGGTGGAAGGTTAGTACAATTTTATTATTCTATCTAGGACTGTTTACAGACGGTCCCCTACTTAAGGACACCCAACTTACAGACAAACCATGGTTACAGACAGACCCCTCTGACCTCTGGAGAAGCTCTCTGGATGTTACTATAGTCCCAGACTGCAATAATCAGCTCTAAGGTGTCTGTAATGAAGCTTTATTGATAATCCTTGGTCTCATTACAGCAAAAAATGTTTAAACTCCAATTGTCAATGGGGCCAAATTTTTTTTTGTGTCGATCTACAATTATAAAATATACAGTTTCGACTTGCATACAAATTCAACTTAAGAACAAACCTCCGGACCCTATCTTGTACGTAACCCGGGGACTGCCTGTATTGTTATTATGTTGGTGTATATAGTTATTATAGAGGGCTATATATAGTTATTATAGCGGTCTGTATGTAGTTATTATAGTGAGATTGTAGGGGGGAAGTATATTTTATAGGAAATCTTGATTTGTAAAGCGCTGCTGAATTTGATGGCACCATATAAATAAAGAATATTATTTATATTATTAAATATAATTATATTATAAATAAATTATATTTATTACTAGCAACAATTGTGGGGAGGGCCCCCACCAGTTTGTGCCCAAGGGCCTCCACCACCTTAAATCTGTCCCTGCCCACGCCAGACACACTGTCCCATTTAACATACACCTCAGCTCACACCAGACACGCAGTTCCATGTAGCATACACTTTAGCCCACACCAGACACACAGCCCCATACACCATAGCCCGCACCAGCCATGCAGTTCCATGAAACATACAAATCTTGTTTCAGTTCAGCTCCCCTGACGTTAATCAGTCAATATATTATTCTTTCCTGTCAGGCCCCCTCACCTCCATACACCTCATACACACGGTCCCTGTGAGTTTTCTGTTCTCCATGTGTTGTCACACATTACGGAGCTATTCCCAGGAGGCCCGGTCCCATGACATCACAAGATCATGTGACATCCAGAGGATCTGGAAGATGTCTGTCTGTTATATTGCCACGGGGAACTGACTGTCTCTCACTGGGATCGATGCTCTGCAGCAGCTTGCGCCACGCATATAAAGCATACAAATGTCTGACTGACAGTGTCAGTCAGACATGGCATCTGGTGGGGGCCCCTCTTTGAGCAAAATGGTGGGGGCCCTGGGGACTGTGTCTCGGGAGCCTTTCCTATAATCCGGCCCTTATAAAGACAAACCGATATTAAATATTAAGGTTATTTATCAGAGAAAAATGTATAATAATATATAATATAATCAGAGAAAAATGACTCTTAGCAGCCCTCGTTGTGCCTGATAACCTGCTCAGCTTACTGCCCATATCCATCTTCAGTGAGGATCACACAGACACAGAGATCTTGGAGCAGATCAATGTATCACATTCTATCACTATACTGCTTAGTACAACTAAACCTTTCTAGAATATAGCTAATAAATAATAAACTATATTTTACAATGTTTATTACATTCACCTGAAGTATTAATTTTTTCAACAGGTAATATTTAAGACACTTTTTTGTGATTTTTAGAAACGTGAAGACACTTTTTTAATGTGAATTTTAGAAACTTGTGAAACTGTGAAACACATGCATGATGTGCGAACTGGTGTACAGACCACTTTTCAATGCAATTTTTATTTGCTGTATTTTTATATACAGTATATTTTGATGGCAAACTGAACACTTAAACTGGTCAAAGATATTAGATGTTTTATGAGCAGACTGGTTGGAGGTTCCATAATCTAGAAAATGATATGTTGCATTCTATTTGTTGTGTAAAATTTTTTATTTTTTACTTACCTGGTCCTAGACCAAAACTTAACATAAATGCTAGTATAGCTGTCATACTCAAATAGGGAACACATGGATAAACATCCTGGGAATAGAAAAATATATACTATAACCCATTAATATCTTAATGTACTTGTTTTCATTTATTCAAGAACCAGTAGGAACATATAAAGGAGTATACCCATGGGGTAACCCACACACAAATATACACAATAATAATAATAATCTTTATTTATGTAGTGCCATCATATTCCATAGCACTTTACAAATCATAGGGTGCATATGCAAATTAAATAAGACATGAACCAGTCATCAGCCATCATGTTATATACAAAAGTCCAAGGTGAATGGGACTGCAGAGAAGCCTGGAGCTTGGTGCCTGGTGGTTGCTGGATAACAGATGGGAGGAGAACACAGGATGGGTAGGTATGGACAGTTAAAACAAGTGTTATAAGCTTGCGTAGCTGGGTTTTAAGTGCATGTTTGAAACTTTGGAGGCCGATAGATTGAGATGAGAGAGAAGAGGTAGGAAGGTGCAGCAATATGCAGAGCTTTGTGTATGAAGCTTATGATTTTAAACTGTATTCGGAAGTTGACTGGTGACCATTGCAGTGACTGGCACAAACTGGAGGCAACTGTGTAGTGTTTGGTCTGAAAGACAAGCTTGGTAGCTGCATTAAGAATATATTGGAGAGGAGAGAGTTTAGTGAGTGGAAGACTGATTAGTATAGAGTTACAGTAGTCTAGACTAGAGTGAATTAGAGCAACAGTTAGCATTTTACACGTTACAATTGTGAGAAATGGGCAGATTCTAGAGATGTTTCTGAGATGTACCCTGCAAGAGTGAGCATGTGATTGAATATGCGGTACAAAAGAGAGGTTGGTGTTCCGAACAACCCCAAGACAGCGGGCCTGCTGCTTTGGAGTTATGGTAAACCCACAACGCTAGATGAAGAGCTTATGTTAGTCCAAGGATGGAAAGACAAGAAGTTCAGTTTTAGAAAGATTAATTTTCAAGAAGAGAGAGGACATGATGGGGGTGATGGGGTGATGTTACATGCTGTAATATATAGTTGGGTAGCATCAGCATAAAGATGATACTGGAAACCAAATCTGCTTATGGTTTGGCCAATGGGGGCAGTATAGAGGGAGAAGAGAAGAGGAACTAGGACTGAGCCCTGAGGAAAACAAACCGACAATAAGATGAAAAGAAGAAGAGAGAGATCCAGAAAAGGAGACACTGAAAGTGCGGTCAGAAACATATGAAGAAAACCAAGAGAGTGGAGTGTCCTTGAGGCCATTGGAGCAAAGCATCCTGAGGAGGAGCTGGTGGTACACAGTATCAAAAGCTGCCAAGAGATCCAGAAGAAAGAGGAGTTAATAGTCACCTTTGGATTTAGCAGGATTTAGCAGTGAGAACATCATTGGAGACTTTAGTAAGAGCAGTTTCAGTAGAGTGCATAGAGCGGAAACCAGATTGTAGGGGGTCAAGGAGGGAGTTAGCTGAGAGAAAACGGGAAAGTTGAAAATAGACCAGACGTTTCAGAGTTTGTAGGGAGATTACAAATTGCTTGGTAGTTAGCAGAACTGGATGGGTCCAGAGAAGGTTTCTTTAGTAATAGCGTAATAACAGCATGCTTGGAAAATAAGGGAAAGACACCAGGAGAGAGAGAGAGTGAAGATTTCAGTGAGGTGAGAAGTGACTGTATAAGATGTGAGGTGATGGGGTCACTGGTTTAGGTAGTGGGTCGACCAGAGGAAAGGATCCTGGGTACTTATTATTCTGAGACTGGCTCAAAGAAGGGAGCGAAGAAGGTAAGGTACCGAAGATAAGGGGATTAACCCCTTAAGAACGTGGCACTTTTTCGTTTTTGCATTTTCATTTTTCACTCCCCATCTGCAAAAAAACTTTTTTATTTTTCCATGTAAAGAGCTCTGTTTGGGCTTGTTTTCTGCATATCAAATTGTACTTCATAATGATGGTATTTATCATTCCATGCCGTGTACTGGGAATCGGGAAAAAAATTCTGAATGCAGTGAAATTGAAGAAAAAATGCATTTGCGCTTGGATTTTACAGTTTTCACTGAGTGCCCCAAATCAGATGTCTACTTTATTCTTTGGTTCGGTACGATCATGAGGAAATCAAATTTGTATAGGTGTTATAATGTTTTCATACATTTAAAAAAATTATTTTACCATTATTTCAGATCCTCCAGGGTAATGCCCTGGGTGGTCCGATTGCTAATACTATAGACTACAATACTACTGTATTGCAGTATATAGCTATTTTACTATGATTTCTAATAGCCTGCCCTCTGCTGGCTATTAGAGATCATTGCACATGGCAAGCCTGCGAGTCTCAATGAGACTGTAGGCTGCCATGCCAACTGATTGGTTGTAGTGGTAAGTTAGGTGCCTCGGTCGGGTTTGACCGTGGCACTTAACAGGTTAACTGCCGCGATCGGTGCTGGCAGCAACTGCGGCAGTAAAGGGTGGGCGTCAGCTGTGTCATACACCCATCACCCGATGTGTATGGAGAGAGCTTAGCTCTATGTGTAGCACGGAAGGTGTGCGTCACACTATCTCTCTGATCACTGACAATCTGTAAGGTGTGCTCTCCAGGGAGAGCTAGCTGGAAAGGACCCCTTGCCCCTTCCTGTCCTGGGGTTTTGTTTTTCCCTGTTCAGGTGGTGGCTCACTCTCCAATCACACTCCAGTTCATATGAAGGAATACAATTGGACAATAACTTTAGAAAGCTTAACCCTTGCCTGCACAGGCAATATCTACAGCTGCTAATTACCTTACAATGACTGCATTACCCTAAAAGTGAGTTAATCAGACTCCTCTGGAGGGATCCTATAGGTAGAGGGCCTTATTCAAAAGCACTCCCTTACCTATACGTCGGCAGGGGTGTGGCATTTCCTTCCTGGTGGGTAGGAGAATCAGAGAGTCCTAGAGAGGTAGTTAGAAGCTGGTGATAGAAGCTGAAAGGCTGAAGAGGAGATGGGGGTGTTCATAGGAATGTCTCCCATGATGAGTGTCGGGATATCACAAGATAGAAAATGAGGGAGCCAAGAAGCTAAGTGGTCAAGAAACTGGTGAGGGTGGGCCGGTGGGATGGTATACTACAGCCACATGAAGAGAAAATGGGCAGAAATGTCTGAGGGTGTGGACCTCAAAGGATAGGAAAGTAAGAGAGTGGATAAGAGGAATTACCTGGCAAGTGCACTGTGGAGAGAGTAGTATGCCTACCTTTCCTATTGCCTTTTCTCAAGTCTAGAGGAGTGAGAAGTGAGAGAAGTGGAAACCATCATAGCAAAGCGCAGTGAGCAATGCAGTTTCATCCTGCTGGATCCGCATTTCAGTGATGGCCAGCAGGTCGAAGAACTTAGAAAGGAACAATTGCAAGTATGAATTAGCCTGAAAGTGGTTCTGCAAAAGGAGTTTCCATAATCCATTTTGTAATATTACCTGAAATGTCAGCGTTACTGTGAGGACGACACTAAACAACCCCATCAGGGAGTATCCTCCAATGATAAGAAGTCGTCTACCAAGTCTGTCTACCAGCAAACCCTGCAAATAATAAACCCTATATTAACAGAGGATAATTTTTGGGAAACATCACCCAAGAGTACAGGCAAATAGCTACTTATATCTAATGTTTTTATTTTATTTACAGAAATGTCAATTTATTGCAGAGGTAAAAATATAGGCAGACCTTTTTGGTTGGTCTGTTTACCCTACTGCACCATTCTTATCAAAATATTGAAAAAAAATTCAGACAAACATTTATAGGGGCATCTCTGGTTGGTATGGTCCATCGTAGGATGTGGCAATTCTGACTAATAGACTTTGATTAGGCCATATCATCAGATTGAGTGGGTGTGTCCTCTTCACTTACACATGTCACAGCAGTAAAACACTCAGCAAATCCAGTCCCCAATGTGACATAAGGGATATTTTCAGTGGGAATACCAGTTTTCTTAAAAACATACTCTGCATAAAAATAGATCTGCAAGGCAAAAGAACAAAACATGAAAAGATACTACAATTTATAGAACAGAGAGAGAAACTATTGCCTCTACTTAAAGAGTGGGACATACCATCATTTCATGAATAATTAAAAATCGGCAAATGTTTCATCATGTTTTTTGTTTAACTCCTTCTAGAATAAACAATTTTGGAGCTCTAAGACCAAGCTCAAAATCTGCAGTGTGTCATATACAGAACGTGCCATATGCGGTTATTATAGATGGTGCCCCAATCTAACAGGCACTTCATGCTTCATCAGACACCCATTGCTGCCATGGAAATCATCGGCAACCCCCATACGCATCGTTAGGGGGAGGTGATTGTGGGGTGAAAACTTGTTAAATCTATATTGACTCCGTGGTCATGATTGGCTGTGGCACCTAAAGGGTTAAACCATTGGGATCACAGCTACTCCAACTTTATACGGGTTGAAAAGAATGGACCCGTAGCCCGTATTTGACCTCCTTATGTGTCCTGTTTTTTGTTCAGTTTCTATCCTGTATGGACATAAATACAGTCAGTGTGTCACTAGTAAGTTCAACATATTTGTGGTCTGTATAAAATGTGGAAGTCTGGCAAATGATTGTGCGGCTTCAGTATTTTTCACAGCTCCAGACTATGAAAACGCATAGGCCACAAATACAGAAAGCAATAGGACTTGCTTCCAAAAATTGTGGTGGACGTGACCTTTAAGAAAATGGTAGTGTGCATGACTACATTGAGTGACATTTAAACATGCCACTACTGTATAAAATAAGGATGAGACACAACTCTGAAACAACGAAGTGTGTATGTAACCTAAGTGCTGGAGTCCAGCTGTCACTTAGAACCTGGATCCCACGGGCCTAGCTTCTGAGCCTGTGCGATTGCCATGACGGAATTGTTCGTCTAGGTGTGGTAACTACCTAAACACTAAGACATTCAGTCACGTCAGGGTGGGGAAGGGGCTAAATTGACGTTTCCACACTTTTAACAGCCCCTTCTATCTATATTCTTTTTTAGATTAAAAGAATAAATTTGCAAAAACATTGAATTGTACATTCCGTACCGCATTGATCCCAGTGATCTGTTGTCCTATGTTTATCACGATAACTACAATTAGCTGCCATTTTACAGATTGATTGAGGAACAGCTCCAGAATCTTCATTTGTTTCTCACCCTTTGAATCATTGTATTCTTTTTGTATCTCTTCCATTTCCTTTTGATAGAGGTGTAAGCCATAAAAGGATTTCAGAGCTGAATGAGGAATAAAAAAAATCTTGTTTGACTTAATACACAATGTAAACATATACAAGTGCTTCTCAATAAATTAGAATATCAGAAAAAAGTTTTTTTTGTTCACTAATTCATTTCAAACAGTGAAACTCATATATTATATAGAGTAATTACAAAGTAAACTTTCTTACTTATGTTAATGTTAATGGCTTATAGCCAAAGAAAACCCATAGTCATTATCTCAGAAAAGTAGAAGATTATACAAGTCCAACCATTAAACATTTTTTGAATACAGTAATGTTGGAAAATGAAAGTATGTACAGAAAATGGACCGAATACTTGGTCGGGGCTCCTTTTGCATGAATGATGGCATCAATGCGGCGTGGCATGGCCCTTATACCTCTGCGCCGTAGAGCTACGGCGCAGAGCGTTAAGGGGTTAATGAGGTATTAGTTTTAAGTTAAACATTAAAGGGTTGTCCACTTTCAGCAAATAATTCATATTGTTTGTGTAAGGAATAGTTATACAGTTTTCCAATATACTTTCTGTATTAATTCCTCACTGTACTCTAGATCTCTGCTTGCTGTTATTCTATAAAAACTTCTAGTGGATAGAGATCTGTCTATGATCATGTGATGGAGAGGCGGGTGCACGGCTCATTATATCACAGAGAGTAATCAGAGCTGTGTGATACTGACGGCTCATGTACTTGCGTATCCATTACATGACCATAGTCAGGTTTACTTTCAATTGATAGAAATCTATATAGAAGAAATGTAGTTCATTGTCAGCTTACCTTAGAATGCTGTTTCTTGTAGTTCGTCTGTGGATCCATGAGCACGGACAGCCTTTGCTCCAAGTATACAAGTCAAAACCAGCTTCAAACAATGTAATCCAGGATGAGGATCAACATCCTGCATTCCGTTGTTTGAAGCTGGACTTATTGGTTTTATCTATATAGAAGCTTTCTATAGAATAACAACATGCAGAGATCTAGCAAACTGTGAGGAATTGATGCAGAAAGTATATTGGAAAATTGTATAACTTACCCTTACACAAATCAAATCAATTATTTGCTCAAAGTGGACAACCCCTTTAATTCAAAAATATTATAAGGCACCAAAATGTGGCAGAGGAGTTTAAAAATTTAAAAATGAGTAAGCTTGCAACCCATGTCAAGAGTTCTCATAATATTGCAAGACCCTAACCTGAAAGTCTTGAAAATTATATATGTTGCCTAAAAAAATACAATATACAATAAATTAATAATATCATGCTGCCAGGCCACAGCTCCCTCCAATAAATCCTTGACCCGTATCCTAGTCAGAGCAGGATGAATGATGGTAGGATGTGCTGGTCCAGCAGTATGATACATACTTACATCAACATCATAGAAAAATGGTGAAGGATGACGCGTGCTTTAATGACTGAATCAACGTTGTTTGGACATGCTACTTATTTGATAACATGCCAAAGGCACATTCCACATATCTGCTTTCTGTTATTAAAATTTTGCCTCCAGTCACCCAAACCACACTGTGGATACGGCCTCATAAGAGTGGGATTCAAAATCCTCATCAGAAACCATTACATAAGGCACTGGTGAATCCAGGTAAGACACAGAGCAAAGGAACAGCCAGATGATCAGGTCTTAGCCGTTCACAAATCCTGGAAGCACAGAAGATGTAGGTATCTGCTGAGCTTTCAAATGCCCCAATATCTACAAAGATAAAATGGTAGGTATTATCAACTAAGGTCAATAGAACAACAGAGAAAAACTTTTAAAATTAAAATATTGGCTCCCTTAATGTGTTGCTTTATTAACTATAATATGTTTACTATCTAGATCGCCAATGCAGTTCGGAAACTGTGTGCTCTCCATAAATCCATCCACAATTTCAAGGCATTGCTGAGTAGCTAGCATAGGTAGTAGGAAGCCAGTCCCGGACGAAGCTCTTCAAGCAGCCAATCAAAAGTAGCAATAGTCAAATGACAGAAATTAAATAAATTGTCTAGATATTGATGAAAATCCGCATGCAACACATTAAACTGTCCTTTTGATCAAAACTGTGCAACAATTGGATGCACCCAAAAATGACGCTGGCTACAACAAGGGCCATCAGCTATCATTGGTGGCCCCTGACCAAAACCTTGTGACAGAAAACAGGCCAAAAGAACATGCTCATCTGTAGAACAAGACATTTTATCACAGAAAACCCAAACAGCAGGCTACACCAAGAATAAAAAGACAAAGGGCCTGGAAGGGAGTCCGGGTGACTTACACATAATCAATTGTAAGGTCAAAGGCCCTTTAAAAATAACTTAGCCTGCCTTCTGGCTAAAAGTCACATTACACTCACACAAGAAATACGCAACGCAGCATTGCACGTGTGAGAAACCCTCAGCACACTCAAAATCTGGTCAAACTCATACGATTTTCACTCAGTAAAATTAGTGCGATTTTCTAAACAGTTTGTGGGCAAGAGGCCTAACTAACAATGAAGGTTGTTCACCCGCAGGAGTGTAAATCCTTAGATCAGGAATAAAACAGATTTAAAGGGTCTTTCATAATTTTTCAAAATTCTTAAGAAAAATTTTTAGGACATGCTGCATTGGTCAAACTGTAATAATTTACAGGCAGTCCCCGGGTTACATACAAGATAGGAACTGTAGGTTTCTTCTTAAGTTGAATTTGTATGTAAGTCGGAACCGTATACTTTATAATTATAGATCCAGACAAATTTTTTTGGTCTCTGTGACAATTGTATTTTCAAAATGTTGGGTTCTCATAAGAATCAAGATTAACAATAAAGCTTCATTACAGACACCTGTGATAACTGTTACAGCTGATTATTGTAGCCTAGGACTAAAGCACAATAAATTACCAATATCCAGAGGTCCGTTTGTAACTAGGGGTTGTATGTAAGTCGAGTGTTCTTAAGTAGGGGACCGCCTGTATATATTTTTGGTGTTTGGGTACATTTTGGCCCTGCGCTATGCATAATTGATTCAATAAGCATTGAGCAAAGCGTCACTTTACGCGCTGGATTTATCACAAATGTGTTATTTGGTGGTGTATGTCTCTAAGCATAGTTTTGGCTAATAGAAATCATGTGATCTCTATCTTTCCATGATCAATCGCCCTGCCAAGGCCTTGATCACTTGATCTTCAAGAATCATGAATAGTATCATAAGGTCCTGTCAAGGCGATTGTTCATGGACAGATAGAGATCACATGACCCTCCATCTGCAGGAGGCTTCAATTTACATATCAAGTGTTGTGTTGCAGAACTTTCAATAGATGTATATTGAAAAATGAGCTAATATCTACCCCCACAGTAAAACACACATCACAAAAACATGAGGTAAAGTGCCCCTTTAATTTCACATCTGTTTTCACTTACCAGCCCTGTGTACTCTGATGGTCTATGTTGTCCTAAAAGCTACCAAGTTACATCTATTGTGCAGTCCTATTCACCTTGGACACTGTATATAAGATGGAGGTTAACAACTGGTACAAGCAGCCGTTTTATTTTATTTATTCTGAATTTTATTTATTCTTTATAAAGAATGGCTGGACCATAATACAAGCTCTTATACCTCCTATGTCTCCCCCTTCATCCTCATAGACCGTAAGCTCTTGCGAGCAGGACCCTCACTCTTATTGTTTCATATGACTGTGTTATCACTTTGTAATGTCTTATTTTGTTTGTATTTGTACCCCATGATTTCTAAATATGATTTTAAATGCTATGATTTTAGGTGCTATATAAAGATTTATTTTTAATATTAACTGGTACCTCAAAACCCACATATTCTACAGATTAATTAACAATACTCATACAGTTTCATCAAGTACATGATCTTCCTCTTGAATACATGTGTCAATTGTTTCCCCCAGTTCTATAAGTGTAATTGGTGCTCCCAACATCTCAACCTGGTCATGGGACAGACAGTTAATGTCCTCCAAATCTCAGCACAGCTCTTATCACAAGAGGACTCATATAGGGCCTTATAAAAGGTTCCAAATTGTAGCCAAATCTGATCTTGGTCATCATACAACTGCCCATTGTGTCCCCTTATAGTTGTAACATATTTTTTTCCACCCCATGTGTTTTGAATCATTTTGGCCAGCAGTTTCCCTGGCTTTCCTCTTTTGTGAAGTTAGATTGTCCAGCAAAAAATATCTTATGTTGGGCTTTCTCTACCAGAAAATTATTATATTTCTCCTTTGCTTTATTATATCTTTTCTTATTTTCAACACCCCCCAACTCATCCAAGTTTTTAAGGGACTGTTCCATTTAATTTTCTTAAAGCCTCTTCTTTCCCTCTAAAATCCTTTTTGGTTGAGTTAATAGCTCGGGATAGTGTGCTTATGATAAATAGTTTGAAGAAGTCCCATACAACCAAATTACTTGTGGAGTGGACATTCCTTTCCAGTATTCCTTAATTTTCTGCTCCATATCCAATCTGGGCTCTATTATGGTCAACCAGTGAGGATTGAGTTTTAAAGCTCTCCTTCCCCTTGGAACATTACCGAGAGTAACTTTTACTGGGGCATGATCCGAAATAACTATCGGTTCATACCGCATCATTGTAACATCTCCTAACATATCTTGGCTGGCCAAACCATGATCAGTCCTGGACAGTGTATAATATATTCTCATTCCGTACTTGGCCCTCCAAATATCATATAGCCCATACAGAGTTTAAGACCCTCTTTACCTATTAATTTTTGTTCACATGAGAGGTTCAGACAATCCAATTAAACATCAAAAACCATATTTAGATCTCCCATAACCAAGATTTTTCTGAAATCCCAACTCTCAGCAAATCTAACTAACTTGTATAGCACCCCAAGAGAGGAGGGAGGAGCTACATACAGAAACGCCAAGGTGCATTCCATATCTCCTAAAAAGCAATGCAAAAAAATAAATCTATCACACTTATCGATTCCCCCCCCCCCCCTCTGGTCTATAGTCTATATTGGATTGTATCAGTACTGACACTCCTCTGGAGTGTATATCCCGGTAAGAGTGATATTCCCAAGCCGCCCACCGTTTCGATACCCAAACTCTGATGTCGAATGTGTCTCTAGTAGGACTGCAATAACCGGTAGATGCTTATTAACCATGCCATATATTATACAACCTTTCCATCTTTCACTAAGACCTCTAATATTCCAGCATAGAATACTGGTTTCTTTATTCATCCTTTAACCTCATAAACAAACAAAAAAACAGAAAAACAAACAACCCCCCCAAACTACCCCTCCTGCCAATCTTACTAACCCTCCCAATCCCCCAACCCCGACGTGATCCACTCTTTTTTTCCATAAGGCAGATCCCTTCGTTTGTCACTCACTGCAAATCATGACTAAAGAACAACATTACCCTGACTTATACACTTTAGTTAGTTATTCATTATTCATTGCCCATTTTCCTTTGCTTTCCATCCACTCTGAAGCTTCTTCTGGAGTGTCATAAAACCATTTTGTTATTATATATGACCCTCAGCTTGGAGGGGAACAGAAGAGAAATTTTTGCTTCAAAAAGTCTTTTTTAACCACTACAAAACTGGCTCTGGGTTTTTGCATTTCCCTTGCATAGTCCGGAAAGATTGCAACTTTTTTACCATTTATAACTAACTGAGATTCTTTTGCTCTAGAGTTCCTAATTATATAGCGCCTGTCCTGTGAGCTTAAATATTTCACCAAAATAGTTTTAGTAGGAGCACCTAGGATCGGTTTCCAAAAGGGAACTCTATGGACTCTTTCCACCACAAAGTTGGGAGAGAGGCCTTCTGACCCGTTTACATCCCATAGCCATTTCTGAATGACTTCTGCGGATACACTTTCCCCACTCTCTTCAGGATATCTAACTATTTTCAGATTAGCTCTCCTAGAATGATTCTTGAGGTCGATTAACTTTTCTTTTATGCTAACATTTTCTTCTCTTAATCTTTTAACATCCTCCTGCATACCTTTTTACCTCTTCTGCTGTTTTTTTTTTAATTTTTCTCTACTGTTTTGAATTTCTCCCTCAATAAGTTGAGGTCATTCCTTATAATAGTAGTGTCTGCTCTTTCATTACCAAACTTTTTTACGTTCTGCAACAGAACGTTGGTATCCCCTCAGTATTTGTATCACCTTCCCCTATGTCAACGTTAGACATTGTGGGCCTCTTCTTTGCTATTTTTTTATCTCTGAAGATAAATACGGTAATATTAACTTAAGTTGGCAAAAAAGAGATGGAATTATATATAAAATATTAATAGAACCTCACTTGGTTGGTAACAGTATAGCAATCAACAAACAGCACATTTCCCCGAGTTTAATTAGTATACCAGAATATAAACCCCAATACAAGCTGTTAGTTACTATTCATCCGAGCGTCTGTCTTATCAACAGTGGCAGTACGAAATTAAACAACCAAATCTTTCTCTAGGGAATATATTTGAACAGATAAAGAGATGAATGTAACTAACCCTTTACAATACATATGAGTTAGGATAAATAGGTCACCTAACCCTAGCTATATGCTCCAAGAACAGTGAAGTAAAGTATTTTACTCCATGAGGGACTGGTGTAATAGTGGCAATCTTCTCCTGCACTAAACCTGAAAAAAAGAGAATATTGAATGTAAACACCTCCGCCAACAATTTGTTCCCTGGAAGGAAAGTTAGGGGTGCATATATAGTTACTTAAGCACAAATAATCAAAGATTTGTTAGTATAGCGTAGTTATGTGTACAAACTTCATAACCTACAAGTCATTAGCACTTGTAAAGGGTACATTGTTAAAATCTTCAACTATGCCGTTGGCAAGGGTAGTAAATGGGGTTTCATGTGCTTTAGCTTCTATCCTACAGGCTATTTTGTATGAAAGTGTTGTTTCTCATATACAGCCCACCCATGAGTCATGTCAGTAGCCACTTTAGTCATGGTTTATAAAACAAAAAAAAACATGATACAATGGCTGTTCTGTTTCATTGACACGTTAATGTGGTTTGTTTAATTTTAAAGGGGTATTTCAGGAATATGAATGTCTGATACAAAATCCATAATTCTATAAAAAAATGAAAATAACAAAACTCATGTCATTAGGAACAAACCAGAGCTTAAGTAGGCGGAGTTATCAGCAATATGGCTACCATTTCATGGAAACTACAAGTCCCATGATCCTATAGTTCTCGCTAACTCCTCCTCCTTCTAATTCTCTGCTCATGGTGATGATCTTACAAACTGTCCTATGATCCCCAGGTGGTAACGACATGCAGCTGCCCTCAGTTGTCTTCTAGACAAGATGACTTTATCCCCTCTAGCTCTGTCCTTGTTATCAGATGCAGGCTATTTACCAGTAATCTTTATTAGGAGCGTTACAGGCATTTACGGCCATCTTCTCATTCTGTCCACAAAGACCTCTATATTGTCTAGAGTCACATCATATTGTGCATTCCAACAGGGGCTGTAAGCTCAATAACAAGGAGTTGTGGTTTTCAGGTCATTTCTGACAGTTTGAGCAGACACATGGATATTGGTGGCCTGCTGGAGGTCATTTTGCAGGGCTCTGGCACTGCTCCTCCTTGCACAATGGTGGTGGTAGAGGCTTCTGGATTGTTGCCTTCCTACATCCCCCTCCACATCTCCGCGTGTACAGGCCTGTCTCTTAGTATCTTCTCTATACTCTGGATACTATGCCGACAGACACAGCTAACCTTCTTGCCAAAGGTTGCATTGATGTGCCATCCTGGATGATTTTCAATACCTGCGCAAAATTTGTTGTTTTTGGACACAGCCCCATGCTACCTCTAGGGGTTAGAACAATGACAAAATGCAAAAATTACCAAAACAACAGCCAAGATTGATGCAAATAGAATAATGTGGTCACAACCTATAGAACTGCTTTATAGGGGTTGTCTTGCTAATCATTTGCTAATCACTGTCTTTTTCACCTTTTGTCTATTCCAGAAGAACCCGTTGCTCCAGTAGGCCACTCATTGACCAAAGCAGATCCTGTGACCCCACGAAACTGGCGCAGGTGCCAAAGACCCAAAGCGTCAGAGAAACACAGGAGCCAGGAAAAGGAGCAAGGATTCTTTTCTTTGCCACTTCTTACCCAGTCCGCACGGCCTATTTACTGATATATGGTGATTTAAAGGGGGTTTCCAGAAATTGCAGAAAACCCCTTCCAGTCACCATATAGCAGTAAATTTCCATATAGCAGGAAATTAACTCTCCATATAACAGTAAAAATTAATACAGTAATTTATCACACCGATTGCTAGTGACAGACATCAGACATCTTCAGAATGCCAAAGGGTTTTAGCATTTTTTTTGCCTTTTCCAGTGTTTTTTATATTTTATATTCAATCCACATTTATTGACGAAAATGAAGAACAACAGCTACAAGTCTTTATATTTTAATACCATTGATGCAAAATGAAAAGTGTTGATGAGTTGTCCAGTCTGAGCACCAGTGTGTGTTACATAAATCTGTCTGTTTTTTCCAATCTCATATTTACAGCCTTAAAATATTGTGCAAATGAGGCCAACTTTTATTATTAAAAATCGGATTAAAAATCACAAAGATCACATGGTTTCATCCAGATCAATACTATCTTCCACTTGATGGGGACTTTTATAAGACTGTCCGTAGTTGAGTTTCTGAAAATCGTCTTTGATATCGAGAAATGATTTGTTCTTTGTTTCAGGTACAATGGTGTATATAAAGCCAGCTATTAAAATGCACATCACAAAGAAAAACAGGAAGCAGTATTGATTTAACCCATTCTGAAAAACAAAAAAGGATCAAAATATTATGAAAATAAACAGATAACAATACAATAGTAATAAAAATAGTTTCCTAAAATATTCTACTGTATATGCCAAGTTTTTAAATGTACAGAGAATATGGACTTAGCTATGGCTATGATACTGGCCCCATGAATCATTTTTGTAAATCCTACAATATCCTTTTATAGTTAACAAATCATAACATAATAATTTATCCTTTTATCAAAATCTGTTTTAAGCCATTAAACACCTAGGTATTTGGAGAGGCTGCAGGGTCATATTCTTCATTGTAAGGCTTCATAAATGCATATCACAGACTGTAAACGACAGAATACCGATAACATTAGAAAAGGACTACTCAAGCTGCATATGTGACTCCGTGTTATGTGACTGCCGTGTGTATGAGCCCATAGAAGTATATGTGGATTTGTACTCTCTGTTTGGATCTCTACGGGACTTAAAGGGGTTGTCCAGGATTTTAAAACAATTTATATAAGTCTTGGAGTGGCTAGAAAAACAATATAAATCATAACCTCCAAGTTCACCTGAGGGGTTCCGCCCATTACCGCCAGCCTCCATTTACAAAGGCTGACGTTTGCATCCTGACCAATGGCGAGCACCTTCTACAGCATCATTTTCAATGTGTAGTTGGCATTTGGCAGAAATCACGATGGGAGCACCAGCCATAAATAACTTTTTTTAAATCTGGGAACACCCCTTTAAAGTAGTAAGTATTACAAAGCTTTATAGCATTTATCATGTTGCATCAGAGACTGATACTGTCATGTTATTGGGTTGGTACATTGCAGCAGCTTCACAGGGTGCCAATATCCGGAGTATGGGACCTTGTCAAACACCATTTTGTACAAGGCATCTATAGATTAAAACTACTGAAACCAGACATAAATCCACCTATCACACTACCTGCAGTAGGAATTCAACATATGTGTATTACAACTTAGCTTCCTTCCACCACAATATTAGGTTTCACAATCATGATTTAAATATAGCATCAGTAATGTTGTGGAAATAAATATCCACTAATGATGAATATATTTAGTCATTTATGGGTAATAAAAAGATTTTCTATTGTTATGACATATGCGGGTCATAGTTATCAAAGGGGTTGGCCACTCTTTTACATAAGTTGCCCATGTGCCTTTGTTGCCTTAAAGATTATAATAACTGAATGCTCATCATGTGATTCAACATTCCTTTTTCTTAATTTAGCACTGTCTGCAAACTCTACATTGATCTTTGTTTACATGTCTGAGCACTGATGAATAGGAGGGACCTGCAGCAGGAGAGTTATGACTTATCCTGCTCCCTCCCTCTCTCCTCTCTTTGTCTGTCAGTGAGATGGACTAAGAGAGGAAGAGGCACAGTGGGTGCTGGCATTAGGATGGACTGAGGGAATGAGAAATAGGACGTTGTGTATATAAGCAGAGGGCAGCATGGTGAGAACAGGGAAAACCTGAAGCTCTCAAAGGAGGCAAAGGAACAAGTACATATATGTCTAATAGAGCACAATTATTGAAAAAAGGCCAAACCCTATAATATTTTTTCACAAGCCCCAGAAAACATTGCAATATTATAACCTCTCACATTTATTATCAGTATTATTATCCCTGTACAGCACACATACACATTTGTTGCGCACTTTTATTGTACACACTAATAACAGGTAGTTTACTGAGTTCTAGCACTGTTTTAAATCACTAATAACCAAGTGACATAGAAATAATACTTACAACTATAAACGGGAAAACCATTCCTATAACAAAAAAGCTTATCCAGTTTACAGATCCTCCTATGATGAAAGCTCCTGTGCGACTGGACTGGGTAAATAATTCTGCAGTTAAAGTATTAGTCACACCACCTATGGATTTAAGACACAATAGTTTTGGTTAATAGAAAGATTTGCTTAATAAGAAATATTTAACACAAAGGGGCTCATTTAGTAAGGGTCGTGGAGTGCACTTTTCTCGGACTGTGCACCTTATTCGGGGATTACACGACTTGCGCAGGTATTTAAGAATTGTCTGCCAAGATTTGGATTTTTCGGCTCAGCTGCGTTGGCTTCCATGCGACACAATTTAGGGGGCCCGCCGTCTGATCCGACTGATCTGACTGATTTGGACTGAGCGTGGAATTTAACTTTCAAATTGTGTCGCAGTCCTAAGCACTTACATGCACCACTAAATAGATGGTGAACTCTGTCGGATGTGAGCGGTAAAGCAATACATGCAGGATATCGGACGCACGAACTTAGTGAAATGCGACACACTACATTATCGTCAGACAATGCACTTTCCTTGAACTCCAACGACCGCGTGAGTAAATGTGCCCCATTAAATCTATTGAATCCCATTATAGCTATATACTAGTTAGTGTTAGGCTAAATTCAGATCATGTTTGGACATTGGGGCACATTTACTGAGAATGCAAGTGCTCTGCCTGTGTATACTGCTAGGTGCGCCAAATTCATTAAGAACGTGTGCCAGAAATTTCTTGCTTCCTTGCACTGGTCCTACTGAGTTTACCTTTTATCTTTTTTTGTTTTGCACCTTTAATATAGGGTGTGCGACATGCATGTTAAATCAGACGCACTGTCCAACTGAGCACTGCAACGCCCCCTAATTTGTTTCACATGACAATAAGTCCAGCTGCACCACAAAATGGTCGCGTGCGACACATTTGTGGTGCAGACACTTCTTAAATACCTGTGCAAACAGTTTCCAAAAGAATGAACGTGCAGTTCATGGCGCAGAAAAATGGCGCAAAGCCCTTTGTAAATGTGCCCATTATGTTGGATTGAACAAATGCTCCAGATATCTACATATGCTTGTCGAAACATCTGACATTCTCTACTTTTGAAAATCAATATTTTGAGACAACTGGATGAAATGTCTTCACATAGCTTACAATTTCTTTTCAATGTAGCTAATGTAGAAGTATTATGGCCTCTACTGACCAAACATTAAAAAACCCCATGATATAAGATAACAAGTTCATCTTTTCCAAAAGGAATAGATTCCCAACTGTGGAAAACACAATTTCTATGATGTTTGCTTATAATCACAGTGTTGGTAGCTGATTTGGCTATTTTAGAGGCCATCAACATAAATCAGGTAAAAAAAAACTAATGCATTGATAGAGAGCTGCCTTTCAAGGTAACAAGCAAAGTTTAGATTATCCCACATTGGAAAACATATTTGCATATTTCCTTCCTAGAATCCCTAGGAAGCATGCTTGGCCTTTAAGTCTCTGTATACCTGTAAAGGTGGTCTTCAAAGACAAAAAGGAGTTCAGTTTTTCCCTAACCAAGCTTTATTATTTACAGTATGTCAGGAAACACCAGCAAGTAGACAGCAGCAGGGGACCTTGGCTGCATCAAGCACAATCAAAATAGGGAATCAATGTAGGGAACGGTATTCCGTTTTATGTTAGTGTCCCCATTTTGAGTTGTTTGATATATACAATTTTTTTAAACCACTCTCAAATGATATCCCTCTCTTTTATCTGTACATGTTTATCTTTGCGGGTTGTACCATCATTGTGTAACAAATTTTTATCAAATCAATAGACAGGCAAAAAGTGACATTTGCGTTATTCTGTTTAACCCTGTATAGTTGTGATGTATTTTCCCCATACTGTTTACATACCTGGTCCTAAACCGAAACTTAATATAAAGGCTAAAATAGCTGACATACTAAAATAAGGAACCCATGGATACGACTCCTAGGTAAAGAGAGAGTATAAATATAAAGTTATTTCATGTATCAAACCAAAATCTATCAAAGTTAGACTTCTAAATAGAAAAAAGAAATACAATTGTGTATTTAGTATGATATGTATTAGTATGTTGATTATTATCATCATCTCATGGACATATTCTTTATTAACCTTGTTAGGTACTTGAAATGCTTTAATAAAAAAACTTACCTGAAATGTCAGCGTTACTGTTAGTAAAATACAAAACAATGCCATCAGGGAGTATCCCCCAATGATAAGAAGTCGTCTTCCAGCTCTATCTATCAGTAAACCCTGCAAATAATAAACTCATTAATACACACATAATCTGTGAGGAGCATATACTAATACATGTGAGAAGCTATGATAAAATACAAATAAATATATATACATACATATATAACTGCAATTCAACAGTTTCTACAACCAGTAGCACAGAACAAGCGGCCAACCAGGTCTAGGCACCCAGGCACAGCAGCCTCCAGGCAGTGTGAATAGATAGTGTTTTCAGTAATATGAAAAATGATATCCCTTTTTAACGTGAAAGTGTACTTACACAAGTCATAGCAGTAATACATTCACAGACTCCAGTCCCCAGTGTAACGTAAGGGATCTTCTCAATTGGAATTCCAGATTTTTTAAACACATATTCTGCATAAAAATAGATCTGTAAGACATAAGACCTTATTTTGAAATTTAAATTCCATTTAATTGTCTATAAAATATTTAAGTGCCAACTACAAAAAGCTGTTTTGTATGAATCCTGGAAAACAAGTGGGGATTTGATGGATAAAATAGAAGTAAAAAATGGCTGTTTTACATCTGTAAATTTTTATGTAAAGACAAGTTGTGTCTAGAAGATGTGGTTACTATATTAGTGTTGGTTTTCGGCTTAAAGGGAACCTGTCAGGGCAATTTGTGACACCAAACCACTCACAGATCTTCACAGCAAGCTAAAAACAGGGTTCTATGATCCCTTATTTGTGGCCCATCTGCCATTGGTGTGTGAGCACCACTCACATGCTGATTACACTAGAAGAAAACTGCCAGGGCCACAATCTCTGGGTCCTTCTCTATCTTTTGCAGCTTGGCAGTAGGCTCATACATGGGGTTGTGGAATCCACCACCGTGTGCATGATACCATAGAAAGAAATTGGGATATGTTCCAGACGCTTAAAAAATGCCCATTTCACATTCATGTGCATGAGGTTGAATTGTGATGGTAACAATCAAATACTATATCATGATGTTTGGTTCATACTGTGCAACAAATGTCTGTGGAGTTTAGCCCCTTCCCATTGAGGTTGATCATGCCCTGTGTAGCAAGTTCTTCAAACAACAAAGGTCATATGCGTTTCCCTATGCTTTGTCACAGATATGCCTAAAAAAGTATGTATCAACAATGTAAAACAAATGAGGAGGTCAAAAAATAACCAATGCTGTAGTTTGGTAAATACAAGGGTATATAATATGAAATGAAGTATAGGGAAAGATTATTACTTACTGCATTGATTCCACAGAGCTGTTGTCCTATGTTGGTCACAATTATGGTTATTAGCTGCCATTTTACAGATCGATCGAAGAACAGCTCGAGAATCTTTTTTTGTTTCTCACCATTTAAAGCATTTGATTCTTTCTGGATATCATCCATTTCCATTTGGTAGTGATGCACGCCATAAAATGACTTCAGTGCTGGTTGATGAAAATAAAATATACAGTCCTAACTTCAAAACTTTCTAGTTACATTTTTTTAAGTGAGTAATTCAATTACAATGAGTTTAAAACCCTAAATGCATAAAATTATCCATGCTTTATGCTTCAAACTGAATAAAAGAAGGGAATGTGAAATAAACAATTTACTGTATTTCCCAAGCTACAGAACATATATTACTGAATACCCATCTATACCTCAATTGATTCTTATCCAGTGATAAATCCAACTGAGGTAACCTCTCTCCCGCTATCTACGAATAAAATTGGCACTTAGGCCATAGTTTCTCTGGCAAAGGTCATTATAAAATAGGAAAACCTTAGCCAATGTAATCAATGTAACAGTGTACAATATAATCTTAACCATTACTTGCAAAATGCTTTTAAATGATTATGATCATTCAAACCATAACATAAAAATTTGCACAAACAATGACATGGACTGATGACACATTTTAAAAGAGAAACTTTTTAAAGGTGTGAAAAAAGTATCATACTATATATGCTAGTTTGGGTATTAAATCTGAATAGATAATTTGTATGCCGCCTTAAATTCTCACATTAAAAAACACTAAACTTACTTGCACTAAACTTAAAGTTTAACCGTCATTTCAGAAAACTTTTGATATGTTATAGGGCAGGTCATTTTAAGCACTTTTGCAATTGGATTAGTTACCCGAATCTTGCTCCTTTCTCTTGTATTCTGCAGACTTCCCCTAGATGGCAGTGATCTCACATATGTCTGTTGCTAAGCTCATCCTGTCTTCAGAAAGAAGCTGAGACTAAGGAACAGGAGACACGCCCCCATCCCTGTCCCTCCAATCAGCTGATCACCTCATGTGTCACTGCCCCAGCACTCAGTCATGTGTACCTAAACTTATCTCTCCTCAGCTTCCCCTACACTTGTGTATACACACATTATCCACACAGACACAAACTGTTGCACCCCCTCCCCCCATCACCTCACACAAGGAAATGGCAGGAAACAATCTCCGAATCTGCATGTGCCCTCATGTGCTGTGCTGGAGTGTTACATAGATAGATAGATACAAGTAGAAAGTCCAGGCAGCACGCTCAAGCGACAGCGGGTGCAAGCCCTTGAGGAAGGATCAAAGCAAGCTGAAACGTCGCTATTGCACATGAAATAAAAAGGACCACATTCTTTTGAATTCATCGCCTGGAGTGCTGCTTTTTTTCTTTTTTTCTAGATAGATAGACAGACAGATAGATAGATAGATAGATAGATAGATAGATAGATAGATAGATAGTGAATAGATTATCAATGTCATCTGCATTCTATTAATCATCCTGCACGGGATTGCCTGCCCCGGGGGCCGTTAACGCGCCAAATCATGTCTATTATATAGATCTTATTTACTCATGTCATGTAATACAACTGAGGAAGGATCCGTTCCGGATTCGAAACGTGTCTTGTCCTGATATATTTGTTGCTTTTATGAATAATTTTAAAAAATTAAAGTATACTCGGAACGTACAAGCGTCAGTTCCTTTATTGGATCCACGTGATAGCAAATTGGCTCTCTAGAAATAGAGACTACTCTGGTCCTATATTCTCATCTGTCCCAGCACTGAAACCACGTCCCGGAGGCAGCACCCTGTGTCAAAAAAAAAACGCTCATGTGAGTTGTGCCATCAGCACAACACTAGAAGGTGAGTGACCACTCAGCATCTATATTGCATCACCTACCGGAGATGACCCGCACATTGAGCGCCCCCGGCTCTTTGCTTCCTTTTTTCTCTCTTATATGATCCTTTAGTTCTCAGTAACTTCTCCTACCTATTATGCTCTTCTTCCAGTGATGATGTAACAGACTGCCCTGCTCTGTTACTTTAGTAATAATGTGTGTAACTGCAGTCACTGCACATTACCTCACTGAGATGATGTCTCCACACACACACACTGGCCATACTGGATGCACTACAACCGACCGACCACAGCCAAACATTGTGGTGATCACATAATCTGCCCAGGCAGGTGCAGAACATGTGATGTGGAAATGTGACCAGCGGCCATCTTCTGTACTGTGTCTGTTCCATGCGGAGGATATCAACTGACTGATTAGAGGGCCAATAGCATTTTTATTCTCCATTACAGTGTATGTCAACAGCATTTTTCTGCTAAAGGGAGAAAATATTTTAAATAACAACTAATTACATACTAGAATATATTTTAAGGACCCATTTGTATATGAATTATGCTGATTCCTGGAATACCTCTTTAACTATATTACATATCTAAATAAATAAATACTTACAATAGAGAAAGATTTATTGATTAACATAAATACAATTAAACACAATAAATACACTTACCCTTTTGGCATTGATATTCATTTTTTTTGTCTATTAGAAGGTATCTGGGACTCTCAGGAAAGCATGGCAGTGCCACCAGCTGTATTAGTGCTGGAATGGCACAAGAAGAAAGCAGTAAAGGCCAGGAGTTTTCACCACCCAGCACCTCCCTATGATATACAAGAAAAGACATATGTTACCTGTTATACCTTTGCTGCCACAAGTTTAGCTTATACAGGCAGTCCCCTGGTTACATACAAGATAGGGTCTGGAGGTTTGTTCTTAAGTTGAATTTGTATGTAAGTCGAAACTG
The DNA here is from genome assembly GCA_019512145.1 of Engystomops pustulosus. Lineage (NCBI taxonomy): Eukaryota > Metazoa > Chordata > Amphibia > Anura > Leptodactylidae > Engystomops > Engystomops pustulosus. The sequence goes on along the minus strand of CM033641.1, from coordinate 230,858,921 downwards.
TATATTTTATAATGGAAGTTCTAGACAATTTTTTTTCTTTTGCCCCAGTGACAATTGGAGTTTCAAAATTTTTGGTGTAATTGGACCAAGAATAATCAATAAAGCTTCATTACAGACACCTTACAGCTGATCATTGCAGTCTGGGACTATAGTAAAGCATCCAGAGAGCTTCACCAGAGGTCACATGGGGCAGAGGGGTCCGTCTGTAACTATGGGTTGTCTGTAAGTCGGGTGTCCTTAAGTAGGGGACCGCCTGTATACTGAAAATTATGTTACAACTGATTAAATAGATGCAAAAAAATAAATAAAATTAAACAATATTTCCATATGATTAGTCATTAATAACGAATCAGTTGGGGTCTGACAATAGGAACCCCCGAGGTTCATCGGACTTCAGCTCCCTCTGGAGCTGGAATCAACACAGAGCATGGAGTTAGGATTACAGCTTCATGCTCTGCATCAGGCTTTATTACTGCAGCACCGCTAATATAACATGTTATCCAGCTCACCAGTTTGTGATAGCACGTCACAATATGTGCTGGTCCCTTGGACCAGGTTCAGAAACATAGAAAAACAAACAGGGATCCTTCCCCAAACGCTTTGTGATTTTAATAAAAACTTGTCATTCGACTTTATTAAATATCCATTTATAAAAGTACATTCCATCAAAAGTAGGACTTTTATTGCTCCGTTGGCCTGAAGGACACTGCACTCTCTTGGTTTTCTTCCTAGCTCTCTGACTGCACCTTCATTGTCTCATTTTCCTCTCACTGTTGGGGTTCCTAATGGCTCATTCCTAAGTCCTCCTCTCTTTTCCCTCTGCCTACCTTGGACAAACCATCAGCAGATTAGGTTTTTAGTGTCATCTGATGATACCCAGCTATATAAGTCAGTAGGTAATATCACTCCTGCCTTACTCCCAACCTTCCACTTACTAAACTCTCTCCTCTATATTCCATGCAGCAGCCAGACTTGTCTTTCATACCAACGCTACACAGATTCCTCAAGTCTATGCCATTCACTGCATTGCTTGCCCATCTCCTTCCAGATGCAGTTAAAATTCATGTAGCAGAAGTAACTCGGCAGCGTGGTAGGTAGTGCAGCTCACCGCATGTGGAAAACGCTATGCACATGTGGAAAACACATGTGAGTGTTTTCCATATGCGGATAGCGGTTTCCACATGCGGTGAGTCGCACTACCGACCACGCTGCATATTCAAAACAAAGCCACATTGTGGCCTCCATTTTCTTATTTTCTTTCTCATCCCTTTTGCCCTCCAGCAGTCCATTTTCTGAGGAAGGTCATGAATTGACTGAAACGTCAAAAATTTAGTGGATTGCATATATTTGGACGGAATAAAATATTTTTCGAATTTGTTCAATATATGAGTGCCAAGTTACTTCTTCTATATTGAATCGGGGTGGTAACCTACTTGTGCACCTGTTTCCCAAGTGGAGCAACGTGTATACGGATATACAGTTTAAATGAATAACCCTCATCCACAAAGCATTTCATAATGCTACACCTCCTTACCTCTCCTCTCTTATCTCACTCTACCGGCCAACCTGTGCTCTTTGGTCCTACACTGATCTTAGATCAGTGCACCAATTCTCTGGAATACCCTACCCGGGTCTATCAGTCTAATACCCAACCCCCAAAGCTTCAAACATGCTCTTAAAACCCATTTATTTAGGCAGGCCTATCAGACTTGCTAACTGCATGCAACTTTAACTCTTTATTAACCAATTCTGGGTACTCCCCTATCTGTTATCCGGAAAATGCTTCTCTGCAGTTCCACTGACTTTGGACTCTGCACATAAGATAGCGGCTGATGATTGGTTCAAGTAGCACCATTTTTATTTATGAAATTATTTTTATTCCATTACTTTATAAAAATAGCTGGACCATTATACAAGCTCTTATACCTTGTGTCACCAGCTTTTTCCTCATAGACTGTAAGCTCTTGTGAGCAGGGTCCTTGTTTGTTTTTTGTTACTGTAGCTCAGCTACCAATCGTTTGACTGGCAATTGAGCCAAAGTTATCCAAACTAGTCACTACACAGAAAACAGAAAAGTTATTTGGCTCTGTCCATATTGTCTATGCTGTAGGAGGCTGATGAAATCATATGAATGTAGAAGTCCCTAATGTCAGTCACTCCAACAGATGGTAGGTATATACCGGGTATATTCATTTAAAAATAAGATTTGTATGTATTTATTTATCTATTTTTTTTACAAAAACCGTGATTTCCTACCGTAATCCGACAATCTGTCCTGACAAGATCCCAACAGTCAGGAATACATTAATGCTTACAGATGTAATGCCCCTTATTTTCTTGGGAGCTATTTCTCCTAGATATAATGGTTGTACACACATCCCAACCCCTGAGAAAGAAAACAAACAATTCATCACTCATTTCATGTCATTATCACACAGTGCTAATTCCAAACATTTAAGTTTTCACTAATTTCAGTTAGTTAAAAAAGGATTTTTTTTAGGTTCTACTGACATTTTCATAAATGATCTTAGGTTCCATCGTTGGGGGGCACATCTAGCCCCCCAAAGCAAAAGTCCTACCTAATTTACTCTAGTGAGTTGCTTTGCATGATAATATTGAAAGAGTGATTGTGGCTCATTTACTTACCTGGTCCAATTTCAATCCGGCGGCCCGTTGTCTGACGTTGATTCGGAGCTTGCCGGGATTCACTAAGGTCGTGCGACCGATATCCACTAGGTGTCGCTGCTGCGCTGAAGTCCGCCGTAATTCACCTTCTTTGTCCCAGTATATGTAAGTGCTATTCTTGTGACATTTTTTTTTAAATTCCACAGTTTTTCTGAATCCGTCGGGTTTTGCGGCGGCCACGCCCCCGATTTCTGTCGTGTGCCAAAATCGCGGTGCAATTCAGCGCAAATCAGAAATATTCGGGAAACCCGACGAAAATGTGCGATTTGGACCCTTGGTAAATGAGCTCCATTGTCTCCTTTGTATTATAAAATGAGCCCCCCACTCTGCATTGTAATCCAGTGAATTAAATCAGGTGGTGTTCCTGAGCTGACTCAGCTCAGCTCAGGGACACTGCCTGACTTAAAGGGAACCTGTCACCAGGAGACACATTTTTAGCACTCCCCCATTCCCCACAGAGCATAGTACATACACTGCCAAAGTGTTTTTGTATAAAAAATAGGTTCCCACCCTTGGGAAACATGTGACCTTTTCAAATATATGAATAACTCCCCACACTCGGGATCGGCTGTAGAGGAGCAGGGGGCGTCGCTAAGCCAAGTGATGGGTGTTTTCATATATTTGAAAAGGTCACATGGAGAAGCTGTTTCCCAAGGGTGGGGGGGACTACTCCTTTCTAGCCACTCCCAGTGGGCAACTGCCTAGTCACACAGCAGATGCTAACGAAAGGTACAATATAACATATCTTTTTTTCTGTAAAACCTATTTTTTATACAAAAACACTTTGGCAGTGTATGTACTATGCTCTGTGGGGAATGGGGGAGTGCTAAAAATGGGTCTCCTGGTGACAGGTTCCCTTTAATTCACAGGATTACAATGCAGAGTGGGGGTTCATCTTATAATAAACAGGAGACAGTGGGGGGGATTTACTAATAGTGTCGCAACCACAACAGTGGCCATCCGAGATCAGACTGCGGAAAGCAAAACTAATGTTTTTAAAAAGTGCACGGCTGTAAGTAATTAAAAAGTAGACAGAACTTATCAGTCGGGCGACACAAAAATGCTGATACAAATGAGATGTGCGCCAAAATCTTACTTGGACTGCGCCCTTTTTTAAAAAATGTTGATTTCAGACCATTTTTTTCCTGGTCTGTTTTGCGCCAAAGTTTGCGCCTAAATGAAGACAAACTCCACATAAAAATGGTGAATGTTGAGCAAAATATAGGCCATGCCTACTTGCCCCAAAAAAGACAGACGAGTCAGGATAGTCAAAAACAACTATTCTTTCTGGCGTCAACTCATTATAAATAATCCGCAACAATTCCCGACGCTTTAATAGCGCAGATACGATAATACATCTGCCCCAATGATTCATTTCAATATCCTCATGAAGAGAAACTCACTACAGTAAATTAGGTAAGACCTTTGGTTTTGGGGGGTGCTACATGTGCCTGACAGGTTCCTTTTAAACTGGTATATGATATAGATTATCTTTCAAAACTGTAAAAGTAATAAAAGTAATGAAAACAAGGTCACTGGATCGGAAAAAGGACTTCTGTTATGATACAATGGGGCTTTGCGCCTGTTTTCTAACAGACTTTGCACATACTTTTTGGTGTAACCTGCTTACACAGGTATTTAAGAAGTGTCTGCACCACAAATGTATTGCACGTGACCCTTTTGCACTAGGCACCATGCGGCACAAATTAGGGGGCGTTTCGGTGCTCAGTCAGATTGTGTGTCGGTTTTAACTCGCAAAGTCGGTCGCACTCCCTATGTTAAAGGTGCACCACAAAAAAGTTGTTGAACTCTGTCAGGCCAGTGCAGGGAAGCGACAGATTCATGATTTCTGTTGCACATTCTTAATGAATCTGGTGCACTGAACATTATACACAGACAGAGCACTTTTAGTGCAGCTTCCCATCATTCTTAGTAAATGTGCCCCAGTGTATTTGTATAACTGGCATGGTAATGATGCAGCTGGCATATGCATAGTTAATATGGTCAACACATGCCTGTAACACATCACTGTCTATTAGTTTTTTCATACCTCCACTTTGCTAATTAACTCGAACATTTGCATTTTTATCCTAAAAACCCCTTATGCAGTCTCTTTTAGCTTGTAAATTAATAATGACAGTAAGGTGACATTGAGTTTTTTTTATAGATTCAAACTTTTGAATGCTAAGCTAGTGTAACATTGCATATTCCTTTATACATTTCCACAAATGAGATTTCAAGTTTTCATAGAAGTGGTGAACATAGGGAACACATCATTTCATCATATAACAGCTGTAACCTATATTTAATATCACCTATATACTCATGATGATAAGATGTATTGTGCAACTCTCTATACTATCTATAACTATATATATTGCAGCGCTGGGGACCTGGGTTCAAATCCCAGGGTCAACATCTGGTAAGAGTTTGTATGTTCTCTCCATGTTCGCACCGGTTTCATCCGGGTCCTCCGGCTTCCTCCCACACCCCAAAACATACTGGTAGATTAGACTGTGTGGTAGTCATATATTAGTAGTAAAGTTTGATTGTCTGAAGGTAACACTTAGCAAATAGGGACCCAGTGTATCAGCAAATAGCCTTGACTTTTAAGGGTGTTCCTGACTTAAAAGTCAGGTAATCATGAGATATGTCATTAATACAAGCAGTCCCCGGGTTATGTACAAGATAGATTCCATAGGTTTGTTCTTAAGTTGAATTTGTATGTAAGTCAAAACTGTATATTTGATAATTGTAGATCCAGACAAAAATGTTTTTTTCCCCAGTTACAATTGTAGTTTCAAAATTTTTGGCTGTAATGGCACCAAGGATTATCAATAAAGCTTCATTAACTTTACAGCTGATCAGTGCAGTCTGGGTCTAAAGAAAAGCATCCAGAGAGCTTCACCAGAGGTCACAGGGGCAGAGGGTGCCATCTTTAACTAGGGGTCGTCTGTAAGTCAGGTGTCCTTAAGTAGGGGACCGTCTGTAGATGATAGGTGCGGGCTGCAGCTCTGGGATCCATACCAATCTCAGGAACAGTAGTTTGCCATGCATGGACACCCATTCTTCATTTATGTTTATGGAAGCACCAAAAATAGCATATATAGTGTCGCAACCAGTGAGAGGATCAGGACATGATTTATGGTTGTAAGCAGAACCAGGATCACTATGGCAAAGACAATACTTTTCATGTGTCTTTGGAATGGTTCCTTCTATTGAACAGCTAACACAACAACAGTTGCTGCAGAAGAATAGGCTTCAACCCTACATTATGTGGACATAAAATCGTGTGAAAATGATAGGCTCCATATTAAGTAACAACAATATCTAGCCGTGGCAGCATTTAAATTATGTTTTGCGTTATAAAATAGTTAAAATAATATTCAATAATATGTAAGTACAGGTCAAACTGTAAAACAATTATTAAACACATAGGTCACACTATTTTGTGGTCCAAGTGTACAGACGTATATTATTGGCTTCAAATGAGAACAGTGTTTTTTTTCTCTGACATGTACAAATGTTACAGTGAGTAAAGCTAAATAATTTTTTAATGTAGAATGCAGGGTCATGGAGTTCTAGTACTATACATATATAGACCTTGGAAAAGTAGAAATATACTGTGCCCATTCTGTGGACAAGGAATAGAAAAAACATTTTGCAGAGCTCATATATGCAGGACAGGAATATACACACAAAAAATACATACAAGAAAATGTCAGTTAAACAGCATTAACTTTTTTCATCCAGTCCAAAAAAAGTTAATAGGTTTCCAATGAAATAGTAATTAAATTCTAATTTCCTTTAGACTGAAAAGTAGGTACTTGTGTAGCCGACTCCTGGGACATAGCAGCAATCCCTTGAAGTGGTTATACTTAAGACTGAAAGCTGCGGAGAAAGACGTAGGCTCTCTAAGCGGTGACAGGTTGACAAACTGCCTATTTATTACTAGTAAATAAAGAACACTGGGCTGTAATATGGAAAACGTCTCTCCCTTGTGGTTATGGGATATATTCAGTGCAGTGTTTCACACTCTTTACACTCCCTCATCATTGATAAATAAATCAGGCGTAAGTGTCCACAGTTAAAAACATTTTTTTCTCCTTCTCAATTATGGACTTAAAATAGTTGTCTGCTTTTCAAAAAACACCTATCCTTAGTCCAGGTGAACAAATGGAGATTGGTAGAGTCAACCAGGTAAGGTGGTGAACAAATGGCCTGTCTGAGGCTCAGTCCCATCCTAGCAGAGCAGTCTCTTCATTTTACAAGTCTTGGGCACCCTGTTTCACACATTATAGATGTTTCTGCTTCAAAATAGTATGACGATACAATAAATCATACATTTTAATCACGGGTTGTTGTATAGATTTTTTCACATGCAATGGACTTGTATCAGAAATTTCTGTGGCTGAAAATCAATTCTATTCATGGGATTGTATGTCTTGTAAGCTCTTTTCACATAGATATTTGGATATGCCCTTATAGATATATAATTTAATAAGTTTTCATTAGCAGACTATTCATAGTGTTCTAAATCCATAGGGTAAGTGAGAAATGAGCAGTTACACAGGCCCAAGACACATTTCCCTTTCCACAGTACCAGGAACAAGTGTCTGATTTCTAGGATTCAAACAGCTGGGGCCTCCAGTGAACCAGAACCAGGACAACCACGTCCAGGAATTCCAAAAGATGAGAATGTAGCCGAGGTCCTACATTCGAGCCTAAGCTCCATTCTATCTGGAATTCAACAGAGAACTTTCGGTCCCTCATTATCTCAATTGCTTGGGGGCCCAGTGCTTTTATCCTCTGATCTGACACTTATCCCAATTGCTGAAACCTCAGGGCACAAGATTAGTCCAGGAGGCTGCACACAACTTTACCACATAGGTATCTTTCAGCAGCTCACATGATGTAACGATGCAGCTAAATGCCAAGTTCTTAAAACAGGGTCTTAAAATATGAATATGATATCAGTACCCCAAATCTATATGTATTGTTGAAACAGAATTTAAAAAATACATATTTTGAAACAAGACAGTTGCTCTTTTTCATGGTTTTGTGTTGACCAACAAAAGTATATATGGTAATGGCTTCAAATATTTTTCCCTGTAGATTTTATAGATATTATTTGATTTCATATCATAGCATATCACACTCCTGCTTCAACCCTCAGATATTTCTTGTCATCTCTAAAATGGACAATGACCAAGATTTCACTGGCACTTCTCATCAATATTTAATAGCAAAATGATCAGATCCTTGTGATTAATGAGGGAGGAGGGGGTTATGTTTCAACAATTTGTGGATATAATGTACTAAATAGTGCATTATTATATCAGCATGTCAGCAATATCGGACAGCACATTTAATAGCCTCATTGTGTGGGACACTTTATAAGCTTTTTATTCAGAGATTTGAACAGAGTATTTTATCCACACTGTAGATTCATATTAGAGACATTAAAACTATAAAGAATAATAATAATTTCTATTTATATAGCGCCATCAAATTCCACAGCGCTTTACAAATGATAGGAGACATATGGAACAGTATGGAACAATAGCAGTAAGGGCCCTGCTCGCAAAAACTTCTATAAAGAAACATATGAAATGAAATAGTAAACATAGATTCATGATGTAGTCACCTGAAATGCTTTTCCAAAAAACTTAATGGAGTTCCCAAATTGTATTAAGTGAGCATTTCACTCTGCATCTAATCTCAAATCATTTAATTGGGCTTAGTTTTGGTGATTGTGGAAGTCATATCATCAGATACAGCATTCCAACACTCTCCTTCTTGAGAGCCAGAACATACGAGGGTATTATGGTGTTAGGAGAATCTGGTGGCCAGATGGAGGGAGCTAGCCCCAGAGATAAACAGAAGAATACTCCAGAAGTACAATAGGAACACTATGAGGAATAGTGCTCTCAGAAGCAGGAGACTGGAGCAGGTTACATTACTTCTGCAATGTTTGAATTCCCACATTGCCTAAAGTATGCACAAAAAACAGATGGCTTTGATGGCATTTGATGGCACCAAAGGAGAGGAAGATGGTGGTTAGTAATAATAATTCCTTTATTTATATAGTGCACACAGATTACGCAGTGCTGCACAGAGCTTGCCAAATCAGTCCCTGTCCCCATGGGGCTCACAATCTAATCAACCTACCAGTATGTTTTGAAGTGTGGGAGGAAACCAGAGGACCTGGAGGACACCCACGCAAACATGGAGAAAACATACAAACTCTTTCCAGATGTTGATCTGGGACTTGAAACCAGGTCCCCAGTTTTACTACAGAATGCAGTGGTAGCCATAATGGTTAAGAGTGCCAAGAATTTTAAATAAATTGCCTACAATTATCACCAGTAGTGATGAGCAGACCGGTTAAAATTTGAGTACAGACGAATCAGGTTAACCCAATTTTTTAAATCATAACATAAGCCACTGGTGCGGCATTTAAACTGCTGCGGTCATGTACAGTGGCACTAACATGCTGGCAGCCCTGAGCTTTCCCATTTTGGGGAGGGTCGTCGCTCTCAATAAGGTAATGAATTGTCATTTCCTTTAACTTAGTTGAGTTGTTCTTGCCACAATTTGGTTTACATGCCAGCATGGAACTGTGTACCAATCCTACTTCTACAAAACTGAACTGACAGTCTAAAATTATAAATAGGAAATTTCACAAGATAAACTTCATCTATTGGATTATAGGCAGCTAAAATAGGTTATTAAAGTTATTCAGCACATACTTTATCTTTAACTTAAATGTAGGACACACTCCAGCACCAAGAATATATATTATTATATACCTGAAAAGATCCTGTAAAAAAGAGCCATAATACCACTACATATAACAAAAAATAATTATTTCAGAAACATATCTTACCTGCATTCATTCCAATCAGGAATCTCCCAACAATCAAAAGTTCAAATAATCCAGCTGGCCGCGCCACTCCCATGAAGAGAGCAGCAAGAATGGCTACAACATTATTCACCAATAAAGTCTGTTTTCTGTAATACAAATGAGCAGACAATGTAGACATGCAGGAGGTCAGTATCCATCTAAAAGTTATTAAATTCAATATATTCAGGGTGGAATATTTATCAACATAATGTCTGGTGTCTTGTACCAACTTTGAGACTTAAAGGGGTATTCTCGTCTGGGCATTCACATCCAGATTAATTAATCTGCCATATATAAACATTTCTTCAATTAGATGTCATTAAAAAAATGTTTCTTTGTGAAGATAATTTCTCATAAATTTTTTTTTAATAACATTGTAGAAATGTTTACAGATGGCAAATGAATTTAATTTAACTGAAATGCCCAGATGGGAATACCCCTTTAAAGAAAATCTACCTTCAAAATCAAGTATGATAAACCAGGGACACTGAGGTTCCAAGCAACACGTCCACAAATGGCGTCCATCTGCTAGCTCACGGCTGCCATAGACGTGCACTGTGCAGCTGCTCTGCTCCCTATGCTTAGGTGTACATTGAGCATGATTCATAGATCCATTTACCGTGACTGTGGTAATCTTCTTATATTTGTTATCCATGGTGAAATTGCTTGTGATATTCCTTTACACCCGGCAGGGACTCATAGGAAACCTCTGAATGGGGCCCTTTCCTGCTTAAATATATACGAACATACATACATTTATACACTATTACACACATATAGAGCATATATACATCACACACCGACAGTGCCATATACTGACATACAGCATATATACACACATACAGTATATACACATCATAGATAAACATATAGTATAAGCCAAGACCCCTAATTTTAACATAAAAAAACTGGAAATAGCCATCCAGCCCCCTGTAATATATAGCCTTCCAGACCCCTGTAGTATATAGCCAGGCAGCTCCTGTAGTATACAGCCAGCTAGCCCCCTGTTGTATATACCCATCCAGCCCCCTGTAGCAAATAGCCTGCCAGCCCCTGTAGCATATAGCCTGCCAGCCGCTGTAGTATATAGCCAGCCCCCTGTAGTAGATAGGCAGCCAGCCCCCTGTAGTAGATAGCCAGCCACCTGTAGTAGATAGCCAGCCAGCCACCTGTAGTAGATAGGCAACCAGCCCCCTGTAGTAGATAGGCAGCCAGCCCTGTGTTGTAGATAGCCAGCCATCCCCCCAGCCCCCTGTAGTAGATAGCCTGCCCTTAAAAAAAATAAACTTGGTACTCACCATTCCGACGGCCCAGGCACCTCCTTTTTTATCCTCATGTGCACGGCAGGTCCGTGGCAGCTCCGTGGTCAGTGACTCTTCTTTCTTCAGCCCGGCACCAGGACTGCGACAGGCTCAATGCGCATGGCCTGGCTGGCGCACAACTGTGATGTAAGCCACTACTGACATCACAGAGTACGCCAACTGAGCTGTGCGCACGGAGCCGTCACGGTCCTGGCACCAGCCTGAAGAAAGAAGAGGTGCTGACCACAGAGCAGCCACAGACCTTCTGCACACATGAAGATAAAAGAGGAGCTTCCCGGGCTGTTGGAATGGTGAGTACTATATACTGAGTATAAGCCGAGTGGGGAATTTTCAGCACAAAAATTATGCTGAAAAACTTGGCTTATACTCGAGTATATAGGGTATGTTATATACATATTACACTGCACAATGTATATAAAGGTGCACCTAATCCATTCTTTAGTGTCAGGTTGGATTATGGAGTCCCCAGACACTATGGGCCCAATAGCGGCTGCTATTGCTGCTACCCCTGTAGTTACGCCCCTGGAGTTTGGATATAATAGGTCCCATTATTTCCAAACTCTTATGGTGTAGAGCAGGGGTCAAGAGAGAGCCATGAACGCCACATATTTTAAAATGTTATTTCGTAAGAGCCATACCATCTGCACATGCTCCCCAGTAGATAGGTAGTCCCAGTGTCACGGGTACTCCTGCGATCTAGGTCTCAGATCGTAGGCACACCCGTGCCCCTCTCAGTGGCAGCGCCCCTTTCCGAGCTCACTAAACCCACCACTTTCCGGCTCCAGTTCCGGCTGGCCAGCATGCGCGCACCGGCACTTGCAGATTTAAAGGGCCAGAGCGCTGCTGATTGGCGCTGCCCACTTCCCAGGTTCCTATAATGACTGGCGGCTACCATATAGGTAGCCATAGCACATGCCCCCAAATAGATAGGTAACCACAGCACACACCCCCAGTATATAGCTAGCCACAGCACATTCTCCCATTAGATAGGTAGCCCCAGCATATACTCCCAGTAGATAGGTAGCCACAGCACATACTCCCAGTAGATAGTTAGCCACAGCACATACTCCCAGTAGATAGGTAGCCACAGCACATGCCCCCAAGTAGATAGGTAGCCACAGCACATACTCCCAGCAGATAGGTAGCCACAGCACATACTCCCAGTAGATAGGTAGCCACAGCACATACTCCCAGTAGATAGGTAGCCACAGCACATACTCCCAGCAGATAGGTAGCCACATCACATACTCCCAGCAGATAGGTAGCCACAGCACATACTCCCAGTAGATAGGTAGCCACAACACATGCCCCCCAGTAGTCACAGCAAAAAAAAAAAATATTCACTTACCAGCGCTCCCTGCAGCCAGCTTCTCATCGCTCCCACGCTCTTCTCTTTGACCCAGGCGATGGCGCCTGGATCGTACAAAGGACGTAGGCAGCGGTAACATAGCTGCCTGTGTCCAGTGATCAGTCTAAGAGACACACAGCAGCCATCACTATTTATTAAAGATCTGTCTGAGAGCCAGATGCAGCCAACAAAAGAGCCATATCTGGCTCCCGAGCCATAGGTTCCCTACCCCTGGTATAGAGTAATATCACAAGCAATTCTATTGGCTGTTTTACAATAGTTCTCCATGAGACAACGATGGAAATTCCCAATGAAGACATCATAACATACACATCTAGAGCATTTAGTAGATTGATTATTGTTGGAATCTACTTTCATACCTACACAAATTCTGTAAACTGTAATATATACCAGTAGACTGTCAGCATTACTTAATTCTTTAGGCTTGGTTCACATAGGCGCTTCTATGTTAATGTTTATGCCCCATTAGAGAGAGTCAGTAGCACAGGGGATTAGAAAAGACAGATGCACCACGGTTGTCTCAATTAGAGAAGACATTGGCTGTCACTTTTATCGAAGGCCATGATGGGAATAATGTTTTTTTAATATACAAGATTATTAGTGCTTGTTCCTAAAATGCATAGGGTCGCTCTTGTAGCAAAGACAAATTTTTGATATTCTATTACATCACCATTAATTGGAATTATTGTGGTGTCACTACGGTTAATGTGGATACTGTGGCACTTGGTTTTGCTATTTAGTGCACAATGTATGAATTTAATTATACCTCTGTTTATGTTAAAAAGGAGCTGTCTACTTACCGGCCAAGCTTTACAGCTGCATGCCCACCAATAAAGGTCCCAACAAGTCCTCCAACTGTGAACACTGAAGCAATTACTGACCAGATGAGTGTTAGTAGATCTTCATGTAATTGTGAGTGATAGCGTGAGTACCAGGTTTCATTAATGAACTTCTGTACATGCTGTAAGGAAGTAAAACACAAGTAAAATATTCTGATTGTCATCAGCACCCCTTTTTTATATAGACATACAGACTCACAAGGTCCCAGTAAGAAAAAGCTGCATCATCTCCTGTTCACTTGTAGCCATTTGTTTACAGTGGCACAGAAGCAGCACTCAGACCAGCTTCCAGCTGGACATTGTGGCCGGCCACGCCCACCTGTCCATATATCTCTATAGGGCGTCTATCTTTAGTCACTAGGTATTTTTAATCATATTTATATTGATGTCCTGAAACTAAAATCAACACAGAAATCAGTGTCATTATTCAGCTCAGTTCTCCATGTAGCTCAACTCCCAAGTTTTTATGTTCAACATATTTTTTAATTCAAGTCACCATTTTAGTAAAATCTATCATAGTAATAAACTGAAGTTTGCTAATTATCTATGTAGAAATCTCCTCATTTACTGCACATTAGAGATAGGATTGCACCTCTACAGAAAACACTTTCATTACATGAACTACAGTCAAGGAATTATAAACAACTCATCCATGCTTAGTATATACAGAGAAAGCTCATTGGGGACAATGACTGATTTAGCAAGCTCTGTGCAGCAATGCGCAATCTGCATGCGCTATAAAAATGAAGAATTATTATTATTTATTATTATTATTATAAAGCTCTCCATAGACCTCAGTGAGTCAGCTCCAGATCATTTATGTCTTTGGCCATCCATCTAAACATTGATAACCTTAACTAAATAAATTATAAATATTAGACAGAATTGCTAAATATACCTATAAATCTTTAATACATGAAAATTAAGGTTAACTTATGTTCTGGATTTAAACATTATTATAAAAATATTGAGTTATTAATTATTATATAAACAATTTTTTTTTTTGACACAGTGGGGCTTATTTACTAAGGGTCTGTGGCTGCACTTTTGTAGTTTTTTCTGATGTTTTGGGGATTTGTGCCGCCTGGGCAGGTATTTAACTGGGGATTGTGTCGCACGTGATCGGATTGTGGCGCGGCTGCACTGGCTTTCATGTGAAAGAAATCGGGTGATGGGGTGGTGCGGACTGAGCGAACTTTAGTGAACGCATTTTAGTGAACTCCGCAGACCAGGTAAATAAATTTGCCCCAGTGTTTCCTATACACAGTCTGAGATAGAAGTAAGCTTCTGTGTTTTTTGGTATTTGCACAAAGGATGGTGACGTGGATGAAAGATCTGTTATATATATTTACTGAGGTCATATGATCAATCCCATGATCAAAGGCAGAAAGCTACATTGTTGTCATTCCTACATAGGGATCTTTGAGAGTGGAATTCATCCCAATGGGTTTCTGTAATCTCGTGGCCATTAGTTCCCTGTATCCATACATCACAAGTATAGTGCCCCAAGGCACAGTATGATATATTATAACTACAAAGACCACATTTGTTAGTATTGGATCTATGATGTGTATTTGACTAAACAATTGAACTAAACTATTGTTTTTAGATTATCTTTCACAAATTAATAATTACACATGTTTTACATAGCTTAAAATATTTTACTTACTGTGGTAGGTGCATTTATAACTGATAAATTATATCCATATTGAAACGCCCCTCCAATCCCTACAGCACAGACAGCCCAAAAAAGTTTCTTTGTTGGGATCTATAGAAACATAAATATAATTTTATGTACAATTAATTATAATAACATCAAGTAAATTATTGCAAGACCAAGATCAGCAACCAGCCTCCATAATCTAAAGCATGGTATGATTCAAGCAAATAAAAGTTAAAGGTAACCTGCCAGGAGATCATGATTCCTAAACTATTGAAATTATGCCAACAACACTATGCATATGTGTGTTACAAATTTTCTTGTATTTCTTTTCTTTTTCATATTTATGTGGAATTCAGAAATTTACATGAATTGGGAACAGGTACACTAATCATCTAGAAGGCTTCTGCTGACACCAGTATCATGCACCAATCAGTTGTTGTGACTGCCTCGTGGCATAAGGACAGATAAAGTAGAAGCTGACAAAAGTATCCATTGTCCATAGAGCAACCACCACTATACAACGAATAAAGCCCTCTGTTTCCTGCTGAGTCCATTATTTAGGTTTTGGAACACTGGGACAACCAAAGATTTGTGCAGGGTGCAGTTGTTGAATCCATATTGATCATATACTGAGAATAGAACATGATGATGAGAAAAGAATTTGGGACCAGAACAACCCACCTAGCCTTTTCTTGTTGGCCTGGAGGCAGCCGGGGCACAGAATACCAGAGTGGCTGGCCTATGCGGCCTAGGCACGCTGTGGTCATGGTGCTTAGTATAGGGACCAGAGGGCTGACCTACAGCCTGGCAGGTCTCCAGCAGGTGGTGTGTGTAAGAAATATGTAGGGAGAGGCTGATGCAGTGGTTTTTTTTACCTCGGGCAACCCCTGAGGTCTGTAGGATGAATCCCTGGGTGATGGATGGGGAAGCCCATGGTGGTAAGCATCCTGGATCCAGGGATCAGATGAAGGCTACAATGAGCAAATCAACCTAGCAATGGCCAAACACGATGAAACAGCAGCATTCTTGGATGCTGAAGTGGTCAGTTGGTCCGCAGGAAAGGTGCACACAGTCTGATAGCTGCAGGCTGAGCTGGTTCAGGTGGAACTGAGTCCAAGAAGTGGAAGCTGCAGTTCTAGGCTTACGTCTCCAGACTTGCCCTGTGTGCCAGGCAGTAGGCCTGAGGCACTAGAAGTTCCTGGGATGACTGGCTGTGGCAGCATTGAAGGTGTACTGCTCTCTATGTCTCTTCACTGACACTGACTGATTGAACTGTGTGCTCTCACCCAGCAGGAGTTTTTTTTTACTACCCCTGGTTCAGGTGGTAGCACCTCTCCAATCACACTCCAGCTTTCATAACAGACAGATCATTGGCTAATTACATACACCAATTAACTGTTGCCTTGCCAGGCAGCATCTACAACTGCAATTACACAATGGGGGTCATTTACTAAGGGTCCAATTCGCGTTTTCCCGACGTGTTACCCGAATATTTCCGATTTGCGCCAATTTTCCCTGTATTGCCCCGGGATTTTGGCGCACGTGAACGGATTGTGGCACATTGGGTGGCGGCATGCACGTGACGGAAATGGGGGGGCGTGGCCGAACGAAAGCCTGACGGATTCGGAAAAACCGCCGCATTTAAAAAAAAAAAGGTGTCGCGGAACTTGCACTTACCTTCACCAGGAATAGGCCGCTGAACTTCAGGGCATTCCAGCGGGCCTCGGGGAACTTCAGCGCAGCAGCGCCACCTGGTGGACGTCGGAGGAACTACCTTAGTGAATCCTGGCCGGACCCAAATCCACCGCAGAGAACGCGCCGCTGGATCGCAAATGGACCGGGTAAGTAAATCTGCCCCAATATCTCAGTTCTAGAAACTTCCTAGAGGGTTCATAACTCCCCTTAACAGCTCTTGACCTGGAGAGGGAGCTATTTACAAGTACCAGCCTGCCTATGCATTGGCAGGGGTGTTGAACCAGCTTGTTTGTAAAATATGTTTTTTTTTCTGAATGCTACAGTCTTACGGAGTTAAACATTGATTTTTGTAAAGGAGGCATCATATAACCCTTTTATCAATTGAAACAGATCAGGGTTTCAGTTACATCTCTATTCAGAAATTCTGTCCTCCATTACTCCATGATGGCACTGCATACAGTACTATTGTTGTTGCCAAAGTGATGAAAAATTTGACATAACCAGAGTAAACATTGACTTCATCAATGCAGTCCTTCATATAACAGTATAGAGAGAAGGCATTTCTTTACAAAGCATGTCATTATATAATGTTGTCAAATAATCATGCATTGTGTAATAACTATGTGTTTTGCTGTTCCTCTGTAATTGTAATAAAAACATGAGAACAGGGATTTACAAATTAGAAAGGAAATGCACTTACACACTCTAATACTGCTGACAGTGCTGCCAGTAATAGATGGTAAAGGAACCTGCCTTTGATGTATAGTATACCCCATTGTGTTGTTATGCTTCTTAGGACCTTGCTTTTATGAAAAAATATGCAAATGAGCCTGGGGTCCATATATGCCAATGGAGCCTAAAGCCCCTCAGGCTCAATTTTGTTTTGTGAAAATAAGCACCCACGAAGTTAAAGGGAGGGCAGATCCTGACAGAGATCACACATGAACATGTAAGTGTGCTTGGTTTACAATCCTTCATCCTGGTGGTAGATTCCCTTTATCTCCTACTTTTCCAATGCTTTGCAGGTTTATTCTGATCAGCTAAGTACCATATGCAACTACTTTCTTTATGTCAAGAACCAGGACAACAATATATATATAATACTTTTGACCCTTTACAAGATATGTTATCAAATCAGACAACCTCTTTAATTGGTAAATATCTGATAGAAATTCCACAAACCTGGAGTGGACAAATTACAGGAAATCCGAGATAGATACGTGTTCACAGTAGTACACAGAAAACTGTCAAGCCAATAAAAAACAAGGCTGTGACAGGGAAAGTGGGGTCACACTGGGAGATACACAGCACTGAGAGACAAACAACAGATACAAACAGACAAGCGGAGTTGGCCAGAACTGGGTTTAAACTAAGATGGCACCAAAGGAACAGAATCAAAAAGCTATAGAATGGTCGATTAAACATAGTTGAAGTCCCATACAAAGAATAACAAAAAATAGAATAGTAAAAGCAAAGGCAAGGAAAAGGACTGCAAGGCACCAACAGAATATAAAGGGATTAATGGACACTGCCCCCAGCGCTGACTGGTTCAGCCATCCATTACTCAAGTCACAGCTGCATACAAAACAAACTCAAACTCACACCCAACTTTCCCTAAGGAAAGATCAGAAAGGGAGTTGTCAATCACAGGCAGCTCTGGGTGTGGTTTTCAAGCACAGAAGACTGAAATCTGATCCCATTTAGAGCAAATAGCGAGTTCTGATAACAACAAAACAACTTGCAGTATGCAACATGTTAATTCAATGAAAGAGTTAATTGAGGATGGAAAACCCATGGAAAAACCTAGTGAAAAGTCATTTAAAAAAACATCTCTCCAAATAACATTAAAGCCAGTTGGACTTATAAAAGTAGCGACAGGCATTTTTGTTTGTCATTAGTCAAGAAAATCCATTCCCTTTGGATCAATGGAAAAATTCACACAAGTGTTCTCAATCTAGGTTTAGGATATTTACAGCAAGTTGGATAAATCCTCAACATGCTGGCACTTCTGGCAAAATACCTGGGGTCCATGTTTTTACATTTAATTAATTTGATGATAAAAGAAGAAAAGTGTGGAATGTGTATCTTCCTTATATCCCCTGCATGGAATATTTCCTTTCCATTGGACCATATATATTTTGAAACAACCGTAAAACTTGTCAGACAATTCACCAACAGATGAGGTCCAAAGTGACATTGGATGACCATAAACCAGGGGCATATCTAGAGGGGGTGCATATGCTGTGATTACACCCAGGCTAAGGTTGGTACACAGCGGCTTAAAGTAACATCTCTAACCATAATGCAATCGAATGCATTAAAATGATCTCAATTATTTCACAGATATGAGCAGAGACTTACAATTCACTTAAATAGGGTAGAAGAAAAGTACTGTTTTGTACACACTTCTTCTCTTTGGTCTCTGAAGGCCTTATATGTAGAGGTGGATACAGGCTTTATTATGTAGCAAAAAAACAACACTTTCATTTGCATGTATCTGTTATAAGATTGCTCTTTAATGATGAAGCAAAAGCTTCATTTTTATAACTGGTGATGACTATCACATGCCTGGATATTATAACACAACTGTATTCAAAATTACTGTAAAGATCGCTCTCTCTAAAGAAGCTTCAGCAAGATATCATCAAAAATCCAAGATAATCAAATGAACACAGTTTTGGTAAATAACACTATCATTATTTCAGACTGTGAAAAATGCTATTTTTTAAATTCCAGGATTGTAGCACTGGATGAGTCTATTTAAACTGCTGTGTTCTTTGACCTCTGCATTCAAATTGCTCCTTCTCCATGCTCCTACTCTCTGCTATAATATCTAACCAGAAGCCTGGTACAGTGCTTTCTTAGAACAGAGGGGATGGACTGTGCTGTGACATAACACACCCAGACACATTAATATTTTGTCACCCATTTGTTTGGATGTGCACTGTTACTACCTGCAGTACAGATTCACACTGCCTCACATAAAAGGGAACCTACCACCACATATTTACCTATAAAGATAGATTGGGTGGTAGGTACATCTAAAGGAAGTGAGGATAGCCCTTTTAAGGGCCATATAGCTTGTTTTGCAAAAAGAAAGCTCTAAAACAACTCTGTATACAAAAAATAAAAATGTTATGCCTCTTAGAACATGGCGATGAGAAATCAAATGAATTACTCAATAAATGTGTTCTACATGCTGCAAAAGACGTCAACCATTAAAAAGCTATATAAATGGGGTATCGTCGTAATCGTGGTGACCCATAGAATAAATATAACAAAAGCTAAAACCCTTAAACCAGAATTAATGATTTTCTTAACCCCACCAAGAAAGAGTTAATAAAATCTTATCAATTTGCTAATTAAACCTCCTAAATGATGTACTGTATATACTCGAGTATAAGCCGACCCAAGTATAAGCCCAGGCCCCTAATTTTACCACAAAAACCTGGTAAAACTGATCTTTTTTTACTCGAGTATAAGCCGAGTTTGGGTTTTCAGCACATTTTTTTTGTGCTGAAAAACTAGGCTTATACTCGAGTATATATGGTACTTGAAAAGTGTCTCTCCTACTGGAAAATATAAGCCCATGCAGCAATTTACTGTAGAAGGCTCATGTGACATCAACACTGAGCGTCTGTATCAGGGCTACAGCACTGGGCATACCTGGGCAAGTGGCGGGAGTTGCTGGGGAAGCCCACATAATGCTGTACATAAGGAATCCATGAGGGGGAGGGGGGCTGTATCTAATGAATCCATAGGGGGTGAGGAGGGCTATATATAAAATAATCATGAGGGCAATGTATATAAAATAACCATGAGGGTGATGTTGTGAAGATAAACTAGGGAATATTTTAGGGAACATGGGACTGTTTTAGTTTCTGAAGAGCAAAATTATAAAATGAAATATCCATGTCTGTAAAAGTTAAACTTTAGCCTCCTCTCCTGCTGTATAAAGACTTCATAACTGGTTTCAGACAAACTGTTTACTTAATGGGGTATGAAGAGGGGGAGAATATAGGACAAATTAGCTATTTTATTTAATAATTTGTAATATTATATAATATCAACTCAACTTCTGATTTCTGCATTCAAAAAAATTGCGTGGTATGATCTAGGTGTCTTAGTTAGGTGTCACGTCTACGTCTGCTGTCTCCTCTATCCATGCTGGTAGGATTAGGAGACACTGAGTTTTGTGCCATCCTGCAGTCTGAACTAAGTTCTATGGCTGTCTGACCTGATGTCTGCCACACCCCTCACTGATTCTGTCTTGCAAAAGTTAACACTGGACCTGTAATTGCTTGCTCCTTCCACCTGTGGCAGGGCCTACGTACCCTATAAGCATCCAGTTTAGCCTGGACTCCTTGCTGGTCAAACTGCTATCTTGCTGTGTTCACTGGCTCTCTTGTATTCTCTAGTTTCTGGTTTTTGATCTCTTGCCTGTACTACTCTATTTGGATTGCGATTTGGTTATTGTTATTCCCCACTGTTGCCGACTCGGATTGTATACTTCGCCTTATTGTGTTTGTCTGTCTGTATTGTTACATTTTCACACCTTACCCAGGGAGGGAACGTCACCCAGTTATTGGCCTCCGTTAAAGGGGGACCCAATAAGTAGGTAGGGAAAGATTGGGGGTCTCAGTGCCAGGGCTCACTGTCCTTGTTTGTGTCCTGCCATTACATTAGGTGTCTTATCTAAGATCAAAATGTTTTGTAATGTCTATAACAACCCTATTTTAATGTCGTACCTATATGTATATTGTTTGTGTTGGCATTATCCCAGCATGCCACCACTTACATGGCTACTCGTGTACCATCACCCTTCCATTCATGAAACTGGTAAAGGTCTTGCCCAGTTATGCCATCTATGACTAGAAACATTTAATTGTAAATCAAGACCATAGCAGTAAAAGCAAAATAACAAAAAATTTAAGTGAATGACTGCACCAAATGATATTATTTCTGGTGCCATATTTTTGACTGTGCTAGGTTCTGATACTGTATATTTCGGTACTATGCTTTGGTCTGGCATTAAGCTTAGTTCTGTTGCCGTATGTAAGCTCTGTGTGTGATTTCAGCACTATATTAATTATTGCGCATTGAGCTTGTCTCTGTTTTCTCTTGCACCCTGCTGAGCATCACATGTTGGCTGGATGTGGTGATGGGAAAATGCCATTTTGCCCTGGTATCTGATAACAGATAAGAGTCTGGCAGGCTAGTCAAAACATTTCCTTCAGCACAATTTTGCAAAAAAATACCCATTAATTAAAGTAGCCAGCTTATTAATGAAATCTTTATACATTCAAGAAGAATGTTATCAAATCATCTGATTCTTCAAAGCAACAAACAAAAAGCATTAGCCCTGAGGTCAACCAATTTTCCATGTAGTTAGTCATACGTGTTATAATTTAAAGCAATTAACCCCAAATCTCAGTCTCATTTCAAGAATAGAAAGTAATGACTGCAAACTTCTCTGATTATGCTTTTGGTTATTAAAAAAAAATAACAGAGGGGCGAAAAAGTTTGTATACCACCTTATTTCTCTTGTTCTGTTGTTTTCTATTTATTCAGCTTTCTATGGAAATTAGTGACTATGATTATACACAGAGCATTAAGAGATGACATTGTGTGCTTGATTAGGCCCAGAGCCATCACCTTTTCCAACGAACCCCCTCCTATCATTTTGCCAGGTCTGATAGGGACAAAGCAATATCTAGCTCCCCACTTTTACAGCGTGCACTGATAAAAAGGCTTTGCTACATAAATGACTACACTTTGATCAGTTTTTGCTGACCATTAGGACTGCAGCAGTGGTCAACCAGTAAACTACTACAGTTTTACTCAGAGCAGAGGGTAGGGACTATGGAGAAGTTCAAAACTCAGAGCCAAAAGCACAGAAGTTTAAGCACTTCTTCCCCCAGTGCAACTGGAGTATACATAGATCAATTTTACACAGTCCTACAGCTATAAGCATACACAATGGTATTATTAAATAGCTCTGACAGGCAACTACCTAACACTGCCCATAGCTATGCGTGGCCAAACTGTTGACAAATTTGTCTTTAATATTGACACTACTAGATAAATACAAGACCTCAGCTGCTATTATGGAATCCATATTGTGCTTTTTTTTTAGTATCACAAGCCAGAGAAAGACCTTCCACAACTGGAGACCATTCAGCTACATTTATGGTGGTCAAACCCCCTTGAATAGCTTTAGGTAGAAAACCCAATGAGCCAAAAGCTGTTTCACTCAAACTCTACCTCAAACTCAACCTCTACCACCTCAACCATGGAAACAAATCCAACATTTGTAAAGCGTTAGGGAATTTGATGGCACTATATAAGTAAAGATTATAATTATAACATGCCCTATCCTTCTTCTTTAATGGTATTCTGATTTTTAAAGTTCTACAGAATATAGCAACAACAAAGATATAAATAAAAATATTATCTGAAATGAAATGAGAGTTGATGCCCCAACATATGATAGTTGGTCAGCCCATCTGATATCAACAACTTCAAAAGACTTCCTCAAGGTGGAAAAAATATGAGAGAATGAAGGGTTAAATATATATACCATGTTCCAAATTATTATGTAACTGATATTTATCTCTGATTTTTCTAAATGGTGTATACAAATGAAAGTCAGGAAGAGTATAAATCGAACTTTATTGAACAAACCGCCCAATGATAACAGTATATTCTTCAAAATTTTTAACAACTCAAATTGTGCAGATCCAAATTATTATGCACAGCAGAGTTTCAAAACATTTTATATGTTGTAAAGAACTGAAAATGGTTAGTTGTAGAATTTGCAGCATTACTGTAAGAGAGCAGCTACAAAAATGCCATTACAAATCAGCAAACAGATATTTAAAGCTGCTGGTGCCGCTGGAGTCACGCAAACTTCATGGTGTAGGATCCTTCAAAGACTTGCTGTGGTTTATAAACCTACTATGCGGCCACCCCTAACCAGCGCTCACAAGCAGAAATGGTTGCAGTGGGCCCAGACATACATTAAGGCTAATTTTCAAACAGTCTTGTATACTGAGTGCCATGCAACTCTGGATGGTCCAGACGGATGGAGTAGTAGATGGTTGGTGGATGGCAACCATGTCCCAAAAAGGCTGCAACATCAGTAAGGAGGTGGCAGAGTCATGTTTTTGGGGCCAGAATCATGAGGAGAATGCTGGTAGGGTTGCTGAAGGTGTGAGAATGACCTTGACAAAGTATATAGAGTTTCTGACTGGCAAATTTCTTACATGGTACAAAAAGATGAATCGTGCCTTCCGGAGCAAAATCATCTTCATGCAAAGCAATGCTCCATCTCATGCTGCAAAGATACCTCTGTATCATTGGCTGCTATGGGCATAAAAGGAGAAAATCTCATGGTGTGGCTACCATCTTCAACTGACCACAACCCTATATAGAGAACCTTTAGAGTATTGTCAAGCAAAAGATCTTTGAGGGTGGGAGGCAGTTCACATCAAAACAGAAGCTCTGGGAGGCAATTCTGACAAGCAAAGAAATTCAAGCAGTAACTATTCAAAAATTCACAAGTTCAATGGATGCAAAAATTGTGAGGGTGATATCAAATGGTCCTATGTTACCATGTAACCATGTCAGTTGGCCTGTTTGGATGCTGCCAATTCAACAAATTACCATTTTCAGTTCTTTACAACCTATAAACTATGTTGAAATTCTGCTGTGCATAATATCTTAGAATTGTACATTTTCCGAGTTTTTCAAATTTTGAAGAATATACTGTTATCATTGGGAGGTTTGTTCAATAAAATTTGATTTATACTCAGAGATATAATTAGAGATAAATATCATTTCCATAATAATTTTGAACGTGATGTATAAATAAAACAAAAAATGTTATCATGTTAATGTTTTTAGAAAGAAAAACACTGCATTTGGCATAAAGCAAATATATGAAAACACAAACAATCATATTGCTGTAAAAGCAATCATTAATTCTGAGCTTTATCAGAAATGCTTAACATTTTAGTAATAAAGAAGCAATTGAATAGCAATACACATCGCATCCTGAGGCCACCTCACTGCACTGATAAACTCGTGCTTGTGAAATTAAAGAAGTGTACAGGAGAGTAAT
The DNA here is from genome assembly GCA_019512145.1 of Engystomops pustulosus. Lineage (NCBI taxonomy): Eukaryota > Metazoa > Chordata > Amphibia > Anura > Leptodactylidae > Engystomops > Engystomops pustulosus. Next base: position 230,834,319 of record CM033641.1, on the reverse strand, counting down.
CATATTATTTATACTTCCCAACAAAATATTCAAATCCTATAATAACCACTTAGTTATTAACCTGTTTTGGGCCCTGGAGGGGTTGCCCTACAAAAGAAACCTGACCACTTGTACTTACAACGATCAAGAGCAGGGGTTACTTATGGTCCTGCCATGAATGATTATGAGCAGCCCTATAAAAGTGAATAAAGTCCGGGCAGAGAAGTGGACTGGCGCAACATTCTTCCAATTACACGGGGTCCTATTGGTTAAACAGCGATCTACACTCTATCTCCTATCCTCAAGATAGAAGATATGTTTCAATCACTGGACAAGTCATTTTTCCCTTGTGGTGTCCCAGACTTTTCTTATTTTTCCATCAATTAACTAGTTTGTTTTTTAACTGTAAAAAAAAATTTGGCAGCAGCATTTACACCCCTTCTTGAGGTTGTATAGCTGTGAGAAAGCAGTAAGGTGGAGTGAAAGTGTCAAAAAGAAGCATAAATACAACTCTCGTCAATGTGTGACATACTTGTATACTATCAGGAGACAAGCTGAATGATGTTTCTAATTACCGAACATTATTTTTCTATATATTATAAGCAAGACATAAAACAATGTGTAGACTAATTGGAAATAGCAATGAAAAGTAAGTATATAACATTGTAAACCCCATGACAGGGGCTGATGTAAAAGGATTATCTGTATAGGATTAATGCTGTATAATACATAATGGAGAAACTATACCGACCGGCCAGGTAAAACAACATCATGTATGTATATATATACAGAAGTTCACTGTTATACTGGATCCTTGTAGATGTTAAATACTCACTATGCATGTGACAGACAAGTATAAGATATGTATGAAACTTTGTCTTACTCCAATTACAGCATTTACTCTAAATGGTTTCTCGTGAGCACACAACTTCCATTCATCCATCTACATTACAGAGAGGTACTGGTCACTTACCCCGCTTCTACTCCTCTTGTGTAATAAGGGCTGATATTCCACTGCTGTCCCCAACATTGCTGTTCCTCTAGCTAAACGAAGAAATGTCTCTGCCCTCCTCTCTCTTTCTCTCCCTTTCAATCAGTGAAAACAATATCCAGCATTATACCATCGGGATAGACCATGCAAATTAAAAAGGATCATGCAGACATAATTTAATACAAGCCGCTTTCACAGCTACAACCTACGCATGTCATTTTTAAGATCATTTGAGTCTATAGGATATATGGTTAATTAGTTCCAAAATCTTAAAACGTACCTTGAACAACTCCATCTTATTTAGCCTCGGATAGGGAGATTTTTACTCTTAACAGCACATGTGGAATTTTCATGTGACTAAGTGTGAAGACGTTTTTTCTTGTGTCTATTATTACACCCTGGCTGCTGTTTCAAAGTTCATGCAAAGAGATGCGAAGGAGCCAACTTTTTCATTATGCCCTCATAATTGTAGATTGGAGATCTTAGATAACAGTTGTATGGGGCTGACAATCACTTTGGCTGTGTTCCCAAAGAAACAATTATATAAGTTAAGTGACATGACATTGGGTTTTTATCATTTTGAGATGTCTGTGCATTTTCTGACACTTGGTGGGCAAAGTGGCCACTTTGACTCTGCCCATGCAGGGACTCTGTTTATAGGAACATTTTAGCATAGTACTCAAAACAATGTCCAATCTAGTATAGGATGACTGAACCTACCTATGGGAATGTGGAGCCTCTATATAAGAAAACACTGGCTCTGCTTATGGTGGCACTGGCTTTCAATGGAGAACTACAATTGTGTTCTGCTTATGATAGCACACAAGATTTGTTAATAAGGGCATGCTGCCACAGTTTTTTCGGAATCGTATTAAAGGAAACTTACCATTTAGAATGGCAGGGGTAAGCTGTAAGTACCGAGCACCAGCTCAGGGTGAGCTGGTGCCGGTACTTACTTTCGTTAGTGTTATAAACTGCTGTATCGCGGTTTTAACACTTTTTAAACTTTAGAGCAGAAGAGGCTTCGGCGCTGCTTGCGCACGATCGTGCGCGCGCCTACATAGGAAATAGCGGAGAAGCCCCTTCTGCTCTAAAGTTTAAAAAGTGTTAAAACCGCGATACCGCGGTTTATAACACTAACGAAAGTAAGTACCGGCACCAGCTCACCCTGAGCTGGTGCTCGGTATTTACAGCTTACACCGACCATTCTAAATGGTAGGTTTCCTTTAAGGACTCAAGGGTAAACTTTGACTCTGTCTGCTTTATGAAATCATTTTGCACGGTTTATAGAACACTATGGGGCAAATTTACTTACCCGGCCCATTCGCGATCCAGCGGCGCGTTCTCTGCTCTGGATTCGGGTCCGGCCGGGATTCATGAAGGCAGTTCCTCCGCCGTCCACCAGGTGGCGCTGCTGCGCTGAAAATCATCTCCACGCGCCGGAATGCACCACCTCGGACCAGGTGAAGGTAAGCGGTCACCAAGCGACACTTTTTCGGGTTTTAAATGCGGCGGTTTTTCCGAATACGTCGGGTTTTCGTTCGGCCACGCCCCCCGATTTCCGTCGCGCGCATGCCGGCGCCGATGCGCCACAATCCGATCGCGTGCGACACAATCCCGGGGCAATTCAGGTACAATCGGCGCAAATCGGAAATATTCGGGTAACACGTCGGGAAAACGCGATTCGGGCCCTTAGTAAATGACCCCCTATGATACTGCTCTAAGTACACTATAGCAATGCATGACACTGTTGCTCAAACTCTTCTGACATTTACAGAGAATTTGGGGGAGGTAATGCATGTAATTAATGGGGGTATTGTATATTTGATAAAAAATTGTGGAGTGTTCAATGTATTATAAATGCTAAAATATATTTTATAGACCTTATAGTAAATATTGTAATATACTTAGGTGGTCAAAGTGTATGTTTCATTTTCATGTGTCATAATGTAATCAGTTGAGGTGTCATGGGGACAATGAGGGACAACATTTTCATTTAAGAGGTACTATAATGTATGCAATTTATTTTATTTGTAAGGGTATAGTTTAGATATATGCTGCAAAATCTAAATGATGGCTAACAATGGTTAGCAAATTAAGCAATATCCTGGAAGAATCATGTTTTTTTGGGCCAGATGGAGCAGATCTCCCTCTTCCTGTGAGTTGTTAGATGTCATTTCTGTCTGTGCCTAATCAGTATTGTAGTCACTGACAAACCATATACAGGCAGTCCCCGGGTTACATACAAGATAGGGTCTGTAGGTTTGTTCTTAAGTTAAGTCGGAACTGCATACTTTATCATTGTAGCCCCAGCCAAATTTTTTTGTGACAATTGGATTTTAAAAATGTTGGGTTGTCATTAGAACCAGGATTAATAATAAAGCTTCATTACAGACACCTGTGATAACTGTTATAGCTGTTTACTGTAGCCTAAGGATAAAGGACAGTAAATTGCCAACATCCAGAGGTCTGTTTGTAACTAGGGGTCGTATGTAAGTCAGGTGTTCTTAAGTAGGGGACTGCCTGTATTGTCTCCTCATGCCTGTAAAGCGGCCTTAATTGCCAAAGTCTCCATAAGAAGAACTCTTACTTCCTGAACCTAATCAAAAGCCTCTCACTCCACCAGTTCCTACACTGTACTGAAGAGACGCAACCACATTGAAACAGTGTTGTCTACAGATGGGAATCTATTCCTAACGGAATAGATAAACTTGTTTGGTTTTAATTGTCATTAGGCTTCCTAAAAGTCATTCTTGATATTAAAAGTGGATGTTAAAGAGGCACGGTTTTCCTTGCCCCATCCTGTAAAACTTATTTGCATATTTCCCCAAAACCATCAAGTGTGTGAGACAACCGTATTATATGTAATGTCATCTACAGATTGTCAGTGGGACAAGTCTGCCTTTCAAATGTGAGCTGGTGGCATCGAATGGTGTTTTCAGTATTTTTTTATGTGGGATGTGGGTATGAGGTCATCAGGTTTTCACCATTAAACCTACCAGCAGATTGCCACAGAATGCTTCTCACTGTTTCCCATATTTATTATAAAAATCCATCACTCTTTATTTAATCTTAAGTATCTGTCAGGATACTCAACGTGACACTAGGGGTATGTTTCTATTTTTTAAAGTCTACCTCAGCTTTCTCTTCCCCTCTAAGGAATTTCTCTTCAGGGAATTACTGTGTCTTTCCTGAAGTAGCTGAGAGAGAGTTGGCAGTGTCTGTGACAGTGACTAAGCCGAATAGGACACAACCATTTTGATTCTTGTGAGTCAGCTGTCAAGCTGCCCTACATTTTTTTAAAAATTGATTTAATAAAGATAAGAGTTATTGATTTTTATAATAAAAACTGAATCGGAAATAGTGAGTAGACTTCTGTGAGACCCAGGTTTGATGACAGGTTCCCTTTGCCTGCTAATTTTGGTGGGTGAGTCTTTAAAACAGCCCTGGACACTGTAATCTTTATCTGCCACTGCCTACTTACTCTGATTACCTTTGCTTAGTCTTCTCAGGGACTTTCAGGGTACAGTTAAAGTTAATCTACAACATATTAGTGCTAGACCTTAGTGCTGACCTTAACGTTAACTATATGTTTATTAGGAGCTCAGCACTTGTAATTTACTAAGAAAACTATCTTTACTTTTATGTAAATTAAGTACAAGGGTTTCTGAGGCTGTCGCCAGAGCCCCTATCCCCTATAACTATTATGCATCTCCCGCCTCCTTCTCTTGTCCCCCCTCCCACAGTCTGACAGAAATATTGCAGCAACACAGTGATGGCACTAACTGCTGCCGCCATAATTCCACCAGATAGTAAAGTGGTGAAAGAGCAGGGAGTCAGGGACCAAGTGTTGCGGGTGTAGAATAGTATAGCTCCTTATAAACATATTGTTATAATCATGGTGCTGGGCGCTACCAAGCAGCATTAAGGTTTAATCTACCACTAAATAATTGTATGATTTCCCTTAAAGGGGTTTCAAAATCTAGGAGTCAGGCTAGGGAGGGCTTTTTAAGAAATAAACGTGTACTCAATTCGTCTGGCACCATGTCCCACTCCGCTGTTCATCAGAGCCTCTCCGCTCTGACTACTTCTGGGAAGCAAACATACAGGGATGCACTCTAATGGACCTCGGCACGAGACAACGGGAATGCCGTAGGAAGTGAGTTTCATTTTTTAATAGCCCTTCCCAGCCCGAAACCTAGATTTTTTAAACATTTGGACAACCCTTTAAGTTTTGAATTCTGTTAGAGAAACAAATGTTGATTTTATATGAAAGTTATTAATATTATTATAAAATACATAAGAATACATAAGAATAAATAATAATTCTAAGCAAAATAATTGTAGAGATACAATAAAAAACCTATGTATGAAAAAAAGTGTGATTAGTAACATACAATAAATTAAGCATGCAGTCTCAGTAATTTGTTTGCATCCTATTTTATTAAGACTGTGCCTTGCAGTTAAGGCAAATGAGCCTTGGATATTTTAAGAACATTTTTTACATTCCACATGATATTAATAACAACTAAAAGCAATGTGTCCAGTAATAATTATAGAGAGTTTTATCATGTTACTCTAGTACCGAAGAAGTGACTAGGCTATGTGACCAATACCATTCTGGCTGTAAAGCTGATCACATGTCCACATGGCACATGTAAAAACATATTCACTTCACTCAACGTTGTCATAGATACATTTTGTACTTACCTCCTTAGTCTTCTTAGATATCTGTGTATTTCAATTACTAGTTATGTGAATCATATGCAGAACTAAAAGATCTCAGCAATTTTTAAGTCCTTTACAATGTGTTTTGCTGAACTCTTTGCATTGTCCTGTAGCTGTACAAGAAGTGGTTATCCAGCATTGGGGGATGGTCCTATTAACAGCTGCACAACCCCCAACTTCCCTTCCACCTTGGCTACCTAAGTTCCCTAGTTAGTTCAAATGCAAATGGCTCTGTGCTAGTAGTCACACTTTTGTTGAATAATAATGGTTTTAGCTTTTAGGTTAGATTTAGATCACTTCCCCCTGGTTTAATGGTGATAAAAAAAGGAACCCTATGGGATCTCCAAAAAAGAATGGCTTCTCACGTTGTAGTTCTTCCTGAATCTCATGTTTGCCTCAAAATCATGCTAAGGGCTCATTCACATGGCCATCTGCGGGGACGTACATGTGGCCGCAAATTTGCGGCCGCATGTATGTCCCCATAGACGCCAAAAGCAGGAAACGGCGCAGATACGGGCCGCACACCGCAAAAAGATAGAGCATGCTGCTCCTCCTCCTCTCCAGCACGTGTGAATTCATCGCGTGTGAATGTACCCTTAAACAGCAATTTTGAAATTAACCAACTAATAAGAGGTACCTAGTACGACTGGACAGTCTTAAAGGGGTATTCCCATTTCAGCAAATTAATGTTATTGTTTGTATTATAAAAAGTTATTACATTTTCCAATACATTTTCTGTATCAATTCTTCACAGTTTTCTAGATCTCTGCTTGCTGTCATTCTATAAAAAGATTCTATGTTTACTTCCAGTGGACAGACATCTGACCATTGTCACACAGGTGTAAACAGGGGCGCACCTGCCATGAGGCGAGTTGAGCATCTCGCGTCAGGCGGCGCGCTTGCTGCTCAACGAGGGGGCGGCACCGGCCGGCACTGAGCTCCCACACGGGACGGGACCTCATTGCAGCCCTCCTCCGGCACCTTGCTCCCCGACGCTGGCAGCACCTTGCACCCGCCCCCCGACACCTTGCGCCCGCCCCCCTGACTTTCAGACTGCTTGATAAATCTGCCCCACTATGTTTTGTGTATCCATTTGTTACTTTACTTCTGTGTCCATTCATTCTTATATTTAAACTCTGGCATGTTCGGCCCACATATTGTAGTCCACAAGCACATTCTAAATGGTAGATTACAAAGGTGGAGGCGCAGTTAATGAATTGTTGGATCTTAAATACCTCCCCAACTTTAAAAAAAATAAAAATAAATTTAAATTCTTTAATCCCTTCCACCCCCCTCCCCCCTTCCTATGCGCTCACTGAATCACTTTCATAAATTACCTATAGATTTATACCCTTATACCTTTACAATTCACTTATGAATCTATATCTATATTTATTTATAATCATATATCTAACTGTGACTATATATATATTTATCTATACGTACTTTTATATTCACATAGATATATATCTTTTATATGACTTACATTAATTATTTTTATGTGTGGTTGGAAACTGACTTCACATTTGTTTATAGACCCAAAGGTCTACAACTAAGCTCATTCTATCACCAATAGGCCATCTTTGATCTGCCTCTGATTCAATTGTTTTATTTATTTATTGCATCATGTATTGTATCATTATCTATTGTACTATGAATTGTACTATTGTTTTGCTTTTATGTACACTTGTCCCTTGTTCCTTACCAATTTTACAGAAGTTGTTCACTTGAAAAAGGGGACCCCTGTTCCCCGAAACGCGTTGTGATGATCTGTGACCTATTCCCTTTTATCCTAAATAAATCCTTTTGGAGAATATTTATATCCAGTCTCGTTGTGCGCCTACCGCTTCTGCCCTCTTCGACCCGACTCTCAGACTCCAACCGGCCTAGTCCCCTGTGTTTGGAGATTACATTGAAGCACCGGCTGCCACAGACCTTTGATTTTGCATACTTACACTGGAGTTGTGCCTTGTTGAGCACAACTTGACCAGGTGAGCAAACTACTCAACCATACAAAATATTCACAATCCAACAATATTACCCTATGAGCGCTTCTTGTTTCCACTATTATCCTCAATTGGGTTTAGGTCAGGGCTCTGGCTGGGCCAGTCATGAATGGTCACAGAGTTGTTCTGAAGCCACTGCTTTGTTATTTTAGCTGTGTGCTTAGGGCCATTGTCTTGTTGGGTGGTGAAGCTTTGGCTCAGTCTGAGGAGCAGAGCACTCTGGAAGAGGTTTTCATCTAGGATATCTTTGTACTTGGCCGAATTCATCTTTCCTTTAGTTGCAACCCGTTGTCCTGTCTCGCCACCATAAAACATTCCCATAGCCTGATGCTGCCACCACCATGTTTCACTGGGATTGTATTTGGCAGGTGATGAGCAGTGCCTGGTTTTCTCCACATATACCGCTTGGAATTCACACCAAAAAATTAAATCTCTGTCTCATCATACCAGAGAATCTTATTTCTCATAGTCTGGGAGTCCTTCGTGTGTTTTGTTGCAAACTGTATGCGGCTTTCATATGTCTTATACTGAGGAGAAGCTTCCATCGGCACACAATGCCATAAAGCCCTGACTGATGGAGTGTTCTTTTTTTGCTCATTATTATACACTCTGCACCTCATTTTGACAGAAAAAAACAGAACTGTAGATATTTTTGCTAATTTATTAAACAAGAAAAACTGAAATATCACATGGAATAAGTATTCAGACAGTTTCCAGTGACACTCATATTTAACTCACATGCTGTCCATTTCTTTCTGATTTTCTTTGAGACTGTTCTACACCATCATTGGAGTTAATTAATGTTTAATTAATACTGATTGGATTAGGAAAGGCACACACCCAGGGGCGCACCTGCCATGAGGCGAGTTGAGCATCTCGCGTCAGGCGGCGCGCTTGCTGCTCAACGAGGGGGCGGCACCGGCTGGCACTGAGCTCCCACACGGGACCTCATTGCAGCCCTCCTCCGGCACCTTGCTCCCCTACGCTGCCAGCACCTTGCACCCGCCCCGCGACACCTTGCGCCCGCCCCCAGATGCCGCCGGCACCGAGCTTCCTCCCCCCTGCCGGCCTGCAGCACTTTCCAGTGCTCTGTCTGGCACCATTCCCGGCTGCCAATGTGCTGCCACCCCCACAAAAGAGCCATATCTGGCTCCCGAGCCATAGGTTCCCTACCCCTGCCCTAAACATTCAGATAATACTTTTTTTCTTTTCTTAAAAGCATTGTTTCGGTATCGAGTATTGTTATACTTTTCTGTGTACTGTATCATACTCAAAATTGTGGTATCGGTGCAACCCTACTCGTGGCCACATCTCCATCCCCAGCAACCTGGCCATGCCGGGTGCTAGCTCCATAAATCAGCGCTCCATGCGCAGCAAGTGGCCGGCCTAATCACATTTACTAGACCGTTGGGTTTGAAGTGGGGACCGCATATAATAATAATAATAATAATAATAATTCTTTTATTTATATGGTGCACACAGATTCCACAGTGCTACACGGAGTTTGCCCAATCAACTGAGGCACTGTGCTGCCCTTAATCTATGGGAGGTGAGGGGAGCCTGGGCAGTATATATTTAATCCATGGGGGGGCGCTGCATATAATCCATGCAGGGTGAGGGGCCTATATATAATGAATCTTTGTTGCTACTTGAGTATACTGCAAAAGGGCCCACTGAGGCTCTGTCACACAAGGGCCCACTGAAACCTGGAGCCGGACCTGACTACCATATACAACAATAGTACATGTTTATTGTTTATGTCCTAAGTGAACCCCTTTCTTTGTAGTATTGTAGTATATGATATAAGCGATCAGACATATAGTGGGTATGGAAAGTAGTCAGATCCCTTTTAAATTTGAATGGAAAGAAATGCAACAAGTTTTTACACTAGGATTTAGGGATCCTTTGCCATTCTTCCTTGCTCTCCAGTTCCCTAAAGTTGGATGGTGAACGTTGGGGCAGCCATTTGCAAGTCTCTCCAGAGATGCTCATTTGGGTATAGGTCAGGGCTCTGGCTGGGCCAATCAAGAATGATCAGGAATAAATCAGGAATAGTTGTTCGGAAACCACTGTTTTGTTATTTTAGCTGTTGTATTAGGGTCATTGTCTTGTTGGAAGGTGAACCTTCAGCCCAGTCTGAGGCCAGAGCACTCTGGAAGAAGTTTTCATCCAGGATATCTCTGTACTTGGCCACACTCATCTTTCCTTTAATTGCAACCAGTCACCCTGACCCTGCAGCTGAAAAATACCCCCAAAGCATAATGCTGTCACCACCATGTTTTACTGTTGGGATTGTATTTGGCAGGTGATGAGCAGTGCCTGGTTTTCTCTACACATAACACTTTGAATTAACACCTAAGGGTTCAATCTTCATTTCCCCAGACCAGATAATCTTATTTCTCATAGCCTGGGAGTCCTACATGTGTGCAGGCTTTCAGGGAGGAGAGGATTTCGTCAACAGACTCTGCCATAGAGCCCCGACTAGTGGAGGGCTGCAGTGATAATTGATTTTGTGGAACTTTATCCCATCTCCCTAATGCATCTCTGAAGCTCAGCCACAGTGATATTGGGGTTCTTCTTTTCCTCCCTCACCATGGCTCTTCTACCATTATTACTTAATTTGGCAGGACAGCCAGGATGAGGGAGAGTTGTGGTGGTCCCAAACATTTCCATTTAAGGATTATAGAGGCCACTGTGCTTTTAGGAACATTGAGTACTACAGTAACCTTGGGTAGATCTATGCCATGCCACAATTCTTTCTCAGAGCTCCTAGGGCAGCTCCTTAGACCTCATGATTCTCATGTGCTCTGACATGCACTGTGAGGTCTTATAAAAACAGGTGTGTGCCTTTCCTAATCAAGTCCAATCAGTTTAAATAAAAACAGCTGGACTGTGAATGAAGTAGTAGAATCATATCAAGGAGGCCCAGAAGGAAATATATAGCCCCCACTCATCTATTTATACCCCCCCTGCTATACAGAGTAGCCTCTTTTATTTATAGTTCCACCTGCCATACGGGGTCCCCTTATTTATTTAAAGAGAGCCCCCTACTATACGGTGTAGACTGTAAGCACATACTGTGTATATGCCCTCCTATTCCGGGTCCCTTATATGGACAGTGACATTACTGGGGACCTCTTAGTGAAGGATACAATACAGTTGCAAACATCCCCTATGGCAGTGGTGGAGAACCTATGGCACGGGTGCCAGAGGCGGCACTCAGAGTCCTTTCTGTGGGCACCTGGGCCATCGCCCCATCACACCAGACAGGACTCAATTAATCTTTCTGCAGTTCCAAGAAACTTAAGATGCTGCTTTCAGTCATATTTTGATACTTACTTTGTTACTTGGGACTGTAGGAAGAGGGAGAATGAGTAGACAGGACCGAATTATCTTTGGAGGACCTCCTGCTGGCCCCACGATTTTCTCTGTACAGATGGACACTGGAAAGAAGCTAAAATGATGAAAATCTTTTTACTGTGTTGCTGTCCTCAGGAGGCCAATATGATTGAAAGTTGTTGAACAGGGAGCAATAAGTTACTGCTTTAATTTTTGGTCGGCACCTCGCCTGGGGGTTTTGGGTTGCAGTTTGGGCATTCGGCAGCTAAAAGGTTTGCCATCACTGCCCTATGGGCTCCAATGGCCTCAGCTGAGCCTATATATTAGCAGGTGTTATGGATATGACTATATTTTTTGGTTGAGGTTATTCAAAAAAGAGTTAACATTTGTTATCAATATAATTAGTTTCATATTCTGAAGCTATGCAGGATGGCGTCTTCGTGCTATGAACTCCAAAACAACAACATCTCCAACATGGCCTAGAAGAGTGTATATCGCCTTTCTCCTCCATACACTGTGAGGAAGACTGGAACCTCATGTATATCAATATGACATGATATGTTGTTCATTATATCTTTGCTTTTGCGCATATGCGGAAACATGACCCATTTAGGATAAGCCAATCACAACCCAGTACAGTACCTACCTCTTATGCTAGATAAATATTCTATAGTTCATTAAAGAATTAGAGAGAATCTTAGAGACCATGGCTGTGCCTGTCTCATTCTTTGCATACTCATTACATAATATATACTTATATACTTATATACAATTAGGAGCAGAGATCCATACATTCAAAGTGGAAATCCAAAACATAAGAGGAAGTAGGATCCAGTGTTTCCTATAGGATGGGAAATATACTGTGCAGATGCAACATTTTCACACCAGGGCCTGACCCAATGGTGTGAGGGCAGCTGGATTCATGGGTAGCTTGGTTCAGGTGATTAGGCCTCTTCCACACTGGGCAGGGCCAGCGAGGGGAGGCAAGAAGTGGAGGAGGCTGCAATAAGATGGATGGTTCCCCCTAGAGCATTTAAGGTGTATGTGTGGTAAAAGAATCCAGCCAGGGATCACACATGGAGGCAAGATGAAGAACATCAAACTTACAGTCTCTTTATTCCAAAACTCCAAACACAGCAACAGTTACAGGCTGAGATAGTGGTCCTATCTGCCAAGGAGAGGGAAAGCCCTCTATGGGGAGAAAGCAACAGCAGGCTCTTGTCCAGTGCTCTCTAACATTATTCTTTAACTTCCAGCCAGTGGGTGTAGAAGTAAACTTCCATTCTGGATGTGGTTTTATGCATCCAACCAATAAGAAACCTTGGTGCAGAACAGGATTGACAATGACAGAACATAACTCATGGTTGGTTAACAAGTATACCCTTCCAGGCAGATGAAACATTACAGCTAAGAATTTTTTTTATGTCTTTGACCGCTTTTACCAATAAAATTGTTCAGAAGTCAGCTGATTAACCCCTTGCCGCTCTGCGTCCGATATATTGGACGCTAAGCACAGCGAGTTAGCGCTCAGCGTCTGATATATCGGACACAGAGCTGACACCGGCTCAGCTCAAGATCTGAGCCGAACAGGCATTGTGACACATGGGGTGCCGGCTATAACTAATAGCCGACACCCCAGGGTAACACCCGCAGTCAGAGTGGGCTCCGATCGTGGGTGCTTAACCCGTTAAATGCGGCCAGCGTGACCACGGCATTTAACTTGCCTTTGGGGGACCTTTCCCCCACGATCACCCCCCTCCCCCCGCACTCCATCTTCGGGGGGTGCTGAGCGTTGACCCTGGGGTCCGATAAGGACCCCAGAGCTGCCTGTAGGCACTGCATATGCATGTGCATAGGCTGATACTGCTAATACCCTGCAATACATCAGTATTGCAGAGTATTATCATGAACAAGCAATTAGATGATTACTTGTTCATGTCCCATGGTGGAAACAGTAAAAAAGTAAAAAAAAATGTTTTTCAATAAAGAATAAAAGCAATAAATCAATAAAAATGCCCGTAACCCCATAACATATAGATAGATATATAATACACTTAAAAAATATATAGTATCACGGAGTCCGTAACAATCCGTAGAAAAAAATGAGCCATCAACCAGCTCCGTAGCCAAAAAAGTAAAATTGTTATGCCACTTGAAAGACGGCAATGCAAAAATGATAGATTTTTCCCCACATTAGGATTTATTTGGCAAATTTAGTAAAACAAAAGAAAAAATATTCAAGTCTTATATCCCCATAATTGTATCGACCCATAGAATAAAGATAACATGGTTATTAGACTATACGGTGAACACGGAAAAAAAAAATTAAAACATCCAGAATTGATGCTTTTCTACTCCTGCCCTCAAAAAAATGTTCCTAAATTTTCAACAATAGGGGATAAGAACCCCAAAATGTTACCACTGTAAAAAACATCTCATCCCGCAAAAAAAATGCTGTCACATGGCCCAAATAACCAAAAAGCGAAAATTGTATGGCCTGCAAAAGGGGCCAATGAGGAAACTAAAATCCTGGCAGTTGCATGGCGCTCCTTCCCTTCTGCGCCCCGCTGTGCACCCATAAAACAAGTAACGGCCACATATGGGCGGGTCTCTGTACTCTAGATAAATTGCAGAACAAATTTTATGGTGGGTTTTCTTTTTTTAACTTTTGGAAATGTGTAAATTTTAGGGTTAAATGAACGTATAACCGACAAAATTTGACCATTCTAAATTTCACCTCCATTTTGATGTAATTACTATGAAGATCTTAAGGGGTTAACAATCTTCCTAAAAGTTTTTCTGATAGTTTGAGGGGTGCAGATTTGAAAATGGGTTGATTATGTACAAGGTTTTTGATGTTGAATATGTAAAATGTCATTCAAAACAGTATTTATCCCCAAAATAGTAAATTCTGAAAATCAGGAAAACCTATGTTTGATTTGTAAGCCGCGTGACCTCAAAATAAATTACCCAGACATTTCAAAAATTATGAAAATGTAAAGTAGACATATGGGAAATGTTATTCAGCAACTTATTTAGGTGGTAAATCTATTGGCCAGAAAACGCAATAATTTTGAATTTCAAAAATTCACAAATTTTTTTTTTTTAAATCATAATTTTTTCTTTTTTTTTGTAAATAAATGCAAAAATTATCAGCCATAATTTACCACTTAAATGAAGTACAACATGTGGGGAAAAAACAATCTCAGAATCGTTTTGATAAGTAATAGTGTTCAAAAGTTATAATCATATAAAGCAACGCAAGTCAGAATCCAAAAAATGGGACTGAGCCTTAAGCTCTAAAATGGCTGCGTCCTTAAAGGGTTAATATAAGTTCAGTTTCTGTAGCCTCCATGCCCAATCCCCATAAATGTTTTCAACTGTTTACAGAATAGGTTTTCAGCTTCTTACCAACTGCTGGTCCCTCCACTCTTCATAAGACAAGCATGTAGCATGTAACGTACAGTGAGGGTCCGCTCTCATTTTAGTTAATTCTAAATGTTGTCAGACAGACAAATTAAAAAAAAGAACACTTCCTTGTTGACTATCTGTAGGTGTGGATAGGATCAAGTGGAAGACATTATTCAACAAGAATGTACCAAGTGATTGATCAAAGTAGTGATGTCCAGGATTGTTTCTTAGATAAGGAGTGAGAGTCCATGGCCTTTTAATTAGTATTTGTTCCATAGAGGTGACGACCTCAGCAGATCAGAGCAGAGAGGTATCTTGGGCATCATAAACATAAATCCATGGGCTAAATTGAGGTCTGTTTTTACTGTGTCAAGCACTCTGATAAATTTATGTCCTCAGTATCCTGTTCTCTTCTCTCTGAGAGCATTCCTGTCTGAGAGAATGTGACTTCTTCTATAAATCTTCTTTCCAAAAGACATAATTTTTCCCACTGCTCTTTGTGTGATAATGAAGATTCATTCTTTTTCTCAAATCTGTTCTGTTTTGTGTTCTGCATGCAGTATCAGGAATGCAGCTATCAGACAGCGGGCCAACTACGTCAGCCCGAATATTGCTAAGCACAAAAATACAATGCTTCCAATGTCCAAAAGAAGTGTGAAGAAATCAGGTGATATGTTTTTGAGGCTAACTGAGTGTATCTGATGGTGAGCTTTCCTGAATACTAGTTCTCTTCGTCAGTCATGATGTTATGCATGAAACAGAAAATTCACAGCACAGCCTATATACATTAGGCAGTGTGAAAGGATATTAAAGTATCAAAGGATATTAAAAAAGCTTTAAAACAACAGATTGATAATTAAAGGTACATCTTATTTACAACAGGACGGCAATAAACACACTAAATACCTGTGAGGCTCTTATCTTCTTGTGGCCTCCAGGTCAGAGATAGGAGGTCATGAAGCTGGCATGAATGTTAAGACCACTTTGTAAGGTAATGAATCTCCTCATTAATTTATACTCCCATGCTTTCCTTTCCCTCTGTGTCTTAAAATGTCCCATTAAAATAGTAATCTGCAAATCTTCCATAGTATGGTCCTCTCTGGAGAAATGTACAGCTACTGGTAGGTCTTTCCTTTCATTTTTCATATCATTTTGGTACGAGTTCATACGTTGATGGAGTCTCTGGCCTGTTTCCCCAATATAAAGGCCTGTGGTTGGACACTATTCACACATAATAAGGTTGACCACATTAGAACACCTGCAGGAAAAGGTTCACTTGATTTTAAGTACCTGCTGTGATTGAGGTACAGGTACATGATCACCTGTGCGAATGTGCTGGCACGTTTTACACCTGTTTTGCAGGCAGGGTACCATTTTCCCATGGGGGTCTCAGGGCACTCCGGACAACCAGTTGTTTCTGTGTCCAAGACTTTTTTGTGTTCGTTTGCTGCATGTTTTTGTGACCTGGATTTTACTATGAAATAAAAGCTTTGGAAATTTACAAGTGTCCTCTGTGATTGTGCTGGAATCCCCTGTTGCTTGGATTATTCAAGACTTTTTTCTCCTCTGCATATGGCAGGTTTCCTTATGGGACTCCCTTACAGATTTTTTCTATGGTCAATGGTAAAAAGCGCACCCCCACCACCCCTTTGCCATATTGAGAAAGGATACACACTAAGCCAAGCAGCGCATGCGTGTGTACTCAAAGGAAATACTGTCAGTCAAACAAGCATTCGGGTAGCAGTGTTGGTTTGGCTAACATCTTTCTGAACTGTATTTACATCAGCTTAAAAGAAAATTCTGTAAATACTGTTTAAGTATTGAGTTCATTCAGCATTTGTTCAAAGCAAGTAACATAACACTGAAGATATTACAGCATAAACTGAATTACACATAACTATTGAGTCTCACAGATTGTTTGACTTGTCTTGTCTTGTTGTGCATCAAGAAGCCAGCAGATGGCAAACTTGTATAGTTTTCCTCCCTACAACACTTTCCTTTGATGTCCCATAAAAGTGTTTAATGCAGATGAATGAATAAACATTAACAAAATTTGCTGTGACCAAGACTGACCCAATCTTCTTCCATCTAGGCTGCAGAAACAACCCAAGTTTTCCGGTTAGATTTTAAGTCAGATAAATTTATATGGCAAACCTGGCATATTTTGGCTAGTAGTTATATTGCAAGATGATTTTTAGGGCCTGTTGACATTAATGTAAAATTATTGTAAATATGCACTTAATAGACTCCTTGCAATACCCCTTAGAGTTTAGCAACCAGGACTGGTTTTAGGCAATGTGTGACCCAAGACAACATTAAAAATGGGGCCCTTAATCTTTAAATATTGTTCCTACAACAAAGTCTTAATTAATAAGTTCAGAAAGTATTCCAGTAGGAATCACTGCTGGGTAGGTTTGCAGCAAGCATACCCATTTGGCATATTTACTAACAACAGTGTAAATTGCTTTAAGCGCAGGGTGCGCCAGATTCAGGATTTCTTGCGCATGTTCTTCATGAATCTGGTGACCCCGTGCACTGCCCCAACAGAGTGCACCACTTTTTTTTTGTGCACCTTTAAAGGAAATCTACCATTTAATTTCATGCATTATGAAGGAAACATATCTTGAGAATGCTGTAACTACACTGATGCAGAAACCTATCTTGCTTAACCCCTGAGTATAGTGTATAATTATAACATTCAGGACCTTGTGAAAGCTGGATTACATACTGGCTAACCCATTACACAAGCAACCTGAACTATCCAGACAGGACTAATCAATTTGAGCTGGATAATTCATACAAAGCAGCTCCGGAATGGTGCATCGTGTCAGACTTACGGGATGTGGATCCACTGGACCACTGCAGACGATGACCGGAGTCTAAGTGGTACCCGGTTTTCACAAGAGCCCGCCGCAAAGCGGGTTAGACATGCTGCGGCGTGGTACCACCAGGTCGTTCCTAAGGCGTGACTTGTCTGCAGTGGCGGCCAAGGTTGAAGTACAGAAACAGCAGTGAAACTCGAGTTCACAGTCCAGGCACAGGGTCAGGACAGGCGGCAGAGATGCAACGTCAGAGTCCAATCCGGGGTCAGCAACAGGAGGTCCAAGCAGAAGGGTACGGAAACACAGCACACACGACAGCAGCACGGAGGAACACTGGTACACGGGAACACGGAGGAGGTCAGGTAACATAGGAACACAGAGGGTGTCAGGAACGCAGGAGACACAGGAACGCAGGAGACACAGGAATGCAGGAGACACTGGAACGTAGGAGACACTGGAACGCAGGAGACACCGGAACGCAGGCAAATCGCAACAGAGCTTTCTCTAAGGCTGTGAGGCACAAAGATCCGGCAGGGTTAGATGGGAGAGGCAGATATAAATAGCCTCCTGGGAAATGACCAGCGCCAATCAATGACGCGCTTGCCCTTTAAATTTCCTAGATGTGCCGCGCGCCCTAAGGTACGGAGCGAGGCTGGGACTCGGGAGCGGGGAGAGGCGACATGCGCTGGTGCGGCGCCTGCGGGGAGACAGTATGACAGTACCCCCCCCCTTCGGCCTCCCCCTCTTCTTGGGCTGGAGAAATCTCTGCAGAAGATCACGGTCCAGGATATTGTTCTCCGGCTCCCAAGACCTCTCTTCCGGACCGAACCCATTCCAGTCGACTAAGAAGAACCGCTTCCCCCTTACTGTCTTCATATCAAGGATGTCCTTTACCTCATAGGTGTAGGAGGAGGTACTTACCGGGAGAAGCAGTTCAGGATGACAGGCTTAAGCAGGGAGACATGGAAGAAATTCGGGATGCGCATGGTGCGCATGGTAGGAGAAAGGCGCAACTTGTAGGATACAGGATTAATACGGGGCAGGACCTCGAAAGGACCCAAGAATCGAGGACCGAGCTTGTACCCGGGTATCTTCAGCCGGATGTACCTGGAAGATAACCAGACCTTGTCCCCAGGAGAGAAGACGGGAGGAGGTCTGCGTCTCTTGCCGGCCTGGATTTTAGTGCAAGCAGACGCCCGAAGTAGAGATAAACGAGTCTGTCTCCAGACAGACCTGAGGTCCTGCACCAATTCTTCCACCGCAGGAACGTCCGAGGTAACTGAGAGAGGGAGTGGTGGGCGTGGAATTCTTCCATAGACAATAAAGAATAGAGCTGCACCAGCAGATTCTGAATCCAGAGAGTTGTAGGAGACCTCTGCCCAGGGCAACAAAGTGGACCAGTCGTCCCGACGGGCAGAGACAAAATGACGAAGGTAGCAGCCCAGACTCTGGTTGACCCTCTCCACTTGACCATTGGACTGAGGGTGGTAAGCTGAAGAAAATTCGAACTTCACCTGCAATTGGCTGCAGAGTGAGTGCCAGAAGCGGGAGACAAATTGAACTCCACGATCAAAGACGATGTGCAGAGGAAGCCCATGTAGCCGGAATATATGTTGGAAGAAGAGGCTGGCAAGACGTGGAGCAGACGGTAGACCTGGAAGAAGGACGAAATGAGACATCTTCGAAAACTGATCTGTCACCACCCAGATGACGGTATTGCCCGAGGAAGATGGAAGATCTGTGACATAGTCCATAGCCACGTGTGACCATGGGCGACTGGGTATCGGCAACGGAAGCAAGAGACCAGCCGGTTTTAGACGAGAAGGCTTATTTCGAGCACAGGAGGTGCAGGATCCCACAAAGTCCCGAACATCTTTGACCAAGTCAGGCCACCAGTAGTAGCGGGAAATGAGGGCCACAGAGCGTTGCACCCCAGGGTGCCCAGCCAGGCGGGAAGAATATCCCCAAAACAAAATCCTCTTCCGCAGAGCAGGTTGGACATACGTCTTGCCAGGGGGAAGCTGCCGAAGATCCACAGGAGCGGCTGCAACCAACTGTTCCGAAGAGATGATATACTGAGGAACCGGCTCTTCTACAATAACATTTGAGGCACGGGAAAGGGCATCAGCCTTGATATTCTTCTCTGCTGGTCGGAAGTGGATCATCAAGTTGAAGCAGGAGAAGAATAGCGACTAACGGGCTTGCCTGGGATTAAGACGTTGGGCTGTCTGGAGGTACGAAAGGTTCTCATGATCCGTGCAAACACAGACTGGATAGCGAGCAGCCTCCTAAAGATATCGCCATTCTTCCAGGGCAAGTTTGGGAGCCAAAAGTTCCTTGTCACCAATAGAGTAGTTCTTCTCTGCAGGAGAAAAAGTTTTAGAAAAGAAACCGCATGTAAGTGTTCGGCCCCTGGTCCCTTCTGGGTAAGCACAGCCCCTGCACCGACAGAAGATGCGTCCACCTCCAAGATAAAAGGCTTCTCCGTATCAGGTCTAGAGAGGACCGGAGCTTTGGCAAAGGCGGATTTTAACTTTGCAAAGGCCTCCTCAGCTGCTGGAGGTCAAAGGCGTGGATTAGCGCCCTTCCTGGTGAGTGCCACGATGGGAGCAACAAGAGTAGAAAAATGTGGAATGAACTGTCGGTAGTAGTTTGCGAAGCCCAGAAACCTCTGAATGACGCGAAGACCCTCTGGATGTGGCCACTGCAGGACGGCAGACAATAGGTAGGATCCATCTGGAGACCCCTGTTGGAGATGATGTAACCAAGAAAAGGTAGCCTCCGTTGATGGAAGAGACATTTCTCGAGCTTGGCGTAGAGACAATTGGCTCAAAGGCGGCCAAGGACTTGTTGTACGTGAGATTGATGAGTCTTGAGATCTGGAGAGAACCCCAAGATGTCATCTAGGTAGACCACTACACACGTATACAGAAGGTCTCTGAAGATGTCATTGACAAACTCTTGGAAGACAGCTGGAGCATTGGATAATCCAAAAGGCATCATAAGGTACTCGAAGTGACCATCTCGGGTGTTAAATGCTGTCTTCCATTCGTCCCCCTTGCGGATAAGATTGTAGGCCCCGCGAAGATCCAACTTAGAGAAAATCTTGGAACCGCGCAGGCGGTCAAACAGTTCTGTGATCAGTGGCAGAGGGTAGCGTTTTTTAACTGTGATCTTATTAAGTCCACAATAATCAATACAAGGACGCAAGGAGCCGTCCTTCTTGGTGACAAAGAAGAATCCTGCACCCGCAGGAGAAGAGGACTTCCGTATGAAACCTCTTTGCAAGTTCTCCTGGATATACTCCGACATGGCAGTGGTCTCAGGAACAGAGAGTGGATACACCCAGCCCCTGGGAGGAGAAGTGCCCGGCAATAACTCAATAGGGCAATCGTAGGGTCGATGCGGTGGCAAAGTCTCAGCCTGCTTTTTAGAGAAGACGTCAGAGAAGTCCTGGTAGTCCTTGGAGTTAAACCCTCCAAAGGCTTCGTAGACAGAGAGGAGGCCAATACAGGTACAGGCAGAGAGTCCCCCATACAGCGGGACCGGCACTCAGGACCCCAATGAAGGATCTCCCCTGTCATCCAATTGAGAACAGGTGCATGGAGCTGCAGCCACGGAAGACCCAACAGGATAGAGGACGTGGACCGAGGTAGCACGTAAAAGGACAGTCT
Organism: Engystomops pustulosus; assembly: GCA_019512145.1. Classification (NCBI taxonomy): domain Eukaryota; kingdom Metazoa; phylum Chordata; class Amphibia; order Anura; family Leptodactylidae; genus Engystomops; species Engystomops pustulosus. The sequence goes on along the minus strand of CM033641.1, from coordinate 230,813,369 downwards.
CTCCTTGAGCAACACTCTGACCTGCAAGAACAGAGGCTTGGTGCGGTACAGGACCGGGTCAGAGAGGATTTGGACACTTACAGATGAGATGACCAACGGCTTCTCGAGGCGAACCACTGGGATGTGATGCCGGGAGACCAGAGCGGCATTCATGAAATTCCCTGCAGAACCGGAGTCCAAGAAAGCGGAGACTTGGATCTGGGGGCTGGCATCAATGCTGAGAAGCACCGGAATCATCAGACGTGGAGAAACTTGGCAGACACCTAGGGACGCTTCGACAAACAACCCTAGGTGCTGGTGTTTCCCGGACGCTGAGGACGAATTGAACAGGACCCGATGAAGTGCTCCGAACTAGCACAATAAAGGCAAAGGTTGCCCTGGCGTCTTCTGATGCGTTCCTGGGAGGAGAGTCTTGCTCTGTCCACCTCCATAGGCTCCTCTGCGGATGGTATGACCTGAAGCTGGAGTGGTCTTTGGAAGGCCGGGGCCAGACGGGCCAGGCATCGAGGACGAACTTGAGGTTGCTCGAGGCGTGACTTCTCAGCATGCTCTCTAAATCGCACGTCTATCCGGGTGGCCAAGGTTATGAGACCACTCACAGTAGACGGCAGATCACGAGCGGCCAGAGCGTCTTTCACATGAGAGGCGAGACCCTTTTTGAAAGCTACAGACAGGGCTGCGTCATTCCAGGAAAGTTACGAGGCCAGCGTGCAGAACTGGACTGCATACTCCCCCACGGAGGAATTCCCAAGGCGTAGATTCAGCAAGGCCGACTTGGCTGAGGAGGCCCGGGCCGGTTCTTCGAACAGGGAGTGAAATTCAGATAGAAAGGCCGTAAGAGAAGCTGTAACTGGGTCATTCCTATCCCAAAGAGGTGTAGCCCAGGCCAAGGCTTTCCCGGAGAGTAGGCTGATTATAAAGGCCACCTTAGATCGCTCCGTGATGAACTGGGACGGCATAAGTTCTATGTGCAGGGAGCATTGAGTAATAAAGCTTCTGCACATCTTGGAGTCGCCATCGTACTTTCTGGGCATGGACAGCCGTAGTCTGGGTTCAGCAGCGGGAAGACAAGCCGGAGCAATAGAAGCTGCAGAGATAGCCTCAGGAATCTGTTGCTGTTGCTGGTTAGCAAGTAATTGCTGCAGCATGGCAGTAACTTGATCCAACTGATCTCGTTGCGCAGCAATCTGTCGAGATTGGTGGATCACGATGGTAGCGAGATCAGGCTTACTGGGAGGCAGGACCTCAGCGGGATCCATGGCCGGATCTTACTGTCAGGCTTACGGGATATGGATCCACTGGACCACTGCAGATGATGACTCAAGCCACTACCTGGGACGGGAGTCTAAGTGGTACCCGGTTTTCACAAGAGCCCGCCGCAAAGCAGGTTAGACATGCTGCGGCGTGGTACCACCAGGTCGTTCCTAAGGCGTGACTTGTCTGCAGTGGCGGTCAAGGTTGAAGTACAGAAACAGCAGTGAAACTCGAGTTCACAGTCCAGGCACAGGGTCAGGACAGGCGGCAGAGATGCAACGTCAGAGTCCAATCCGGGGAGAGCAACAGGAGGTCCAAGCAGAAGGGTACAGAGACACAGCACACACGACAGCAGCACGGAGGAACACTGGTACACGGGAACACGGAGGAGGTCAGGTAACACAGGAACACAGAGGGAGTCAGGAACGCAGGAGACACAGGAATGCAAGAGACACTGGAACGTAGGAGACACTGGAACACAGGAGACACTGGAACGCAGGCAAATCGCAACAGAGCTTTCTCTAAGGCTATGAGGCACAAAGATCCGGCAGGGTTAGATGGGAGAGGCAGATATAAATAGCCTCCTGGGAAATGACCAGCGCCAATCAATGACGCGCTTGCCCTTTAAATTTCCTAGATGTGCCGCGCGCCCTGAGGCACGGAGCGAGGCTGGGGCTCGGGAGCGGGGAGAGGCGAAATGCGCTGGCGCGGCGCCTATGTGGAGCGAGAGGCACGGGTGAGCCCGCGACCCGCGATGTGGCAAAGGCAGACGGTCGCCAACCACTTACCCATCCAGAGGCCGTAGCAGTTCAGGATCTTCGTGGGCTCCTTCACCACTATGCAGAACCTCTTGAGGAAAGTGCTGATGTCACAGCCGGGGGTCCGCAAGTTCTACATGGACACCTTGATCATCCTCTCTTCCCTCTGCAGCAAGCAGTTTCCAACAACTGGGGCAGCCGCTTTGATTGCTTCCCAACTTCTTCAGACACTCACCGAGATGAATGTCATGTAGAGGAGCCCGGTGACCATGGCCTGGATTCCGAAGATGTCAGAAGCTTGGATCCCCTGGTCCAGCAGCATTTTCTTGCAGAATACATCTTTCATCATGTCTGGCACCCTTCTGTCTACCTCCTTCAGTGGCAGCGCGACCGTGTCCCTCATGGATGGTGGGAGCTTCTGTGTAGCCGCTGGTGGCTGCTGCTCAGAGGAGGCTTCTGTTGTTGAAGCAGCTGCTGGGGCCTGGGGTTCCTCTTCCATCTTCTTTTCCAGGGTGTGCTTTGCCATGGCTTCTTTCAGGCTTCCTCTGGTGGCGTGAAATCTTCCATTGAGGCTTGCTTGCTCAGCTACCAAGAAGGGGGTGGAGATATGCAAATCTTTCCAGATGAGTTCTCCTCGAAAAGCTTCTTCGTTTCTCTTCAGGTGATTCGAGATCTAAGCGAGTACTAGCTCTGTGTTCTTAAAAGAACAATTTTTGCTTAATCTGCACAACTAGGAATAACCATGCTTCGGATAAACCTCATGGACTACGTTACTGCCACTGTGCAAAGCTTTTCCAAGATGTTCAATGGAAAACAATGCCTTTGCTACCTTGAAAGGCCCCTTATCACCGAGTATGACCTACAAGAAGTCTAAAAACATGATGTGGGATTTCAAGGTACCAAAAGGAGGCATTGGGGCAGATTTACTTACCCGGTCCATTTGCGATCCAGCGGAGCGTTCTCTGCGCTGGATTCGGGTCCGGCCGGGATTCATTAAGGTAGTTCCTCCGCCGTACACCAGGTGGCGCTGCTGCGCTGAAAAGCATCGGAACGCACTGGAGTTCACCGAGCCGGGCTGAGTGAAGGTAAGTGCAACGAGTCCGCGACAGATTTTTTTTTTTAAATGCAGCGGTTTTTCCGAATCCGTCGGGTTTTCGTTCGGCCACGCCCCCCGATTTCCGTCGCGTGCCTGCCAGCGCCGATGCACCACAATCCGATTGCGTTCGACAAAATCCCGGGGCAATTCAGGGGAAATCGGCGCAAATCGGAAAAATATTCGGGTAACACGTCGGGAAAACGCGAATCGGGCCCTTAGTAAATGACCCCCATTGTTTTCCATTTAACACCTGTATGTAACACCAATGTATTTGCATACTTCCCAGAATTCCCTAGTGGAGCATCTATGGCTTTAAGTCTCCACATGCCTATAAGGCAGCCTTAATTGGCAACGTCTCCATAAGGATAACTCTTATCTTCTGATCCTAGTCAATAGCCTCTTCCATAGCCAAACCAGTTCCCTATGATGTACTGAGGGGATTCACCGAGGTCAAAACAATGCTGTCTACTATCCACAAACGCATCAGAGCCAAGGACATTGTGGAGTGTGTTCCGGGGCTGACCTCCAGCACCATGGACCTTGTGGTCCAACATGTTGTGTGAAAGGCTTTACAACTGGCACAAGGATTTGTCATGGATGACCAGGGGGGCTTCCCCACCCGGTCATTTATGGCAGCCCGCAACCTGAGCAAAACCCAGTACTGCCCCCAGTGTCCCTTTGCTGAGGAGATGTCATTGTAGTTATTCTGGGAATTCCCCTTCACTTGGAGCCTGTTGAAAGCTCTGAATCACAAACTCCTTCTTTCAGTGCCCAGAAACACCGTGATGTGCCTCATTGCTCTTTATGGTTTGTTCCAAGGCATCCACACAGGTGCTGTCTCATGGTACACACTCAGTGTCGGACTGGAGTACATTGGGCCCACCAGAGAAAATCTTTTTTGGGGCCCACCTTTCATGTAAATAGAATAAATACTACCGAACCCAAGACACGTTGGGGCACTTTTTTCTGAAGCATTCAACATTAAACAGTGTAAACAGAGACGGACGGATTTATACTGCACCAGGTATCATCCAACCTCGCGTTTTTTTAATCTGGGTGATAAATATGTTGTAGCACAAGTCTTTTTCGTATAAATTTGCACATCAAAAAATAAGCCTGATTTTTGGGCACTTTTGAAACTGGTGCTGAGGCACAGCCTTTTTACTCATATTAGTTGCAAAACTGTCCACTGCACTGCAAAGCTCAGTATACAAATACAGAACCAGAACCATATAAAATACAACATTTGTACATTGCCAACGACAACCTTAGTCATAACAACACAGGTGACATTACTGTACTGCAAGCCCCAGGCAGGAAAGATCTGGTTACTTTATTCACTAACCTTTAGATGAGAAACAGACCTAAGAGCGAAATCTAGAGAGTGCTAAATATGTCTATTGTGACTAGCAGTGACTATATAGTAGTCATATATAAAGTATACACAGGGGCTCTGCAGCAGATTCTTACCCTATAGACCAGTGATGGCGAACGTTTGGAGACAGAGTTCCCAAACTACAACCAAAATCCACTTATTTACCGTGAAGTGCCAAAACGACATTTTAAGCAGTAACTTATTGCTACCCGTTATTCCAAATCTTTCAATCGTATCGGCCGCCTGAGGCCACCAATACACTTGAAAGAAGGAGGACAAATTCAGACTCTCTAGCAGCTTCTCTCCAGGGTCTCTCTGTAGAGGAAGAATGGTGGGTCCAGAATGAGGACCTCGAAAGATATTGCAATTCTGTCAACACCTTCTCACTTTTCCTGCAGCTCCAAACAGTCAATGATGTGTCACTTTAAAATAGCGCTGAGAGCAGCATCTCTCAAGTTGCCTGGGACTGCAGGAGGATTTGGACCTATTTGGTGAACTCAGTCCTGGAGTCATGGCCTGAGTGCCCACAGAAATGGCTCTGAGTGCCACCTCTGGCACCAGGGCCATAGGTTCGCCACCACTGCTATAGCCTATATATAGTAGTCAGATATAAGGTATAAGTAGTCAGATATAATGGCTCTGAGTGCCACCTCTGGCACCAGGGCCATAGGTTCGCCACCACTGCTATAGCCTATATATAGTAGTCAGATATAAGGTACACACAGGGGATCTGCATTTTTCTCCAAATCCTAGATTGAGCATATGTTATTTCTCCGTATATGTATGCATAATGTGACAACTGGCTGTTTCCATTACTTGTGTTAGAGACCTATGCTCAATATACACTACAACAGTGTTCAGTCATCGCTTGGGACACATCCTATTTGACTTCACTTAATGAGACTTTATGTAGTGCTACATAACTATAGAATGACAGCTGCTACTCTCAAGCTTGAAGGGAGCTCCAATGCTGTATACTGCTGTTGTATTTCCATGTATGTCTGTGTACTGCGACTGTAGCTCCATGTATGGCTGTGTACTGCGGCTGTAGCTCCATGTATGGCTGTGTACTGCGGCTGTTAGCTCCATTTATGGCCTGGGTCTGCGGTATAAGTAGATAGAAGAGGATGGGGGCGGAATGGGAAAGTCGGGTACGGGTGCGTGAGGAGAGGATAAGAGAAGTGAGGGGAGCTGGTTTTGCTCATGTAAGGCTTGTACTGCGGCTGTAGCTCCATGTATTGCTGTGTACCTGGCGGCTGTAGCTCCATTTTGCTGTTATTGCAGCTGTAGCTTCAGTATGGCTGTTTACTGCTGTTGTATCTCCATGTATACTGTGTACTGCGGCTGTAGCTCCATGTATGGCTGTGTACTGTGGCTGTAGCTCCATGTATGGCTGTGTACTGCGGCTGTTTCTCCATGTAAGGCTGTGTACTGCAGCTGTAGCTCCATGTAAGGCTGTGTACTGCGGCTGTAGCTCCATGTATGGCTGTGTACTGAGGGTGTAGCTCCATGGATGGCTGTGTACTGCGGCTGTAGCTCCATGTATGGCTGTGTACTGATGGTGTAGCTCCATGGATGGCTTTGTACTGCGGCTGTAGCTCCATGGGTGGCTGTGTACTGCGGCTGTAGCTCCATGGATGGCTGTGTACTGCGGCTGTAGCTCCATGGGTGGCTGTGTACTGCGGCTGTAGCTCCATGGATGGCTGTTGTACTACTGCGGCTGTCATGCTATCTCATGGTGGCTGTGTACTGCGGCTGTAGCTCCATGTATGGCTGTGTACTGCTGCTGGACTCCATGATGGCTGTGTACTCTCGCGGCTGTACTTCCATGTATGGCTGTGTAACTGCGCTGTAGCTCCATGTATGGTGTGTCACTCTGCCCTGTAGCTCCATGTATGGCTGTGTACTGCTCCCGTAGGTCCCCCACAGCAACCATTTTAGGGACTCCTCCCTCCACCGCATCCATTAAAATGCCCCCACCCACACAGCATCCAATACAGGGCCCCCTCCCCTTCCCCTCTCCTCCCACAGCATCCATTCTAGGGCCCCTCCCCCACAGCATCCATTCTAGGGCCCCTCCCTCACAGCATCCATTACAGCCTCCTCCCCCACAGCATCCATTACAGGGCCCCCTATCGCCCCCCACAGCATCCATTACAGGGCCCCACAGCATCCATTACATGGCCCCCCATCACCCCCCCCCCACACACACACACACAGCATGCATTTTAGGGCCCCTTCCCCCACAGCATCCATTAAAAGGCCCCCTCCCCTTCCCTCCTCCCCCCACAGCATCTATTCTTGGGCCCTCTCCCCCATAGCATCTATTAAAGGGCCCCTCTCCCCCCTTAGCATCCATTACAGGGGCCCGCCTTCTGCAGCTTACATTACAATGCTCCTTACACTTACCTCCTCATCATAGGCTGCTGACTCCGGCTCCTATGGTCCCGTCTGCCTTCATACGCACTTCCCATCAGTTGTGCAGCACGCACAATGATGCCGCTGCGGACGCCCGCGTCGGCAGCACACCGTGACCTGATGTTGACGGAAACAGCTTCCGCCAGCACCTGATCACAGACATTGTTTTAGTATGTAAGTGTCGGGACTCAGGCGAGAACGACGGTGCACACACTGTAAGTTTTACTGTGTACTTACGAATAAAGGCTCTTTCAATAAAAAAAAAAGTGCTGTCTACTTCGACTTCTTGTTGATCATACTTGGTGTTAAGGGAGCTGCCTTTCAAGGTAGCAAAAGGAGACATTGGGGCACATATACTTTGGTCCATATGTGGTGGTCAAGCCCTAGGGTCTTAAAATTTCGGCTTTAGGTCTTTGACCTGATATCTGCCTACATATCTCTTAGCTGTATTACACATAGGGTCAGAGTAATTTCCCTTGGAGACCAGATGGCTAATCACATATGTGTTATTAGCAGCAAGAGAGGTAATCACCTCAAACTGGAAAACTCCATTCTTGTTTGATTGGATAGAGGTTTAATAGGGTTAATGCATTTATGATTTATGAGTTGATTATGGCTAAAGACTATAGACATCTCCTTTCAGTTGCCCTGGGATCTGACCGTTAATTCTCTGACTTAAAGGTTGGGTGGAAATATTCTTATCATGTCTGACACTGCATTGAGCTCCTCCATGCCTCCAGCCCCCACCCTTGCAATCCAAGACGAGCTCACACCCAGACTTCCTTCTGGCAAGCAGCATTGTGAGGAGAGTAAAGCTACAAGTTGTAGGCAAATAAGATCTTTATCCAGGGGAGGGGGAAGGAGGCACAGAGCTGAGAATGTCATGTTTAATATGCATCTCACAGATCTCATGATCTCTCATCTCTGAATGTCTCATCTCTCTTTCTATGTGTCAGATACTAGTGAATGTTCAGAAGCTAAATGAAAGTGTATATAAACTTGTACCCTGACAATATAAGCACATTGTCAGCACACAGCATCTCACAGCACCAGAGGGATAGTAATGTGTCTGCTTAGTTAGTCCCCATTCTACACTGACCATTGCTGAGTAATAAGAGCTAAAACAGCAATAAAACTGAGTCAAATTGTAAAGTAAGGGGTAAAACTTATATATATTTGGTAAACATCATTAAGGGTTTAAAATTTCAGATTTTTTTTTCATGGGCAAACCCCCTTAAATGTGTGAATCTCTGCAATGTTGTGTTGTGTTTTTTGTCTCTTAAGTTGTTTTTATCCTTGTTACTATGTTTGCTACAAAAAAAGTTAAAAGAAAAAAGTTACTTTGCCCTGAACTGTCTACATGGAACTGCTCCACGGCTGCTCCCCTCTGCTGTGGGTAAAAGCTATGGCAGGCTTCTCGTGGAATACCACAAAAGTCACTCAGAGCAGAAGGAAAGGGTTGTAGCCCAGTTGAATGCAGAGAGCTAAGTGCATAGTAGTGTGAGGACACTGGTATACTTGGATCCCAGAATTCAAATCATTTTTTTCAAGATCTTGTCACATATAGATGTGATTAAATTCTCCAGGACTGCCACCACACACTGGGGCACATTTACTAAAAGTGCATTAAAAGTGCATTGTCCGTGTATAATGCTGGGTGCGGCAATTCACTAAGATTGTGCCCCAGAAATCATGAATCTGGTGCTTCCCTACACTGGCCCGACAAAGTTCACCATCTTTTTCATGGTGCACCTTTAACATATAGCATGCGACACAATTAGCAAGTTAAATACTGCGCTTGGTCCGAATCAGTCGGAGTGACCAACAGCACGGCCCCTAATTTGTGTCGCATGGAGGCTAGTGGAGCTGAGCAACTAAAGTGTTGTGTGTTACACAAAAGCGGCACAGACACTTCTTAAATACCTTTGCATGCCATTTTAGCCTAGAAGAACATACAGAGTCTTAGTAAAGCAAAGCCCTTAGTAAATGAGCCCCGCTGTAGACTGCATGATGATTGTTGGACCCATCTAATGTATTTTAGGGCATTGGTCAAGCACTCATTTTCCCGTTCACTGCCATTGCCTTCAGCATGAATTCTGCTCTCCACTGATCATTCTCATTGACAGAATCATGTCTTAGGATACTCACTGGACAGACACTGGTTCAGGCTGAAACAGGAAATACAGTTGGGATTTAGTTTTTCTGAAGTAGAATATCTGGTTTTTATGTATGTTTCACAGTGTTTCTTGTTCAATTAAATGATGCAACAAACAGATGGTGACTTTAGATGTTGTTATTATTGATGAGTTCTGATGTCATCACCTCAGTGTTAATTAGGTAATGTATTATAAGAAATAATGTGCCACAAATTATAAAATTATAACTCGCATGTAGCACTACAACAAGTCATCTTAAATTTCTGTGCAAAACCATCTTCCCTCAAATCCTTTATAACAATGATATGCAAATCATCATTCTTACCGTTTTATTGCAAACAGACCTGTAATATTTGATATGCTATGTAAAAAGGATAGTCTTGATTTCACTCTTAACCAGAGATAAGTGAATCACTTTCCAACTTTTACAATCTGTGTCAAACAAGTTAAAGAGGGCAGTAATGGATTACTGCACTCTGGCTGATATAACAAGTTTAACTCGCAACCTCCAGAAATAGAAGGAGCCCCTTCACTCTTGATGATGGAACACCCCAGATGCCCCTCAATTATGATTTCCTTGGGTGCTTAAAGGAAACATACCATCAGGAATCTACCTATTAAGGTACATCTCATGGTAGGTTCCCAATAACACCCTAAACCCTAAACTATCCTTCCCTAAGCCAGGTCTCTATCTAGTGTACAGTAGCTTTCAGCTTTAGTCTGGTTACTGGTTGCCAATGTTTTATGGTTGAGTGGGTAATATACCTCATGCTTGCTGACAACTCCTAGCTTAAGTGTTTAAATTGAGGAGTCTTGCAGATCTATCAACAAAAAAAATTGATTCCTCACGTCATCATCTCCATCATTTTCTCAACACAAACTTAATACTATTCTCTTACTCCTCTAGAGACCACTATTATACCTGCAAAATAGCTAATATATTTAGAGTGCAGCCACAGTAGCCAATATAGTCACAGGACCGCGAGTATCCGCCATTGAATGCACCTGCATGAGGAAGGTAGAAGGCAGAAGTTGAAAGGTCAGAACATATAATGTCCCCAAAATGTGTCATTACTAGAGATGAGCGAGTATACTTGTCCGAGCTTGATGCTTGGTCGAGTATCAGCATACTTGGACCGGCTCATTGCTCGGACGAGTATTTCCCCTGCTCGATAACGAGCATTTAGTTAACGAAAGAACAGTGAAGAACAACAAATTACAGATGTTTACAGATGTTTTCCTTGTAAGAACACATTGAAATAACACTATTCTTCACATTGCAGGTGTTCGCGCGTGTCTTCCGATAAGTTAGGAGATGTGCGCGAACATCTGGAATGGGAAGAATAGTGTTCTTTCAATGTGTTCTGCACTTAAATGATCCTGTGTTCACTGTGTTCACTGTTTTTATTCTATTCTTCACACTGCTGATGTTCGCGCACATAAATGTAGTCTTTAACTAGACTATGTAGGCTATGGGGTTCTTTGTTCTTTGCTTTTTTAGCTCTGCTTAGAGATTGCTGCAGAAGCAGCAGAGCCAACCTACCTCCTATTGCCAGCCCTCTGACACCAAAGTAAAGGCTGAGTTGCTCCTAAATTCCTGCTCCACAATGGAATCTGCTATTCACAGCCAACCAATCCACTGCTTTGAGTATCTGCCAGGAAGGATTGTTGCCAGCCTGTTGCTGCTGATGTTGTAAACTAACATTCCCCTCTGGCTTCTTCCCGATGACCCTGACGGTGTGGACAAGGCATGTTCCTATGGTCCAAGACACTGCGACACATTCTGGCACTAGGCTGCACTCAGGGGTTTAACTTGAGAGGTTGTGGTTGCAACCGGGCCCAAGAGACCTTAGGGGGTCCATAAGGTGTCACTTTCCCATATTAAAAGACTAGTACTATAAACCATGCATTATACCTGGGGGCCTGGGACAGACTATACCCTGGGGCCCATCAGCTTCAAGTTATGCCACTTATGGATATTTATTATATCACAAAATTTGATTTAATTTTATTGGAGCAATAGCAATTTTTTGCAAGAACACACTTAACCTTAAAACAATCCTGCCAGAAGTGCATTTATACATTGAAAAAGAAATGGCTTTAAAATGAAGAGAAAATGGTAGTAGCATTGTATAGCACATCCAAGTAAAAATGTTTGAGTACAAATGGATACATTAGCTGTTCTCACAGAACAGATTACAGTTTAATATTCCCTATGGGTTACAGCCAGGCTCAGCATGTCTAGAGAATGTAATGATATAAATGAGTCTAGTCTGTTTACCTGATGGTGGGCTAAACATACTCAATTCTGAAGGGTTAAGATGTTCAATAAATCATCTTCTCTGACACATGATGAAGACAAATTTCATATAGTAAAAGACAGAAAGATATAAATGTAAAGTGAAGAAGACACATTTACTATGGATCATGTCACAGTAAACATTGTTATTATCAGAAAATGTTTAGTAAAGTAAATCCACTTTAAAGAGTGCCTTTCAGCACCCTAAACTTTAACATACCCGAATGTAGGGACCTGCTCACTGATTCAGGGGCACTTTGAATTGTATTCATAGTCCCCCCGTTACGAGATATGAACACCGTTCTCTGACCATTCAATGTAGCTGATCGTCAGAGAGGAGGCACTGCAGCAGGGGTGGGGGCGTGTGTGTATGCTAATGTGTCTCACACCGCTTCATGGGCCAGGCCCTTTGTTGACCTAATGGACCTTGATATCCCTAGCTCAGTGTTGGTGAACGGCTGGAGGACTGACCCCTTCCCGGTGTCCTCTCTCACCTCTTCTTTTTGGGGCAAAAGTCAGCTGCAAGAAGTCGGAGGCCATTCTTTTCGGAGACTGGCAGCTCGCTTCTTCTGTCCCTTTCCCCTTTACCATTCAGCAGGACTTCATGAAGGTTCTGGGTATTTGGTTCAGTAAGGAAGGCGCAGCCCTGAAGACCTGGCAAGAACGCTTGTCCAAAGTCAACACCAGAGTCCCCCTGTGTGCGCAGGGCCCTGAGGAACTCTGCAAGATCTGTTATCATATCATTATACTCTCTGTAGTTACAAACCACAATACTATATCCACTGCCTGCGCTGTGTTATATTATTAGGGGGGGGGGCTGCCCCTCCAGGCCTTCATGTATGCCCAAAGACTGAGCAACACTCCCTACTGCCTCAGGTGCCCGTGGAAGGAGACACCTCTGCACCTGTTCTGGGAGTGCCCCTTTGCTCAGAACCTGTTGGGCGCCCTAGAACAGTGATGGCGAACCTTTTAGAGACCGAGTGCCCAAACTGCAACCCAAGACCTAATTACTTATGGCAAAGTGCCAGTACGGCAATTCAACCAGAAAACTGACGGTTTAGTTTAGAATCAATTTACACAGGACTGCCTGAGCTCGGATTCCAGCAGTCCTATACACACTGAAACGCCACTTTTACACCATTTTACATCACATAAAAGAGTAATAAAAAGTTATCAAAAGGTCACGCAGTCCTCAAAATGGTAGCAATGAAAACAACGGCTCATAAAGCAAAAAAATCACCCCTCCCCAGCTCCGTGCACTAAAGTTATTAGCATCACAAGATGGCGAAACTATTTTCTTTTTCGTACACTGTTTTAATTATTGAAAAAGTATTAAAACACAATAAAACCTACAAATCTGCTATCACTGTGATAGGACCGAACCAAAGAATAAAGGAGACAAATGATTTGGAGCGCACAGCGAAAGTATTAAAATCTACAGCTTCCCAGTACACGACATGGAATAATAAATGAGAAGTAAAATATGTTACGCAAAAAATAAGCCCTCACACAGGTATAAATCTATAATATAATATGCATATACATAAATACATACATAGAAATACATGTTACTTACTCTTTGGTTGTCCAAGGTGGCGGCAATGCTGGCGGGCAGAAGTTCAGGTGTCTGTTGTTCCGGGGGGGTCAGTAGGGTAGATGGGCAGAGGGTGGGCGGCCAGAGTTAGGGCTGGGGGGGGGTATGTATGTATTTATGTATATGCATATTATATTATAGATTTATACCTGTGTGAGGGCGGGGGGGGGGTAGGGGTGCGATAGCGGCTGGGGTTCGGGCGCGGGGGCTTGTGGTAGCGGCGCAGTGAGTTTCGGGCCGGTTGCTTAGTGGAGGGGAGGGGCGGGAGCGGGCAGGAAATCAGCCTCCTGCTGATCTATGTCCCGTGGATGCGCTGAGTTAAAAAAAAAAAAAACTCACCTCAGACTCGGCGTTCCTCCGGCTGATCACTGCAGCGCACACAGAGTAAGGTGCCCAGCGCTGGCAGCGTAATGACATCATTATGCTGCCAGCACTGGGACGCTTACCGTCCTGTGCGCTGCTGTGATTGGAGTGACAGAGCAGGAAGTGTCAGTAGCAGCCATGACAACCAGGTGTGGACAGTGGTTGTCCGCACCTGGCAGTGGTTAGGAGGATGGGGCGCGTGCCAGCAGTGAGGGCTCTGCGTGCCCTCTCTGGCACGCGTGCCATAGGTTCGCCATCGCTGCCCTAGAACATCACCTCCAAGACTCTGTGTGTGTCCAGGAGCTACATGACATATCATGTGGTACTTTATGGTCTGTTCCAGGGCACTTTCAGTAGTCACAGGGATGCCCCAGTCGTCACAGTAATGCCATGGTAGCCAGCAGTGATAGTAAGGCCCCTAGTAGTAGTAACAGTGATGTCCCCGGTAGCCAGCAGTCTCAGTGATGCCCCTGGTAGCCAGCAGTCACAGAAATGCCCCCCGTAGCCAGCAGTCACAGTACAGTAGCCAGCAGTCAAACAAACTTACCTGCCCACACTCCTATAGCTTGTCCACTTTTCTGTGGCTCTCCACTCTCTGGTGTAAGACATCATTACACTGGGATGTAACTCTGCAGCGCTTCCTTTCCGATCAAAGTGTGGTGGAGTGGTGTCTCATTACCTAAGAACATCAATTTAAATCTGTGCTAAGATTGCTATGGGTATTCAGGTCAGTTATTGTATGTGTTAGGCCTTGTACCCCAGGGATGTGTAAACATGTGTGCAGTATGGATTCTTCACATGTTAAGATGCATCCATAGGGGCATTTAGTGCACAATGTTCCCTAGCAGGTGCTTTCCTTTTTTTTTAAATCAGATATTTTTATTGAAAGTTTCCCCCCCCCCTTTTACAAACCCAACAAGTACAACAATGAGGGAAATATACACCGCAGCAAATATAATCATTGACAGGCATATTCAGTATTACAAATATACAAGTAATATCATCAAAAATGTATCAGATTTTATACTAGGTGCTTTCCTTATGACTGTGTGATATGTACAGACCCTGTATGGACCAAGATTCTAATGCAAAATGAATCAAACCAAAGAAGACACAATAATCACACAAAACACACTTCATTTGGGAATTAAATGTCCAAATCTTTTCATTCTTTATTTTCACCAATCCCACAGCAGACCCCTGACTCAAAGAGAGTCGCCCTTCAGCACTCAGGAGAGGAAAACCCCTGTGGAGGAAACCTCTAGGAAACCATGGCTGAAGTATTACCATTTCGCTGGGCTTGGAGGGTTACTGCCAATAAATCTATCAGCCAATGTGTAATAGAATAATTTGGCTGATCTGGTTGTGGGGTGACCCCTTCCTTCTTAGCATCTCCAGGTCTTTGAAGTGGATGGCTGTGCCGTGGTGATGAGCAGGCAGTCCTGGCCCAGCTTATGTCATAAGCGGGAATTATGACATCAGAATATCTGTGACCATTGTCACCACTGCATGTGCATTATGATGTCACACACAGGTTGTGGTTGCTGATTTTTATTGTATTAGTTTTCAGGTGCTTTGCAGAGCCTTTAAGATATGAGAACAGTGAAAATCCCTAACTAATGACACTGTGGCACTCGCTACACTATACCCTACGGAACAGAAAATTCTTCTCTGAAGGAGGCATTTTGGTGCTCATATGTGCCACATTTAACAATGGTGCACTCTGTTGGAGCAGTGCAGGGGGCTTCATATTCATGAAGAATGGGCACCACAAATCATGAATCTGGCACCCTCTTCACACTACACTATTTAGTAAATGTGGGCCTGATTTTGATAACATTTTTATTTATTTTGTAAGTAACTGTATCCAGGACCGTATCTTGCATGCGGCAGGATGAAAATCCTGCCTCAGGGGGAAGATTGCAGGGTGGTGGCAAACTACAGAAAGATTAAGTACAATTAGATCAAGATAAAGTAGATGTAACTAACATATAGAGTGGTTCAGCACAAACCTGTGTGTCTACATCACTCTGCATAACACAGGCCAGTGTGATGTCATCACATGTGCTGACCTGTGTCTCTTCACAGATGACGCAGCTGCCAGGTAAAAAGTAGGAAAAGAGGAGGAGAGACGGCAGCACTGGAGGTGAAGATGAGTATTAGTTGTGGGGTGGGGTGCCTGTATATACTACCTATGATGGTCATTTTCTGTATATACTAGTACTGGGGGCATAAGATAGTAAGTAGTAAGATAGGTCAGTAATAAGATACCATGGCCAGTAGTAAGATACAGAGGCCAGTAGTAAGATAGGTAAGTGGTAAGAGATACAGTGACCAGTAGTAAGATAGGTCAACAGTAAGATGCTGTGGCCAGCAGTAAGTTACAGTGGCCAGTAGTAAGATAGGTCAGTAATAAGATGCAGTGGCCAGTAGTGAGATAGGCCAGTAGTAAGACAAGTCAGTAGTAAGATGCAGTGGCCAGTAGTGAGACAGGCCAAGTAGTAAGATACAGAGGCCAGTAGTAAGATAGGTTAGTGGTAAAGAGTACAGTGACCAGTAGTAAGATAGGTCAACAGTAAGATGCTGTGGCCAGCAGTAAGTTACAGTGGCCAGTAGTAAGATAGGTCAGTAATAAGATGCAGTGGCCAGTAGTGAGATAGGCCAGTAGTAAGACAAGTCAGTAGTAAGATGCAGTGGCCAGTAGTGAGACAGGCCAGTAGTAAGATACAGAGGCCAGTAGTAAGATAGGTTAGTGGTAAGAGATACAGTGACCAGTAGTAAGATAGGTCAACAGTAAGATGCTGTGGCCAGCAGTAAGTTACAGTGGCCAGTAGTAAGATAGGTCAGTAAAAGATGCAGTGGCAGTAGTGAGATAGGCCAGTAGTAAGACAAGTCAGTAGTAAGATGCAGTGGCCAGTAGTGAGAAGGCCAGTAGTAAGATACAGAGGCCAGTAGTAAGATAGGTTAGTGGTAAGAGATACAGTGACCAGTAGTAAGATAGGTCAACAGTAAGATGCTGTGGCCAGCAGTAAGTTACAGTGGCCAGTAGTAAGATAGGTTAGTAATAAGATGCAGTGGCCAGTAGTAAGACATGTCAGTAGTAAGATGCAGTGGCCAGTAGTGAGATAGGCCAGTAGTAAGACACGTCAGTAGTAAGGTACAGCAGGCATGTAGCAGCACTAGCAGTCACATACAGTGGCAGCCTGGAGATGCAGTGTCCGGCATTGAGCTGCTGGCAGTGCTCTCTCCTCTCCTCACACTGTGCGGGGCTTCTGTTGCCTTGGTGCCTTTCCTCTATGCAGGACGTAACTAAACTCCAGCGGGGCTGAGCTCATTGTTTGACTTTGCAGGGAAAAATGAAACCTCTTTCCGCCTCTCCCTCCTCCTCCCCTCCTCCTGAGAAATAGGGGGGAGACTTGGCTAGGAGAAAAGGATGTGAAAATATGGCGAACTTTTCCTGGGCAATGCAGAGTGCGGAGCGTTCCTTGTGCTAGGAGTGTGAGCGGCATCTCCCTGCTGCCATGGCTGTCCCTGTCAGCACTGCTACCTATGTCTGAGGAACAATGGAGCAACAGGCTGTGAAGAGAAAGGACAGGGTACGAGGCTCCAAACTTCTTTGTTGACTTTGTAATGAACCCCTCATGCAGGCACCATTGTTTTTCTGGGATGTGTTGGTAATAATGTAGCTGCCATTGTAAAAGTTTAGTCAGAGGAGATGTGAGATATTTTATGAGGGGGTAGTGTACACCTTTGTGTTCTCTGAAGACAATGCAACTTCTTGTAACCATTTCACTGCTGGCTGCTACCCTAACATCTGTTCTCACTGTGTTGTGGAGTCCTAGGTAGGATGCTAGGGGTTAACCTCTTGTGGTCAAGTAGAGTCCATGCTGTGAATAGTTTAGTAGTAAAACTTTATAACACTTGAGGTGACGCCTCCTGACACTGGATACTGAGGGCAAAGAGTGTCAGAGTAGTAGTAGTAGGGCCAGTGGTGGTAGTAGTAGCAGAACTAGGGGTAGTAGTAGCAGTAATAGGGGCATTGGGACTATACATGGTAACAGTGAAGGGAAGCCGTAACATAATATGGACATTGGCTGCTCCCTTCCATATCAGCAGGGTAAGAAGACTGCGTTTCACATGGCGTCCTGGTGGCGTTCACAGCTACACGTTCATGAATAGTAATGTATGACATTCCCACTTGTGTTTTACAGCTCTCTTATACAACGACCTTGTTTTAGGAAAGGAATATAATATCTAAAAATGTTCTGCAGGTTGTACTTCCCATTCACTTACTGAGTTTGTCCACTATAGATAGTGAGGAGTTGAACAGCATGTTAAATAGGAAACCTATAGAAAAATGGGGTCTTGGAGTAGGAGCATAGATGTAAGAAACAAAGGGTAGAATGACAGGCCATTCATGAACATGAAGGATGGGATATGGAGAATGGAGGGTAATGGATAGAAAGATTTTATTGAGGAAGCAGCGGCTTTGTCTTGTTACTGTGTTTTTTCCTGAACCTGTCACACATTGCCAGAAATGAGGAATGGTGTATTATCAATAAAAAAATGGCAGACATGACAAATGTCTAGAGAATTCCATCATTTGTGGTGTTGTTTTGACATAAGATACAGTGTGGTTAAGAATCCAGTCACTGCTGATTTAGAGCTTTCTCCCTATTACAGTTCATAGGGATAAAGCTGTCAATTAGCAGGGATTGGGCAGGTGTAGCCTGCAGCTTATGAATATGGCAGGTCCTTGTGTGTGAATATATTCAGGTATGGCCGGATAGTTTGAGTCCTCTACAACTAAGCCATTATTTGTATGTATTTTGTAGCATTTTTTTTACATACCAATTTTGTACCATTTTAATTTTATCGTTCATGTAATTGTACTGGGACTTGCTTTTTGTGGGATAAGTGTGCTGTTCACCTTGAACCTAAAAAAGCCCCAACTTTCGCCACCAAGTTGAATACACCATGAAGCTTAGACCTCATGATGTATCTGCTGGCCGTGGTGCAAAACTATGCCAGGTCTGGCCTGGTGCAGCTGTGCAGGCACAGGGAAGGAATGCCCCATGCTGGGCCCACTCTGCTGGCAGCCACATCCCTTAATGCAAGTGGTATAGTCACATAATTAATTGCATTTCTTGCAGTGCACAAGAAAACTCCTTACAAGTTTAATTGTTTTGTGTTTAAAGCAGTAACAGTTAGGGTCCATGCACACTAACGTGTGCCCGCCCGACCGTAGCCTTACGGGCGCACGTCAGGCACGCTGGAGTGGAGGAGAAGTGAGTGCTGCTCGCCCCTCCTCTCGCCATAAAGAATCGTGGCGCTTGGCCGTTGTTGCTCTTTTTTGCAGCCATGGTACGGTACAGTGAGCACATGTTGTGCTCACTGTACCGAGCCCAGGTGGCATAGACAACTGTGGGGGATGTATATGAGGCCATAAATTTGTGGCCATATATATGTCACCCATATGTTCGTGTGCATGGGCCCTTGTATTGTTTTTCCTAGGTTTTATTTTAATTTTTGTTGATTTCTAATGCCTGTATTTTTAAATTTTTCTTTCAACTATATTGTGTAAGTACTTTTTATTTGCAGTAGAGCCTCACAGACTTTTTGGGAAAATAAATCTTTTTGATTGATTTTAAATCTTATTTCAGACTGGAAAAACTGCAATTTTGTCACCTTTTTAAACACACATACACACACACACTATATATATAGTATATATCATTGCCTATGCACAGGATAACAAACATGTCAGCTTTACAGCCAGGGTCACATATATGGTGACCTAATACAATTTGTATTTTGTATTTATAGCACATTGGTGGGAATTTAATTCGTTTTCACTACTTATTTTATACTGTAATAAGACGGATTGTTAGGCCACCATTTGGTTATGTAAACACATTGTTAGTGAGCAATTTGGTTTGGAACATATTCCCTCTGTAGCCGCTCTACTGCCATGGTCCAAATGAACCAGAGCATTCAGGGGGTTAACAGCCTAGAATCATTGTTTGTCTATGTTTTAGGCTACATGCACAATGCCGTTGCCCGCCGCACCATAGCACGGCGGGCACACGGCAGCGCGTGGGGAGAGGAGGAGGAGTTGAGCGCAGCTCACCCCGCCCCTCTCCATAGGAACATATAGCACACGGCGCTGTAACACGGGCAAAGATAGGACCTGTCCTATCTTTTCCCGGGCTACGGAGGGGTACGGTGCCGGAGGGGTGCAGTACCGTACCGCTCCCGTTGGGTGCCGTGAGCCCATAGAAGTGTATGGGGGACGTATATCGGGCGTATATACGTCCCCCATACATGTGTGTGAATGTATCCTTACTATGTAACAAACTTTATAGGGATTCCCGTGACAGCCTGTGACAACACATGACTGACGCTTGATCTAAGGTCTATTGACAGCTAGGGGAGCATTGAGTCTAACTCTGAATTACATACAGTAATGTCACTGCCCAACCATTGTATTAGTGCATTTGCATAACACACTTAAGGGGGCTTGTGGGCCTCCATTAGCTGGCATTCCAGTGGTCAGACACTAAGAAACCAGTCTCAGTCACTAGTGGAACATAAAGCAACTTAAAATTGAAACAATGTCACAACAATGATTATTATTTTCTTTAATCCTATCCTGTTATAAATTTTAGTTTAAAGGGGAAGCATAAAAATATCTCTCATATGTGTGTTCTTCATTTTCCTTAAAGGGGTATTCCCACAAAGACAAGCTTCTTAAATGTACTAGGGATAACAAAATAACACATTCTCTACTTCACTGTCTATCTGTGCTGTATTTTTGTTAAGAAGTCCAATCTGTCTCTATCAGTCTGCTGTGCCTTCCTGCTGTGCCTCCCCAGATGAAGAACTTATCTGTCAGTAGCTTGTAGTTCTCCCCACGCTGCTGCCGGCAGGAACTGATTGTCTGTGTCTCAGTGTGCATCAGTGTGTGAGCTCTGTCCTGCACTGCAGGGGGCGCTGCTACAGTGCAGGGAGCAGAGAGAGAGAAACCCAGCTCCACGGCCGTCGCACAGCAATCCAAGATAGCTTTTCCGACTCTAAGTCAGAAGTTACAGGGTCGTGTCTAGGGGCAACTGAAATTGTGTACACCAGGACTGATAGAGACAGGTTGGATATCTATGTATATCACTGTATTTTTGTTAATAACAGTGAATTAGAGAATGTTATTTTGTTATTCTGAGTGTATTTAAGAAACTTGTCTTCGTGGGAATACCCCTTTAACCCCTTAAAGGAAACCTACCACTTGTAGTGGCAGGTTTCCGATGAAAATACCGGGCACCAGCTCAGGGTGAGCGGTGCCGGGGAGCTTATTTAGTTAGTGTTTTAAACCGCGGTATCGCGGTTTAAAACACTTTTTAAACGTTATAGCCCGCAGGCAGGTACGCGCTCGGCGCTTACCGTGCACGCGGCTACATAGGAAGTGAATGACCGCGTGCACGGTAAGCGCCGAGCGCGTACCTGCCTGCGCCGGCTATAACGTTTAAAAAGTGTTTTAAACCGCGATACCGCGGTTTAAAACACTAACTAAAATAAGCTCCGACACCAGCTCACCCTGAGCTGGTGCCCGGTATTTTCATCGGAAACCTGCCACTACAAGTGGTAGGTTTCCTTTAAGGACGCAGGGTATTTTCGCTCATTTCTCGTTCTCCATCTTCAAAAATCCATAACTTTTTCATTTTTCTGTGTACAGAGCTGTGTGAGGGCTTATATTGTGCGTAACAAATTTTACTTTCCCGTGATGTTATTTATTATTCCCTGCCATGTAGTGGGAATCCAGAAAAAAATTCCAAACGTGGAAAATTTTTTAAAAAACTGCATGTGCATGTTTTTGTGAGCTCAGTTTTTACGACTTTCACTCTTTGCTCCAAATAACAACTCAACTTTATCATTGGTTCAGTACAATTGCGGTGATATCAAATTTATATAGGTTTTATTGCGTTTTAATAAATTACAATTAAACGAATGTGTACAAAAAAGAAAAAAAAAATGTTGCCATTTTTTGATGCTAATAACTTTTTCATACTTTGGTGTACGGAGCTGTGAGTGATGTCATTTTTTGCAAAATGAGCAGACGTTTTCATTGCTACCATTTTGAGGACTGTGCAACATTTTAATAATTTTTTATTAAATTTTTTATGTCATGTAAATAGGTGTGAAAGTCGCGTTTTGGACATTTGGGCGCAATTTGCTGTCCCGGAGGTCATCGCCGGCTGTAACCGTTTTTAAATTTTGTAGATCAGACATTTTGGGACGCGACGATACCTAATATGTCTGTGATTTTTACTGGTTATGTTTTATATCAGTTCTAGGGAAAGGGGGGTGATTTGAACTTGACGTTCGGGGGAGCTACGATCGGAGGTAAGATGGCGGCGCCCATGCGCGGGTGTTAGCGATTGGTCTTTTCAGCGATATGCAGCAAAGCCCATCTCTGTATGAAGAGGGCTCAGCCCGTGAGCCCTCTTCATACACCCTTTATAGCTCCGTAGTGTAAACATAAAGTACTGCAATGCAAATGGCAAACAAAATAAATGATATGTTAATTGGACTTCAAAGAACATAGTTGTCATACAAGCAGTTGTCCTGTTGTCCTTCAGGCATAAAATAAGAGTATTATTTTGTTTGATGCTTTCATATGTATAGAGTGCAATATTTTTCCCCTAGCTTTTGTTTTTCTGAGGAAGGGGTATGAGTGTTACAAACTCTCTGCATATTGAGGAGTCCCCTCAACTGCTTTTAGTCAGAGGAGCCTCGGTACAAATGGATGGCAGCAGTCCTTCAGATTGAAGAGCCACACTTGATGATCAGCTCTGCGTGCCCTTATATGGCATACTTAACATATTGTGTAAAACAACTTCTACATTCATTTTCAGTTTGCACATTTTCAATTTGGAATGTGGTTTATAACCTGATTTTATAATTGAATGAATATTTTATTTTGACTTCTGTCTTGTAAGTATGCTGTATGGCTCATGTTTATTAGTCTTTAAGCGTGATTTCTTGTACTAAAACTAAAAAATAAGAGGTTATAGGTAAAATTCTTATTTTTTTTAATATAGCAAATAATTTATCATTTAACAGGTTTTCTTGTGTCAGGAAATACAACATACAGATAGGATATAGAGAATAGGTGGATTACCACAGTGCAAAATTACACTCCACTCAGATGAGGCTTTGGTGGTCTATGCATAGTAATCTGGCTCACTTTATCGTAGTAACTAATGATAGTAAAGAACAAAAAGTGCTTGGCCCGTAGGCCCAAACACATTTGGTTGCTAAGGCTTAAGGGGAAGGCACTGATGCACATAACCTTGATAGAAGATGAAAACAAGATCAGGCTTGTAAGTTGGGGAGGCAGGGCCCCATAGCAGTCTTCTGAATGGGGCCCCCCTATACCCTAAAAAAATCTACATATTTCTATACTCACACATTTATACACTCTTACACACATACATACATTTATACATTTATGCACTGATAAATCTGCTATTCAATGTGCAACATTATATGTATGTAATGGTGTACATCCTCCACTCTTTAGTGTACACCATTACACTGGGACCCGCAGACAATGTGGCTGCTATAATAAATAATAATAATAATTCTTTATTTATATAGCGCACACAGATTACGCAGCGCTGCACAGGCATGTCAAATTGGTAGTTGCTATGGCTACTACCGCTGTAGTTACACACTTGCTTCACTACATGTATGGTGAAAAATAGGCATTTATCAAAATTAGTAAAGGTTGGACCCCCCCCCTCCCTTCCTCTGAAATTGCTCTACTCCAGGCCAGGCCAAGCCAAGATGCTGGGGCATTAAAACCAGTCTATCCAAGAACCAGCTTCCTATCATAAAATGGAGTGTGGATGAGATTCTCTCTGCATCCATTAACAAGGTCACCAAGAGGTGATGGCCTCTATCTCTGAGGTAACAGCTAGAAAAACCCCACTTGCTATACTCATCAAGAAATATGTGGCATAATTCATATTTCGGCCACATACCTTTCCCTACTAACTCCTTCAAGGCCCCTTGTCTCCAAGGCTTGGGGATGATAGCACAGCAACAAGGAGCAATTAAATAACTCCCAAAATATTAATACTGTTATCCTCATGATAAGTACTTCATGAGGGAAAAGATGGAAGTAAGACCAAGTTTGTCTGTAGGATGCCCGCAAGGCAAGATATCAGCATATAAAGATTCTAAGGCACACAGAAACCTACTAAGGCCCATGTACATGACCGTAGGCTGGATGTATGTAAAGCTGCAAGCTTGTGGCCGTTTATACCTCCCCCATAGATGGCAATGGCAGCATAGAGCAATACGGTGCTGCACACGTGCTGCACGGCATCGCTCCGTACACAGGTGAAGGATAGGACATGCCCTATCTTTCCCTGTGTATCGGCGCCGTGTATCTCTATGGAGAGGGGAGGGGTCACCCCTCCTCCTCTCCATGGCGCTGGGTGTGTGCCCGCTCGGCTACGACTGGGCCACCACACAGTGTGCATGTAGCCTAAGTCAGAAAAATTAAGTGAGCATATTCCAAGCCTTCTTTGTGTCATCACAGACGGGGGCTGAGGGGATATTGGAATGTGACTTATGTAGCAGTTTCCTGATAAAAATGGTCATTTTTGGGGATCCTTAGCGGATAGAAAGATCGTTTGGCTCTGCTTCCCCAGGCACCAGACTATTAATGGCATGTTTTAACAAGTGGTAGCAGCTAAAATTCACTAAGGTTCTGCAGGGTGGGAGCTGTCAGAGTGCAGTCCAGTGTGACCCAAGAGGCCTCCCTTCAGAACCTCAGTCTGTGATCCTGACACCATGCTAGATATGCAAACTGTCTTTCCTGTAGATTTTCTGCAGCTAGGCAAATGCCACTTTGCATGTTTTGGACATATGTAAAGCACTGTATGATGGCACTATATAAATTAATTAATTTTATATTATTAATTATTATATTTGTTACACTCATAAGTACCTTCATTCTTCTATCGTTATTAGAAGTGTCTGAGAGCAGAGCTGATGGCAACCAGTCTGAGCTCAGCTTTCAGTTTCCCACATCCGTTTTAAAAATGAGCTCTGATCAGTTCTGTTCTCAGTCCTCCATAATGTCTTGCTTATGTTCATGGATAACACACTGAACTAAACCTACCCAAGAAGCTTCACAACACTTTTATGCTCTAATGCAGTGGTGGCGAACCTATGGCACGGGTGCCAGAGGTGGCACTCAAAGCCCTTTCTGTGGGCACTCAGGCCTTCACCCCAACACAGAGTTTGCCAGCTAGGACTCAAGGCTTTCTCCTTTTATACAATACAGCCCAGGACGTGCCATGCTCAGCGCTATTTTAAAGTGACATCCTCTGCGGCCAGGACTACGGGATGAGCAGGAAGGGCCGGATAGAGATGGATTGTCATTGGAGCTCCTGCTCTGGGTCCCCTGATCTTTCCTCTCCAGGGGACCATGGGGGGAAGCTACAATCCAAATTTCTCCATCATCATTGTATTGGTGTACTCAGGAGGCCAATTCAATTAAAACCTGTGATACAGTAGGGATCAATAAGTTACTGCTTAAATTGTGATGTTGGCACTTTGCGACATATGAGTGGGTTTTGGTTGTAGTTTGGGCACTTTGTCTCCAAAAGGTTCTCCATCACTGCTCTAATGTATAACTTTTCATTCAGCTTCTTGATACCATCTGTTCTCTGAAAAATAATTCTGATTCTGGCGCAGGACACCAAATGTCAATATTACACAAACAAGTTTAGTAATAACTATAAAATTTTAGTTCTGTTTAAAATAAGCAAACTTGTATTGAAATATGGACTTTTAGGAGATTCCCCCCAAAAAGTCTTATTGTTGGTTACTATGGCAACTATCAATAGTGATATAACTCTAACAATGAATAATTTGTAGCTTGTCAACTGGGAAGAAATGCCTTAAATAACAGTAATTGTTATCAGCATAAAATGAATGGGCAGGTAATTTCATGGACCTGCTCAATACGTGTTTCTAACCACTCCACTCCATTTGGGAATACCCATTCTCATGATCGCTAGGGATCTAATTGTGTCCAGTAGTAAACATCTATTTAATTGACCCTTTTTCTGAACTTGTGTGTTACAATATAACACTGTATTTCTCGGACTGCTGTGTGACAATAGTTCGCCATTTGTCTGTATTGTGTTGATGTTTTTTTGTATTTTTACATGCCTTTAAGTTCCTGTTGTTTTCTGACTCATTAGTGTTGGCTTTGATTGTTGACCTTGCTTTAGCTTTTATGTCCTTCTTTTCATGTGCGTACAAGTCCTATCATCACCAAGGACGTATCTTGTATTTCAAACCTATTAGTCTGCATCCTGTCCCACATATTGTGCAATCACAGAAATGTGAGTGTTATTAGTTATAAGTATAATTTGTGGCACTGATTTTATTAATTTTGGAGTTAATAGACATTTAAAGTTTTTATTGGAGATGGGCAATATATGTTTAGTGGGGGTCCAAATTCTGATAAAGTATGTGTCTGTAGCTATGTGACAATTACGGTAACTCTATTAACCAATGAGCACTTTGCTATGCAAATTGCTGGGGATCTTTGGTGTCATTATCCCTACCTATCTGATTGATGCCCTATCCCCAGAAACCCCTTTAACTCGTCTGTGTGCATTCTGTCATAACTTACATCACATTCAATTTTTTCTTTTTGAGATAGTAGTCAGGCATGATTTTCAGCTGAGATGATATTTTACAGAAATCCCATATAACAAAATAATGCCTTTATTAGTTTCCAGTCCTTTTTGATGCTGTAGGTAGAAAACTGTTAATTTATTAATTTCTTTATAAATTCTTATTCTTATCACAGCCCTGCCAAGGCCTGTAATTACTGATAAGTGATACACTAACATGTAGCATGGCGAACATGGAAACTGGAAACATATAACGACTTACTGTCTGAGAGCCAGGAATGGGAAAACATTTCTTTTTTATGATACTCTTCATTTCACTGTGTGCCTGAAAAATGGTCCAGCCTGAGGGAGGGAAAATGTAATATGTAGCTATCCTAGAATCAATCTGCAGCAACATAATTAAGGCAAATATTATGGCAAGCATTATTCAGAGTGGTCAGATGTTCTATATAGCTGTAAAGCAGAGGTTCTGGTACACAAATGCTGGTTTTCTGCTGAGTAAAGGATTAATTCAAGCTTTGGATTGCAAAGAACTTACAGCAATCCACATCCATGCACATGTAGGTTTAGTCAGAATGTGGATGGCATTTGCGTACATCACATCCACTGTGCTTTGACTGTAAATTGCAGTGGGTTAGCTGTCAACAATTCAACTGCAGTTATCCCAAAGTGATCTACTGTGTGTCCTTGGCCTAACAATGTATTAGTAGTTATTGGGCAGGAAATTCATTAGTTTACACATTTGCATATTGTACATTCTTATACATAAGAAATATCTTTAGGGTGTCAGTGTGCCCCTTACTTACTAGCATCTGGTGTAGTTGTGTTCTTATCTGACCCAGTTAAAGGGAACCTGTCACCAGGAGACCCATTTTTAGCACTCCCCCAGTCCCCACAGAGCATAGTACATACACTGCCAAAGTGTTTTTGTATTAAAAATTGGTTTTACAGAAAAAAAGATATGTTAATTTATACCTTTCATTAGCATCTGCTGTGTGACTAGGCAGTTTCCTTTTGGGAGGAGCTGGAAAGGAGCAGTCCCCCCCCACCCTTGGGATTCAGCTCCTCCATGTGACCTTTTCAAATATATGAAAACACTCATCACTTGGCTTAGAGACGCCCCCTGCTCCTCTACAGCCAATCCCGAGTGTGGGAAGTTATTCATATATTTGAAAAGGTCACATGTTTCCCAAGGGTGGTGGGGAACTGCTCCTTTCCAGCCTCTCCCAATTGGCAACTGCCTAGTCACACAGCAGATGCTAATGAGAGGTACAATATAACATATCTTTTTTTCTATAAAACCTATTTTTTACACAAAAACACTTTGGCAGTGTATGTACTATGCTCTGTGGGGACTGGGGGAGTGCTAAAAATGGGTCTCCTAGTGACAGGTTCCCTTTAAGCTCTGCTGAAGATAGCGGTTCCCACAGTGAGGTTGTTTCCCCTTGTAATTGGGGCTCTTTTAAAGGCCACAATTAAAGTAGAAAACGTAAAAAAAGTGAAAATGTCCAACAGCAGCACATGCAAAAATACCCAATGCTTAATTGGGTGCAAGGCCTAGGACATAGACAAAGGAAATCAACAATGCAAAGGAAAATGGAAGCACTATAAGTGGCATTCCAAATGTTTAAAAAAAACAAAAAAAACATTTTATTGGATATCAGAGAAGCATACATATAATAGACCACAATTAGGTCTAACAGGGTTACAGTAAAATCATTTGAGGTTGAAGGACCTTAGCAGAAGTACAGGAATCCAGAGAAAAATAGAGGCAATGGAATGAGTCCAATGCTAAGTAATGTAGGGTGCCAATTTGCACACCAAAATCCATTTATTAATCACCATATACATGAGCCATTGTCTGCTACTGGTGTGGCAGTTAGAAGCTGAGCTGAAATTGACATTTTGCCACAGGTCATTAATATGAGCTCTGGGCTTTGATTGGTTACTCTAGGCAATGAGCATAACACAGCTTATGTGTTCTGACAGAGAGTCAGAAAAGGTAGAGTGAGCGAGTGTGAGAGAGAGAGAGACAGGCAGATAGAGTGAGATACAGGCAGGAAGAATGAGTGATAGAGAGACAGGTATGGAGAGTGAGTGACAGAGAGGCAGTCAGGGAGAGTGAGAGACAGAGATACAGGCAGGGAGAATGAGTGGCAGAGAGACAGGCGGGGAGAGTGAGTAAATGACAGAGAGTCAGGTAGGAGATAGGGAGAGTAAGTGAAAGGGAGATTGAATGACAGAGATACAGTCAAGGAGAATGAGTGAGATAAAATATAACCACATTATAATAGTATATAGAACCACCTCCTCGATTCCACACCTAAATGCTCCATAGATAATTTCTTATGGTCAGATCATGCCCCAGTAATGGGATCTATAATGACTTCTAGCGCTCCAAAACGCATTAACACGTGGAGACTTAACGAAAACCTATTAAATGACTCACTATGTATCGCAGACATTAAGAACACCATTCAGACATTCATCACAGACTACACCAATCAAAACTCTAATGCCCCCTTGCTATGGGAGACACTGAAGGGTAATATAAGGGGCGTCCTGATGTCTCATGGCGCCCGTCTTAAGAAGGCTCGTACACACGAACTCAAAAAGCTACTATCTGACCTAGAGCGACTTGAATCCAACAATAAAGTTTCCTCTTCTGACCCCATCAAGTCAGAGCTGTCTGCGGTGAGACAAAAGATATTGTCAATCTTAGACCAGAAGACACAATGCGCGCGTAACCGATTGCGAAAAAGCTACTACGAGTATGGGGATAAATGCGGTTCGTGGCTTGCAAGGGCATTACACCCAAAGGCGCCTCGCACGCATGTTCTCTCTATTACCTCAGCAGATAAAGGTACGATTCACTCGCCACAGGGTATAGTGGATGAATTCCGAGACTTTTATAACCGACTATACAATCTAGATCACACCACTCAACAACACCCTAGACCTAAACACGCGAAAATTGAGGAGTACCTATCCAACTATGGGCCCAAATCTATACCGCAAGAACAATCTGAGACACTAGAACAGGATTTCACTGAACATGAAATTAAAAGAGTCATAAAGGATTTGAAATCCGGCAAGAGTCCTGGGCCAGATGGCTTCACGGCACGGTTCTTCAAACAGTTTGGGGATGACATCATGGCTATACTCCTGCAGGTATTCAATGCAGCAGCAAGCGGTACTCCCTTCCTGGCCCAATTCCTGCAAGCAATTATTACAGTCCTACCCAAACCAGGGAAATCCCTAACCACATGTGGGGATTTTAGACCTATATCACTACTAAATGTGGATGTAAAGTTGTTTGCAAAAATGATAGCCTACTACCGCCTCCAACCTCATATCCCAAATCTCATACACTTAGACCAAGTGGGCTTTGTTCCAGGAAGGGAGGCAAAAGATAACACGGTGAAAACAATTTCCCTGATAGCGAAAGCACGAGCAAATGGTAACAAATTATGCCTTCTCACAGTAGACGCAGAGAAGGCTTTTGATAGGGTGCAATGGGATTTCCTGCTGGGAGTTCTTAGGAAGCTCGGTCTAGGCCCCAGGATCTTGCAGGCCATATTGGCATTATATCGCGACCCCACAGCTTTAGTTCGGGTTAATGGCACTCTTTCAGATCCACTGCGCATCACAAACGGGAGGGGACAGGGCTGCCCCCTATCCCCCTTTCTTTATCTCCTAGCAATGGAACCCCTGGCAAATGCTTTGAGGTCTAACCCTGACATACGTGGCCTCCTGGTAGGCGGGAAACATTGTAAACTATCACTATTTGCTGACGATTTATTGTTATACATCACATCCCCGAACATGTCTCTACCCGCAATATTGAAAGAATTTAGCGCCTACGGAGAGGTGAGCAATTTTAAAATCAATACGCACAAGTCAGAACTTCTAAATATCTCCATCCCTGCAATTGAACAGGCATGGCTACAAGCTAACTTCCCCTTCAAATGGGCAACTGAATCTATACATTATTTGGGTACACATATCCCCTCTGACATGACCTTGCTTTTCGACCTCAACTATAAACCTATGCTCCAAACTATTGGAAAGGACCTAGAGAAGTGGGCACAACTTCCCATATCATGGTTTGGTCGAATAAACGTCCTGAAGATGGATATACTGCCCCGCATTCTATATCTTCTAACACTCATTCTAACCTCATGGCGAAAATTTGCACGCACCTCGGGACTAATCAAAATCACAGGCCCACTCACTCCACTAATCGGTAATCCAGCTATTGCTGGACTCTATTCATTAGCACAAACAAGCCTACCACATCTTCCCAGAATGAGAGACATTGTCACAGACACAGGAATCAGGGCCCAGAAGGAGGTGACGACCTTACTGGGCGTCCCACCTGCCAGATGGCTTCTGTATTTTCAGATTCGTGACTATGTTTCTTCTCTGGGAAAGATAGAACAATTCTTGACCAATACCCCATTTGAAGATATTTGCCTTTCAACCACTGCACCTCCACACGCGATCTCCTTGGTCTATTCCATGCTGACACGGTTGGATATGGCGGATGCCCACCCGGATTGTGAAGGCGCCTGGGAGAGGGAACTTAATAAATCCTTCACTCCTGCACGATGGCAAAAAGCGTTAATCTTGACGCATAAGTCATCCATTTCCTGTCGTATGCAGGAACTGAACTACTAAATTTTGACCCAATGGTACAGGACTCCAGTGAGGTTACATAAAATGTTCCCCTCTGTCCCGGACACCTGTTGGCGTTGTGGAATGGGAGTAGGCTCCATGCTTCACATTTGGTGGGAGTGTGGTCCTATCCGAGATCTC
Organism: Engystomops pustulosus; assembly: GCA_019512145.1. NCBI lineage: Eukaryota > Metazoa > Chordata > Amphibia > Anura > Leptodactylidae > Engystomops > Engystomops pustulosus. The sequence goes on along the minus strand of CM033641.1, from coordinate 230,782,522 downwards.
TGGCGGGCTGTCTTTGACCTCTACAACTGTATTTACAAGGGGAACATCGCTCCAACCCCCGAGGTGGCGCTTCTGTCCATGTATTCTGGAACTATCGCTAAATACAAAAAAAGAGCACTACGCCACTTCCTTATGGCTACACGACAAATAATCCCCAGGCTCTGGAGATCGCCCGAGACACCCACCAGGTTGCAGTGGATAGAGGCGCTAGACGTAATTAAACAAATGGAAGAATTGAAGGCGAGCGATGAGGGCAGATATGAACAATTCAACAACATATGGTCTGCTTGGATCGATTATCGAGACACCCCTGCCTTACATGATTGGTTAACCTCAGGTAACAGTGTACATGATCCATAAACATAGGTTTAGGGCAGAAAATGCGGCTCCCCCCTTTCCCCCCTTCCCCCTTTTCCTTCCCCCAACCCTTAATCCTTGTATGTGTTGTCTTGTCTTATGTTTTACACTCATTTTCATGTTTTTCAACTACCTTTGACAGGCCGTATGGTCGTTTTGACAATTGTTGTTGTTGATGTTCTTAAAAAGTTTACCCTTTTCGCCAAATGCGATGTATACCACTATAAAGGTACATATGTACTAATAATGTAAATGTATACGTATTTCTACATGTTGCAAACCAAACAATATATTGCTACTTTTTGTATCAATATGTAACAGTCAATAAAGTTCGATGTTGAACCATAATAGTATATAGAGTTTAGTAGTAGTAGAGTATAAGTCAAGGCCCCTAATTTTGCAATAAATAACTGGGAAAACTTATTGACTCGAGTATAAGCCTAGGGTGGGAAATGCATTGGTCACAGCCTCCCTGTGTAAGGAATGCCTAGCACCGCACAAAGAGAATCGAGGTTACACACTATATGAGTTGCTATTACAAAGAATGGTGGAATAAGAATTTAGCCAACCCTCTTATAAAACCCTCAACTTAGGGGATCACATGCAAATCAAATTATAGGGGTCTATATTTGCATGTAGGGGAAGAATACCCCCAAAACTTTCCCTATCAGTTTTTGATTTTAATACTTTCTACTTAATTTAATAGGAAATATTATATTTTTTAAAATAAAGAATAAAAGTTAATTTTTACTGCCACTTTTCCCTCTATCTTCCCCTTCTCCTCCTGAATAAAACGAAGGAATGCCTAGCAGCATTGTCTAATAATGTAATGCCCAGCAGCCCCCCAGTAATAAAATGGCCAGCAGCAGACCCCCTAGTAATAAAATGCCCTGCAGAAGAGCAGCTAGTAATGATATACCCCATACCTCTCCTCCACAAGTAATGAAATGCTGATGCAGCCCTCGCAAATAATGAAATGCCAATTAGCCCCCCGAATGATGACATGCTCTGCAGCCAGCCCCCATATTATTGATATACCCTGCAGCCAGCCCGCATATTATTGAAATGCCAAGCAGCCAGCCCCCATATTATTGAAATACCTTGCAGCCAGCCCCCATATTAATGAAATGCCCTGCAGCCAGCCCCCATATTAATGAAATGCGCTGCAGCCATCTCCTATATTAATGAAATGCCCTTCAGACAGCCCCCATATTAATGAAAAGCCCTGCAGCCAGCCCCCATAGTGATTAAATGCCCTGCAGCCTGCCCCATAGTGATGAAATACCCTCCAGCCCCTGGGTGTTTTAAAAAAATAAACTTCCATACTCACCTTCCGGTGCTGTCCGGCGCTACCCGTCCGGCTCCTTTTCCTTCAGCTCTTCATTTTTTCCTAAAATGATACCACTGAAAAGAACCACTCTTCATGCAAAAAATCTGCCTCAACCAGCTTTGTCAACGGAAAAAAGTTATGGCTCAATGAGATTTTCTCAGTTTTCTCCATTTTCATTTTTGTTTAGTAAAATTGGGAAAATTTTAATAAAAACTATATAAATGAGGTAATGCCAAAACTGTAGTGATCTCTCCCGCCCCCCAAGAAATGCTGAAAATCCAAAAAAGAAATGAACTTTATTTTCCACTACCAGGAAAGAGTTAGAGTTTAGTGCGGAGGCACTTAATTTTACCACAGAAAACTTATTGACCCGAGCCTAGGGTGGGAAATGCAACAGCTAATGGTAAACTTTGAAAATAAAAATAGATACCAATAAAATAACATTAATTGAAGCCTCACTAATGAAATGTCCAGCAGTCTCCCCTCATTAATAAAAATGTCCCTCAGCCTCCCCTCATTAATGAAATGTCCAGTAGCAGACTTCCTTTATTAATGAAATGTCAGTAATAGACATTTGTCATTAATTAAATATTAAGCAGCCCCCTCTCATTTATGAAATGTTAGTAGCAGACTTTCTTTATTAAGAAAATGTCTGGCTGCCTCCAATCATGAATAAAATGTCCAGCTGCAGCCTCCCTTCAGGAATAAAAAGTCCAGCTGCAGCCTTCACTCATTAATGAAATGTTCAGCATCCTCCCCTCTAAAAAAAATGATATAATCAGCTGGGGGTTGTAAAAGCAAAAAAAAGAAAATTAGCCTTACCTGCTGCTTTCGTTGTCCTGCGCCACCACCCATCAGTGCCAAGCACTTGTTTGTTTATAGTGTGATGGTATAGTTGTTTCCAGAGCCCCTTTGTGCTGCCATGGCCTGTTACAATAATCAGAAAATTTAAATTTTTATTGTTTATTATACTCTATGGAAGCTGCCCAAATCTGCAGACCACCCCTTTCCTGTGCAAACGGGTCTGCTCAAAGCTAAATACTGTGCTGTGTGCAGGATCTGATGCCATTCATTAAAGGAAACCTACCACCACGGATCTACCTATTAAGGTAGATCGGGTGGTAGGTGCCTCTATTGCACGTGAGGATCGCCCTTTTAAGGGCTAATTCTCACGTCCCCTGTATCTTTTTCTAACTTTTATCGCCCTAATTTGCTAAATTTCTAAAGAGGCTAATGGGGCGTGGAGTAGCTGGAGCTGAGGTCCACGCCCCAGTAGCTTCTTTGATCCTCCTACCGGCATATCTTCAGCACACAGCTGCGAGGAGCTGCGCGCCCTCGTCCCACAAACCGGTGTCCTGCGCAAACGCAGAACAGCAGGCTCGTGGCTGCACGGTCACTGCTCTGTAGCTACTGCGCATGTCCTGGAGTTTTTTACATGCAGTCAGCAATAGTGAGGACTGATATTCTCCTGCACAAAGCAGGTACAGATTGACTCCTAGTGCCCTTCCCAACAAGATACACCGACCCTCTGCTCCAGCAGCTAGATCTGGATTCCCATGGCAACCAATCCAAACAAAGGCAGGGAGAGTAGTCAGGGGGACAAGGTAAAATCCCTGCTAGCCTGCAAATGGCTGCAGATAGCTAATGAGTAAGTTAGATAATTGCTTATTTCAGCTCAGTGCAGAGTTAGTCAAACATTTTTATACTTTACAGTTGTTGCATGTGGTTGTTCAAGAGCTAGAGATTCTTTAGTTTTGATAGTTTAAACGTTAGTGCCTGCTGTATTTGTAATAAACACTGATATATTTTATAGTAAGCTAGCTGTAGATCCTGGCATTGCCTATGATATTAAATAACTGCTCATGGCAATCATTAAATAGAATGATTATTAAAAATAATAATATTAATTAAAATCAGAAACCAAAGACAGAAATTTGCTCTTCTTTTGTATCCATCCATGTTCTTCTGATGGGGGCACTGTAGCTATTGGGTGGATCTTATTGGTGCAATGTCTATTTTCCACCATTTGCCCACACATTTTCCTCTGTCTGTTAGAGGGGTGTTACTATACACATCCACCTGCAGAAGGGTGCCATTTTAGCACCTATGGGTGTCTGACACCCATAGGTGCTGATAGCTCCCCCTCTCCCACTATATAGTCACTGGCCCAGTTTGCCTGTAGAGGGTGCAGTGTGCAACAGATTCCTGAAATACGTCACACATTTTTCATGAATCTGGCGCCCTCTGCACTGCTCCGGAAGAGTTCACCAACTTTTTTTTGGCGTGATAGTCTCAGGGTTTTGTTTAAAGCGCAGAGAGCATTATGAAGACCAAGGAACACACCAGGCAGGTCCGTGATACTGTCGTGGAGAAGGTTAAAGCCGAATTAGGATACAAAAAGATTTCACAAACTATAACAGTAGATAGATGAATGCAGCTTTGGGTGTGTATCAGAGATGATCTAATAGCAAATATAATACTGCTTCTCTAGGTATGAGTGGAGTATCATATATGAAATAATAGCAAGAATAAGAATACAGCTCTGGGTGTGACTAGAGTATCAGAAATAATGTCAATTGATACTCCTGTCACATCCAAAGCTGTAGTACCGTATTTTCCGGACTATAAGGCGCACTTAAAAGCCTTGGATTTCCTTGGAAATCCAAAGTGCGCCTTATAGTCCGGTGCGCCCTTGGTGGGCACTGTGACTATTGGCTATCGTGGTGGGCATTGTGACTATATAGGCCGCTGTGGGGGCACCATTACTATAGAGAGCATTATCTATACAGGGCCAGTAACTTGTGGAGTCCACCATGGGGCATTATACTGTGTGGGGGCCAATAACAGGGCATTATAGTTTAGGGAACAACACAGCAGAGATTATGCTTGTGGGGGACATTACAGGTACATTATACTTGTGGGGACCACTTTGGAGTATTTCTGACAGTGAAGGGGCAGCTATACTGGAGTGCACAATGTAGGGCAAGGCTTAAAGGGGTATTCTCGTCTCGGCATTCACATTCAGTTTCATTAATCTGCCATTAATAAACATTTCTTCAATTGGATGTTATTAAAAAAATTGTTCCTGTGTGAAGATAATTTCTCAGAAATGTAGTCATGTGGTCCCTTAGAAACGAGATGGCTTCCTCGAATACGGCCACCTCTGTTATTGTATATAAAATGTCCTGGAGTTACTACATGTCGCACAGCCGTCCTGTGGTAATGATTGCTGAATCCTGGTAGTCCGGCAGGACCCTATAGCGCAAGTCTGGCCACCGCTGCCAGAGTGTGACGTGGTCGTATCCGAGGAAGCTATCTGGTTTCTAAGGGACAACATGACTACATTTATGAGAAATTATCTTCACACAGGAACATTTTTTTTAATAACATCCAATTGAAGAAATGTTTATATATGGCAGATTAATGAAACTGAATGTGAATGCCGAGACGAGAATACCCCTTTAACTGTGTAACTGTGTAAACCCACTACAAGGTCATTAATAAAAATATTAAAAAGAAGTGTCCCCAATACTGACCCCAGTGGCACTCCACTGGTAACGTCAACCCAATCTGAAAATGTGCCATTAATGATGACCCTCTGTTTTCACTAAGACAGTTATTTACCCAAATACACAAATTTCCCCTAATCCCAGCAGTCTCATTTTATGTACCAACCTTTTATGCGGCACTGTGTCAAATGCCTTTGAAAATTCCAGATATACAACATCCACAGCGTCCCCAAGATTTAGTCTGGAACTTACTTCCTCAACGAAGCCAATCAGATTAGTTTTACAGGACCGATCTCTCATTAACCCATGCTGACGCTGGGTAATAAGGTTATGTACAGTGAGATACTCCAGGATAGCATCTCTACAATCCCCTCAAATAAAGATATGGGATGGACTGATTCACTGAATGAAAAAACAAGAAAGAACACAGGGCGCAAAGACTCAAGTGTAGTATATGAATTTTGATGAAGTGGATAAAGAATTAGGGTGCTTACATTTTAGATGTCTTGATTCAACATCTTATAGTATAATCTCAATGAAGATCAGCTTGCAGTGGAAAGAGGCCATGAGGAATAAGCGTCCAACGGTTTATCCCATGGCAGTAAAGAATCCAGTTCATGCAAGTAAAGGTAATCCACACTAATAGCGCATCTTCAGATTCATCACATCTTTTTATTCAAAGTATAAAACATAACAGCGCTTTTCGGTGCTGAACAAGCGCCTTCATCAGGTTGGAATAATAAGTAGTAATAATAATATTCCATAGTTTTTATTATTCCAAGCTGATGGACATTCCAAATTTAAATCATTCCTCATCGTGTCATCCACCAGGGGAAGACAGTCGAGAAGGCTGTCCTCATCTCCTTCCACCATGACCCCCATGTTATTCCTCAGAGGGCCCACAATCTGTTTTTAGTTTCTTATCATTTATAAACTTGAAAAATAATTTGGGATTATTTTTGCTCTCCCTGGCAATATTTCACTCAATCTGTAATTTTGGGGCCTTAATCTGAAGTTTAGAGTGTTTGTTGCCCCACCACTAGCGTTCTTAGTAAATCGTGATACAAAATCAATGATATGATCATTATTACCCAGGTTCACCCCAACCTCTAATTTTGATACCCTGTCAGGTCTGTCGGTTAGGATAAGGTCTAGTAGTGCCCCCCCCCCCCCTCTCTTGTTGGCTCCATGACCAGTTGCGACAGGTAATTGTGTTTTGTTGTTGACAAAAACCTGCTACCTTTAAAGGGCCTGCAGATTCAAACTTAAAGAATAAAGGGGAGGTCTCATTTGGAGTGCACAGTGAAAGCTGTAAGAACAGAGCCCACAAGAATACACTGCATAAGTACAATTGTATATGCAGTAAACAAGCCCTTATAAAGCTCCTTAAATGGAAAAATAAAGATATGGATTTTAAAACTAGGGGAACGAAAAACAGAAACATAAAATTGAAAAAGGGCATCGGTGAGAAGGTGTTTAAAAACAGCAATAGTCTTGCACCAGACTTCTGGATATCTGGTTAGTGATTTTTCTGGGTGCACGACCATCAATTACAGTGAAGGGGCCATTCTGAGACAGGGAAAGTTTGAATTCAGTGTTAAACTCTCCCCCTCCTTGACTTTATACAAAAAATTTACAGTCACTTCTAAGTTGATTTTCTGGATGATGCCACCACCTTGGGCCATCAAAGAAACATGATCTCGAAGGTGGTCAGCTGCTTGACAACATACTTGTAGTGGTTTATTAGGTATATTTCTGCTGACAGGTTCCCTTTAAAAGCCATACCACGTCAACATATCACAGAAGATTGCATCAAAATTTACTATGCAACTGATGTATGTATGTAACTATGTATCTGGCAACTGATAATTTACTATCAGTTGCCAGATACAGAGACTCGACCGAATATGAACAGAGGCCAGTAGGGACAGGAAGCTCTCTGTATTATATTTTAATATATACCCCCCGAGAATTGTTAAGCGCTACGGAATTTGATGGCGCTATGTAAATAAAGATTATTATTACTCAATTGGAGTCTCAGAGAGTAGCGACACTTTTATATCCACAGGGGCCCATATTAAAAACCCTGATCTGGGATTTTAATTGTCTTACTACATATTAGTTAAAATCAGTTAAAGGGGTATTCCGGGAATATGAACGTCTGACACAAAAACCCTTGATGATATAAATAAATGAATATAACAATACTCAATGTCATTAGTCACAAAACGGAGCTAAAATAATATGATTTTATGATTTACAAAATTTATGGCCTCTCTAAAGTAGGTGGAGTTATCACTAAGATGGCCGCCACTGGAAACTACAAGTTCCATGATCCTTTAGTTCTCAGTAACTCCTCCTACCACTTATGCTCTTCTCACAGTGATGATGTAACAGGTTTTCTTGCTCTGTTACCATAGTAATGATGTGTAACTGCCATCACCACAACTCTGGCCATACTGGATGCACTGCAACCAACTGACTACAGCCAAACATAGTGGTGATCACATGACCCTGCCCCGGCAGGTGCAGGACATGTGATGTGGACATGTGACCAGCGGCCATCTTCTGTCCTGTGTATGCTCTGCCACGGACCGCGCGGAGGAAATTAACGGACTGATTAAAGGGCCGGTAGCATTTTAATTCTTCATTACAGTCTATGTCACCAGCGTTTTCTGCTAAGGGGAGCAAAATTTTAAATAACAACTAATTACACATTAGGTTATATTTTGAGTGCCCACTTGTATATGAATTATGCTGATTCCTGGAATACCCCTTTAAGTATTAGTAGGTCTTTAGTAGGTATAGTCATTCCTAGAGGTCGAATAGGTCAATGCAATATTTTTAACTACCAGAACTAGTATATGGTGTGACCTATATGGTGGACTGTATAAATACATAGGTCAGCCCGAGTGATTATACAGTAAATCGGTACACCCTATACCAGTGATGGCGAACCTTTTAGCGACCGGTGCCCAAACTGCAACCCCCGATCCCCCCTCGTTTTTCGTGAGGTGTCAACCAAAAATGAATGCAGTAACTGATTGTTCCCTGTTCTTCAACAATGTTCAATCATATTGGCCTCCTGGGGACACCAACACAATAGAAAGGAAGAGGAAACATTTGCATTGTTGTAGCTTCTTCACATTCTCCATCTTCTTAGTCCCAAGTAGCCAAGTTAGTATCACTTTAAAATATCACTGAAAGCAGCATCTTTTAAGTTGTTTGAAACTGCAGGAAAATTCTTTGAGTCCTTTCTGGAGTGCTGGAGCGATGGCCCGGGCGCCCACAGAAAGAGCTTGGAGTGCCGCCCTGTCCTATATAAACCTTGCTAGCAAGATAGCCCATACAACTACAATATCAGCTACTTGTTTTACTGGCACATCTACCTGAGGGATGGAGCAGTGTGGGTGTAGTGACGGCTACTACTTGCAAATGATGTACTACCACAAAAAACGGAGTTACAACGTTCTTTTTTATAAAACCAAAAAATCAATATCTTTATTTAATGCATAAAACAACACACAATTGTATTGTCATGAAATAATTAATATGACAGAGGAATTCCAAACAATAAGTCCGACAGGACAAAGCCACATGACCACATTGAAGGGTATATTACTCATTCCCTTAGATGACACATCAATGGTTAATGTTATTTACACAGCCGTGTATGTCAAAGATAAACATAAGATGTGCACCCAAAAATAAAGTTCACAAATGTCCTACCCATATCACGCAATCTATGGTTGCCTCTCAGACTCCCCAACGCGCTTTTCGCCGACGCTTCTTCAGGGGGTGCGAAACCTGACGCTGGGAAGCCAGGTTATGTACTCTCAGGTGGGTATCGTCGGCGCATGCATGTTGGGCAGCTTCCGGGTCTGACGTCTGCCCCACTTCCGGCAGCACGGCGCTGGTGTGCATGTCCGGGACACGACAGCGCTATCGGAGACCCGGGCATGCACGGTGCGCCCAGTGATGCCGGTGGGGACTTGCAAATGATGGTATCATTGATGCATTCTAATAACCTGTGTTGGAAGTGGGTAACTTTAGTGCAATGTCAGCGCAGTACAAAAGGAGAAGTAAACTTCTCAGGGGATCCATTAGCTATTGTGGCTACTTTAAAAAGGATATTATGTTATTAAAAAGGGATTATATTAATAAATCTGTGGTTAATCATTTGGCCCCTGGAATGTTCATACCTGGCATACTTACTATGCTGTTCTGAGAGCCAATCTATTTTCAAGAGAGATGAGTGTGTATTGGGCTGATTTTCTTAGCACAATCTTCTACCTTCTGAAATATTTCACTATTTTAGCAGTTTAGCTTATAAAACTTAAAAAACTTGAGCACCAGAGTCTCAGGAACTAAACGGCTGCGCATCACATAGAAAGACATCAGTATTATAAATGCCACATAGTAGTGGAAATCCAGATATAGATTTTTCATTGAACACATATTTATCAGGGCCTCTGTTCCACGTAAGCTAGCTTCTGGAATTATTTTGACCTTCCCGCCTGACCTTCATGTCAGTGGTGCGTAGCTGAGGACCTTTCACCACCCCAAACTTCCTAAACATACCAGTATGTAGGCACTTGCATCCTGATTTTGGGACACTTTGAATTTTCCTCCTAGCCCCCTCTGTTCCTGAGATATGAGCACCGGGATGTGACTATTCCAAGGGCTGTATCGTCAGAGAGGAGGAGCTGTGGGGGTGTGTGACTATGCTAAAATCCACTGACACCATCCAATCAGCATTGGATGGTGTCAGAGAAGAGTACGCGCTGAGCAGCGGCTGCGCACTCCTGCCATCAACCTGCCCCAGAATCAGGATGCAAGTGCTTACATGCTGGTATGTTCAGTTTAGGAAGTTTGGGGTGGTGAAAGGTCCTCTTTAAAACTGTCAACCACCCTAAATAATGGTCACTAATTGGGTGATATTCCCTACATCAAGTAAAGTGACATTATATGCCAACTTTAGGAGATCTGGTCAATGATGTCCCTGGATGCAGGACCATCAGTTACAGTGACTGGGACATTCTGAGGCCAGAAAAGCCAACTTCAGTGTTAAGCTCTCTTTAAACTAATTTACATCTCACTTCAAAGTAGATTTTGGTGATATGTATGTATGCATTTATTTATGAAAAAAAAACATATTTGGCAAATATCTGGAAAAATTGTCAAGTTTTCTACTTTTTGGAAACAGTCATAACACCAAAATTACATAATAACTATTATTACATAATTACCGAAAGTCTGCTTTATGTTGACATGGTTTCTTATACGTCCTCTCATTGTTTAGGATGTTATGAGACTTACAACTTTTTGCATTCTCATAAAAACAGACTCCTTTAAAATTTTCACTCTTTTCACTCAAAAATGTTCCTTTTTGCTCAATAATGCACACTCTGCATTCCATCTTGACAGAAAAAAACAGAAATATAGATATTTTTGCTAATTTATTAAACAAGAAAAACTGGTCACATGGTCATAAATATTCAGACCCTTTGCTGTGACACTCATATTTAACTCACATACTGTCTATTTATTTCTGATCCTCCTTGAGATGGTTCTACTCCTTCATTGAAGTCCATTTGTGTTTGATTAAACTGATTAGGAAAGACAAACACCTGTCTGTAAAACACTTCACAGCTCACGGGGCATGTCAGAGCACATGAGAATCATGAGGTCTGAGGGCCTGCCCAAGAAGCTCAGAGACAGAATAGTGGCAATGCATACGTCTGGCCAAGGTTACAAAAGAATTTCTGGAGCACTCAGTAAACAGTGGCCTCCATAATCCTTAAATGGAAGAGATTTGGGATGACCACAACTCTTGCCCAACTTTGCCGTCCAGCCAAGCTAAGCAATCGGTGAGCGAAGTAAAAAAGAAACCCAAGATCACTGTAGCTGAACTCAGATGCAGTAGGGAGATGGGATAAAGTTCCACAAGTCAACTATCACTGCAGCCATCCATCCGTCGGAGTTTTATGGCAGAGTGTGCCAATGGAAGCCTCTCCTCGGTGTAAGACATATGGAAGTGGTATGTGTGGAGAAAACCAGGTGGTGGCATCATCATGAGTGTGTTTTTCAGCTGGAGGGACAAGACGACAATTAAAGGAAGATGAATGCAGCCGAGTACAGAAATACCTCTTTCAGAGTGCTCTGGACCTCAGACTGGGCTGAAGGTTCACCTTCCAACAAGACAATGCCCTAAGCACACAGCTAAAATAACAAAGCAGTAGCTTCGACTTTGTGACCAATCAGCCAGAGCCCTGAACCTAAACTCAATTGAGCATTTCTGGAGAGACTGTAAATTGTTGTCCACCAATGTTCACCATCTATCCCTGAGGGAACTGGAGTGGATCTGCCAGGAAGAATGGCAGAGGATACCCAAGTCCAGGTGTGAAAAACATTATTCTTATGGCTGTATTTATGGCTGTACTAGCTCAAAAGATGCTTCTACTCAATAGGAAAGGGTCTGAATACTAGTTATGACCATGTGATACTTCAGTTTTTCTTGTCTAATAAATTAGCAAAAATAGCTACATTTCAGTTGTCTGTCAAGATAGGGTGCAGAGTGTACATTAATGAGCAAAAAAAATAACTTTTTTGATCTTACCAATTTGCTGCAATGAAACAAAGTGTGAAAAAGTGGTTTAAATAGTTTCCGCACCTATTGTAGTTTTGAGGGAAATGCTTTCAAGTCACTTTGAGAGGCCTAAATAATAGTAAATTACACTATTTTAGAAACTACACCTCAGCATATGTAAAACAACTTTTAAACATTTTCTGAACCTTTTAATTTTTAACACAAAATCGGGGGCAATTTTGAAATTTACATTTTTTTGGCTAAATAAATGATTTTTCAAAAAAGTTACACATTCTCAGTAGATAAAAAAAAACCAAAATGCTCCCAAATTTGATACCCATTTTCTCCAGAGTATTCCAATTCCCCATATGTGGTGGTAACTTGCTGTATGTGAACGCCCCATGGCATTGAATGCATGGAAGAAAAGAAATAATCAATCCTGGTTTGGGATTTGTTGCATTTTTGGGGTTCCTCTCACTGTGGCCTAAAATTAAAATGTTATCTTTATTCTATTGATCACTATGATTATGATGATACCTCATTTATATAGTAGGGGGCCTAAAAATCTCAGTTTGAAAAATTTAAATATGTTAGGTATCACCGCCTTTTATAATCTATTATGATGAACCCTGTAATGAAAACCCTGTATGATGAACCCTGTAATGAAAAATATAAACACCGCTAAAATCAGGAACATTCTTTTTTTAATTAAGTATATTACCAAGTTTTCTATTATGATCTGCTGTATTGATTCATGCAAACTGGCTAAAGATTTAGTTATACTTTAAAGTCAAATGTGTTTGCTCCATCATGCCCCCAAGAAAAATATCTAACTGTCCGGTAAACACTCATATTATTTGGAGCACGTTCTTCCTTTTTCTAAAGTAAGATTTAGTTCATTTCAACATTCTTTTCATCTTCCTTCTGTTTTGTTGTATGAATAGTACATGGCAGACAAGACCCAGCCCTAGATAATGAATTGCTTTGGTAAATGTTTATTTTATTTTTAGTGTTGCCTATTTTAGAGGGTGCCAGCAGAGAAATGAAGCCCAGGAGAACACTTATGCTCTGTCCCTCTGCTGTGTGTGCTTTTTCTAATTTTAAAAAAGCGGGGGGTTGCATTTAATCAACAATATTCAAAGCACATAGTCAAAAATTGCTCACACATACTTGCAAACTGTCCCCATTTAGCCAGGGCAATTCTAATTTTCTTATCTTCAATATATTTTGTAGGCTGCTTAGTTTTTTTTTGTCAAGATGTACTGTAGCAATATGACTGGTTAGATTTGAGGGTTGACTTTTAAACCTTAGCAACCAGTCTGTTTTGAGCCAATTAAAAATGAGAAATTGGAATTTGAGAATGCACCACCACTATAACCACACAGCCAGCATGCACTGGTTGGGGTATCTCCATAATAGATAGTATGTGGTAAATCATTAAAGACTGGAACCACTATGGATGGAAATATGGAGTACTCAAATGTAAAATTAAAACATATTTATTACATAAAATACCTTAAGATCCAATATATGATATGGAATATAATGTTTGCAGGGCCCTTGCTAAAATCTTACCAATATAATTGTTACAACTATAGTTATTGCACATACACTTAGCACAATAAAAGCAATAGAAGCTTTTATTATGTCTAATATTATGTCTAATATTCAGTAAATAAAGAGTCTATAGAGTCGATTGTCCTTATGACTTTCTATTCTTTTTATTGTAGTTGACTGTTACAGATTGTTATAATTTTTTTAGCCACAATAAGAATATAAATGAGGATGAAATAGTTGTGTACTCACTCCCAACATTGGTGCGGTTCTAGTGTTTGTGAATAAGATGGAGTATATGCTCACAATTGGGTCATTCATATGTATGTTGTCCAATTACTATGCGATAGTCCAACTCTTGCAGTGTAATCTCCAGCGGGGAAAAAAATGTATCCTAAATTCGTGATAGAGACACGTGTAGCTCTGGTTTCTGGGAGCAAGTTTAGAAAGCCGGCTGTAATCCAGCACAATATAGTTAAAAGGCAAAATTTTATACGTTAGGGTCATCACTTCTTTTTTTGTTCAAAAAAAGTTTGTGTAGTCTTTTGTGACACATAGGGTTTAAAAATTAAAAAATATTGATAACCTTTTTTAAACTTTTATATGTTTGTGGGTTAAAGTTACAAAAAGAGGAGAGAGATTTCCTTTTTAGTGTATAGTATATATTTTTTTCAGTATTCAAATGAACTGAAAATGACCAAAATAAATTAATTTTTCTAGTGTGTGACGGGGTGGTTTGACATATAGTATGTGTTGCCTCGGGTAAACAGGGCGACTTTGGCAATGTTTTTTTATATTGTAAAGAGGTATTTTTAAAATTTTATTGGGAAATATTATTGTTTATTTTCAAATATTGATTAATATTGTGTGTTTTTTTTACTTAAATGTCCCCATGAGGTCATAAAAGACCCCTCCGGGAAATTTGCTCTTTTATTTTCTTTTAAGTTTTTTTATTTTCTTTCAAGTTTTTTACTGTACCTGGGACATCCATAAGAGCACCTGTTACAGGGGAAAATGACTCCCTGTGAGGGAAAATGTCTGGGCCAAGTTTTACTAGATCTGAGCAGACCCACCGGCTCTGCTTAACCTGTGCAGGCCCTGCGATCATGTGAACATCGGGTCTATAGAGACGGTGGCATTGCCGGTTCTGTTATTCACTGCATAGTACTACTTCAGCTTTATGAAGTGAAGAAGGCAGAAGCAGTAATAAATCGCTTCTACCTTCTCCCCAGGGTATGATAGGTGGAGACCTGTTCCTGCTCCAGTCATCCGTACAGGAGCAGGAGAAACTGCAGCAACTCCAGGAGACTTTGCTACAGACTCAAGACCGAAGCCAGCTGACGTCTTTCATCATTGGGAGGTCATGAGCTCCTGTCATGATTTTCACAAAGCATCTGATGGGTTATTGATTATTTCATATTATTTCCATCTTGTAGGCTGACAATTTAGCTTAATTGTAGTGTAATAAAATAGTCTATCATCAAACACAGGCAAAAATAGTTTTTCAGCTGAGGAAATGTAAATAAAATAAAATATCAGCAAATGCACCCCAAATTTCATACATATACACTTCTGTGAGCAGAGTTCTCGCTAATATTATTTCATTTCTTTGTTCAGGGTAATACTTAGCAAAATGATAACTTTTTGGTCAAATTTATTCATTATTTATTTTATATAGAATCTGCTCTGTAGGCACAATATTATTTCCATAACTGTTTTTATTGGGTTTATGTTTATATTTGCCTTTTATCTTTTTACATTGCAGTAAAAATGATAAATATGCAATACAGATGACTAAAAAAAATCTCTATTACAACATTTTTGTGTTGAGTAACTAAATCTCTACAAAATAAAAAGTGATTTAATGAAAAGTATATAGTTTAATTTTGCTTATTTTGAAGAATTTATTCCAGCATTTTTCAAATATTTACTGGTTTTCTTAGCCAGGAATGGCCTTATAGGTGTCAATTAATAGTAAAAAAAACCTCTTAAATCTTACTTTTGTACATTCCAGTGAGAATTTCCCTTGCCTAAATATCTTGTTTTGCTTGCTCTTAGTAAAAGCCTGTTATTTTGGGGTTATATTTAAAGTTAAGTAGTAGTTTTGTCTAACCAGTGATGACATACACCTTTGGTATTCTGCCTATTTCCTAATGGGAGCACTGTTTTTAATTTAGTGCCCAACTTTGGAAAAACTAACTGTAAACTGTTACTATTGCTCTACCCTCGGCACATATATTTCTGTTTTATACCATTCTATGTTAGAAACTGTACAGTTATTTAACTATATACAAATTATTTTTTGCTTGATAAAAATCCAAGTTTAAAGTACCTCTTTCTCACACTCTCACACTGAATCAAATATGTTTGACCTATTTTTATGTGGGGAAGATATAAATGGTTTAATGAACTAAGCTGTGTTTCTTTTCCAGTCCTCGAAATTGAAAATGAAACTTTACCAAAGGGAATCAAAACTAGCATAGCATCTAATAAGTGGCAGCACCTTCACTTTTGGCTGTTTCAGTTTGGCTGTCAATATTATTAATTTTTATAATTCCATCTTTTTGTCACTACAGTCATCTGCCATTGCTGTCAAAGCATTTGGAGGAAAAGTGGTCGACAACTCTATTCTCAGCAAGGAAGAATTTATAGAGAAAGTTCGTCAGAGCAACGATGCTTGTAAAAATGGAGACTTTCAGTTGGCTATTGAACTGTACAGCGAGACGCTGCTGGTGGATCCTCAAAATTGTATACTGTATAGCAACAGATCCGCCGCCTACCTTAAAACTACACAGTATGAGAAAGCTTTGGATGATGCCATTAAAGCTCGACTTCTAAATCCGAAATGGCCAAAGGTACGATTTTTGCATATTTCAGAATTAACTAAGTCATTTGTACATATCTGAAATAATTTTACAATTTTAATCGAATCAAAATTGCGGTGCAAAAGAAATAGTTTAGTTGAATTTGTTCACAATCATTTAAAAAAATCTCCTCAGCATTAACCCATGTTACTGTTTCAAGCACAGTACATGGTGCGTGCGTGCGTGTTGCTCATGGCAGTAAGAACACAGTGCATTCACCATCCCATAATAGCACAGTGCATGTGTGAGATATCAGTACAGAACAGGGGGATTTGGTACAAAGGTGGTAAAACACTGGCATGATCAGTTATGATTCAGAGCACTTACCAGCTTGTTCCAATATGTTATACTTGTTAATCATGGTTGTGGATTCTATAATGATTTTGTATCTTTTTTTTAGTAGAAAAAAGCATCATCACTAAAAAATTAATTTGTTACTGTGTAAGCCCAAATGTTTGTCAAGCGAGTACAAAAAAAAAAACAGTTGACAATAGATTACAACATATGGGGACACAAGTTGCTTAAGTTGGCCGAAATGCGTTGGCTAGTATGGATGGAATTTTTTCAAGCAAGATTTTGTGGCTGTAGCCTGGCCAGCAACGAACCATTGCATCAGAAAAATTTTCAATGGAGAATGGAGATCAGCTGTGTTTTCAAAGCTGTTTGGTGAGCTGTACATTCACATTTAGGTCCATTCACTTCTATGGAATATCTAGATTACAACATGGAGCTTGACTCCCCAGGGGACAGGTTCAGGACAGGAAGAAGAGACTGCTGGGCAATGCCAGTTTGTAATGTTTTTTGTGTGTTTTTTTTAACTTTTATATACCCTTCTGAAAACCTCTTTAGATTTTATAACTTAAAGGACACCTGTCATCAGGTCT
Organism: Engystomops pustulosus; assembly: GCA_019512145.1. Lineage (NCBI taxonomy): Eukaryota > Metazoa > Chordata > Amphibia > Anura > Leptodactylidae > Engystomops > Engystomops pustulosus. Next base: position 230,765,435 of record CM033641.1, on the reverse strand, counting down.
CTGTCACTATTTCTGTCACCTCTACCTGTTGGAGCAGCTCACAAGGATTCCATCCCAGCCTTTATCTAGTCAATTTATACATCAATCAGTATAAAATAATCTTTTCTTTATTATGTATATGAGGGTGGTCACATGGTCAGAGGCAGTGATGTCACCCCTATTACTCCTCCACTCTCCTCCCCCTGCTCATGTCTGCGTGTAATGTATAGTAAAGCATTGCTAGTGTCTGTGCTTTATCTGCTGACATGCTGTCCTTCCTAATACACATGTGTGAGACACAGACATCAACTACACAAGTACCTGACATGTTCTGCTATAACATGGCTGCCTGGAGCTGTTCTATCTCTCCTATACACACACAGGCTGCAGGAGGCGCCAGCACCAGGAAGCACATGGAGCAGCCATTACACCATTATACCTCACATCATTATACAGGCTGTCAGTCATGCACTGGGGGTGTGGCTGTGCCCCCCACTCATGGATACACTGGACAGCTTGAATATGATAATGACTCATTGGACATCTCACAGGTCATTTGCATAGCTTTAGGACCTCATTGCTTAAGTTTACAGGCATTTAGAGAGACACTGAAGGGATAGAGGCAATGCTTTCTAATGGCAGTTTATGAAAATATATTTCATTTATGGGGTTAATTTGCCTGACGGGTTCTCTTTAATCTGAGAAACATGTAAGCCTTGCAACTTTTTTTTATCCATATTCATATTCATAAATTTGACCCAGCATAGAATAACAATGCAAACTAGGCTTCATAGACATATCTTTATTGTAGAGTATAATACATTGCCATGTCTCCTTTGTGGACTACTTTTGCAGACATAATGGGGGTCATTTACTAAGGGCCCGAATCGCGTTTTTCCGTCGTGTTACCCGAATATTTCTGATTTGCGCTGATTTTCTCTGAATTTCCCCAGGATTTTAGCGCACACGATCCGATTGTGGCGCATCGGCGCCGGCATGCACGCGACTGAAATCAGGGGGGGCTTGGCCGTAAGAAAACCAGACGGATTCGGAAAAAACGCTGTATTTTTTTCAAAAAAAGTGTCGCCTGACATGCGCTTACCTGCACCCATGGTAGGACGGTGAACTTCAGTGAACTCCGATGGAATTCAACGCAGCAGCGACACCTGGTGGACATTGGGCGCACTACCTTAGTGAATCGAGGAAGACCCGAATCCTCCACAGAGAACCCGCCGCTGGATCGCGACAGGACCGGGTAAGTAAATCTGCCCCAATAAGTACAAAGGTAATAGAAAGGTAACTGTATTCATCTGCGCAATGGTATATGCAAATGAAGTGTCAGTATACTGTACTGTTGCTTGGAATATAACTTTTACAAACTATTACCATGCAGTTCTTTTGTCAGAATAGGACAGTTGTCCAATGAAATCTCTAAAAGATTATGGCCACTTTTGTTGACTTATTAGCTCTTTTACTAACAATTATTGACAGGTTTTTTTTGCCCGTAAAAATTATATAATTGTATAATAATATATTATAATATTAGCCAAATACTAATAAACTTAAACTTTTATGAATTTTAAAAGTAGAAAAATTTTAATAAAATGCTGGAAATAATTTTGCTAACCCTATCTACCCTGAATGTTTTGTAAAACTTCTATCTGTGGAGGTCCTCTTTGTGCTGAAGTTTTCTTTTCATTATGGCTACTGGAACACCCCCAAAAATCCCAATTATTGTCTTGGCTTGTAGAAAAGGCTTTGCTTGCACATTCCCCCTTTGTATGTTTTCAATGCCCTTTTTCTGGAAAATTTCTGTCAGACCAAGGTTTGTACTACTGCAGCAACTACTGCTTCAGATCACCCTTAGAAGTAAAAACGTAATTGTGTAGGACTTTTTATAAGCTTTACATTTGATGTTTCCTAGCAAACCTTCATTTGGTAAAATCAGATCAAGGTACTATGGAGTTCTGCCACTGCAGCTTAAGAGAGTTCTGCCCACTGCGGCTTACATAAAAGGATCTACTTGTCTGGATGCAAAGCTTATTGGTCTTCTGCTCCAGTAGAGACTGGGTAATGCCAGAAGCCATGTACCACATTTCTAGCTGACGGGGCTCTCAGAACTGAGATCTGTATATGACTATACATGGAAGTAACTAAGCATACAAAAAGAAGGCTAGATCTGTTGTTAGGGAAGGTGAGGACTTAGCATGGGGAGGGTTGTCAAATCTGAACAAAACTGAACATTCAATAAATAGTACATGGGGGAAGTCAGCATTTACCACCTGCCTTACAATCCATCTTACAAAACAGGATGTTAACACAAAAATAGACTGTACAAATGTCAGTAGACCAGTAAAGAAGTAGTCTATTTCATATACAGTATATCAAATTGATAAGACAATAAAAGTCCAACTCAGATGCAGGTTTAAACCTATAGGTTACAAGGAAGAAAAACACCACCGAAGGTTGAATCAATTAGAAGAGAAGAGGGGGCACACAACATAACTGTATCCTATTATGTGTAAATCTGATACCCAGGCTATTTAGACTTTGACATCCCCATTGAAGTCCTAGATAAAAGATAACGGGTTCTAAGCAGCTGTAAGCATGCCATGGTCCATCAAGAAGCTAAGAGAGATGCACAGGTATCCATAAAAGTAATTTACATGTAGGTCCACTTCTATACAACCTACCCCACAAGTACGTGTTCCAAAAAAACAGTACTTATCATAGCCCACTTTAGAAAACACAGACAAAATCCCTACCTATTCCATCCGGTTACTTCAGGTGACATGTCCTTGAATTGTACTTGTTCTCGTTCCTTATCTTCTCCATTCGGCCAAGCAAAACCTTGTCTTTTCCTCACATGTTGCATGTCATCCTTGCAGAGTTTACCACACAGACATCTTAAGTTCTTAACTTTAACATTGTCTCTGAATATTGGAGAAAATAGCAATACCACACAAATAGTGCTCCCTTTTGTGAATTTTGTGACAAAATTCCCCCACTGTAGCCTGTAAACTGCCCTTTATTTATATTGCCTGTACTTGTGGCCCTACACAGTCTATTGAAGTAATATTTTCCTGGAAAGTTTTTAATCTCCTCCTAATAGCGCCATACAGCATAATATTCCACATACTGCGTTACACAGGAAATATAGAGCATGACCTATTTCCTCATGTATTCCGTTCTAAATTTCCCATAGAAGTCTCCAGGGAGACCAGAACCAGTGGGAGGTGCATTCTGTCAGCCAGCCAAAAGTTATCAAGCTATCATTTGCCAGCCCACCATTTTTTTTAAAGGGATACGGTTCCATACATGATTATATAGGTGAAAAATATCCTTTATGTATGGCCAAAATACAGCTGTATTTTTATAGAACAGGAAAAAACATGAAGTCTTCTGCATGAGGCCTTATTTGTAGGAATCTCACTGGATTTAATACTAAATTACTTTGAGAGAGAACACAAGGTATCATGGGATCTGTGGGCAAAGTAAATTGTACGCAGCTTCAGGGCAGGTAGAGGAAGATGTTAGTCTCCGTCCACTTTACGTCAGGTGAGAAAGTTTTTTGTCAAATACTTTCAGAACAGAAAATGTCATAACTTTAAAAAGAAAAGGGGTGAGCAGCACAATATGGACATCGTTCTGTTTGATTATAAAGGGTAAAACATATTAGAGACTTTGGTAAAATTATCATAACTTTAGAGTTACACTTCAAGTTTCAGCTGACTATGAATTTCAGGGAAATAGAAAAAAGATTCGGGTATCATGCCATATATAATTTGTGTAGCAATGCCCCTGCTGCATCTTAGAGTGATTCTTTTTTATTGTGCTTTCCAAAGCATACATAACAGCAGTGTTTTAACCCTTCACTTTAGTTGACAAGATGTATAATGGTGATTACAGAGGCAGTGAAAGATCACTTTCACATTATTGGATATAATTGATGCATGTTTTACCCAGAATTTCTTTCTTTAGCTTTTGCCTGGATCAATATGACTTGAAGAGCCTAAGCCAATTTCTTCTCAGCAAATCTTGAGTGTAATAGGTTTTGAATATCTTCTGAACAATGGATGCATTATACTTCATACAACCTAAAGTGATCAATTGTCTCATAACCTATTCAAATAATTTGGCACATTTTTTTTGTAGTCTTTTTTTACTAAAAGGCCTGCTTAAGCTTAAGGGATATCTACTATTAAAATCAAGCATGATAAACCAGGGTAACTTACTCATTGACCAAGGCACTGAGACTGTGGTAATCTTCTTCTATTTGTTATTCATGGCCTCCCTCCTTCAGAAATCAACTTTAAAATTATGCTAATGAGCCTGAAGTACTCTGGGGGTCGTTACCAGAGCCCATCAGAACTGTAGACCTACAGACTGCTGCTGTTTGTAAAGAACACCCTTCCATCGTGTGCTGAAACTTCCTCTGTTACACCAGGCAGAGAGACGGAGGGACCAGAGGGGGAGGGGGACACAGTCTAACAGGCAGTGAACCTGAAGCATGGAGGGCCTCTGGTAACACCCCCCGCCCCCCAGAGCCCTTGTGCCTCATCAACATAATTGATTTTAGAAAAAAGGAGGTCATAGATAACAAATTTAATAAGATTTCCACTGTCAACGTGCCTGGATCTATGAGTTAGTGTTCCTGGCTTATCAGGCTTGATTTTGATGATAGACATTAAAGGAAATCTATATTAACATCCAATATGCTTAAAGGAACACAAAAATATAACCAAGTTGGTTAAATAGTCTTTACTTCCGTTGTGTACAATATCAAGGAAAATCAGATTGTAAGCTCCAGAGGCAATATAAATGTAGCAATTGCTGCATACCAATAAATGTTGGTTTTTAAATGTCTGGCTGTTTTGTCATACTGCAAAATCTTTGTTTTCAGCTCATGTGTAATCCCCATCTCTTCCAACTTATTTTAATATCCTGTCCCAGAACATCAAATGCAATTAAATGGTCCACATTTGCATTTAGCCTATCTGATCAGCTGGGAGTCAGTATGCTATGTTGTAGAATGCTAGGGTTCAGATCTACCTGGGTTTCACATTATTATTAATTGTTTGTTAAGCTTCTTTTGTTAACTGTTATTTAATATGACAACATGACAATAAAGTGTCTGTCCATTTTTTTTCTACATGAACAAGGTTCAAATGATATTTATGTAAAACAACACTAAGCATCCACATAGAGTGCATAGGACTGGAGCCATCAACAGTTCAACAAACCATATTAAACCAAATTATCAGAGAGGAATCTTCTAGAGAGGAAGAAGCAAAGCCAACCCTTTAAAGAACAACTCTAAAGTATAAAATCTTTGGACTAACTCAGCACTGAGCTAGAATAAGCAATTCTGTAGTTTACATTCATTAGCTATCTGAAGAAGTTTGCTTGTTAGCAGGGTTTTTACCTTACTATAGTTCAGAGCTCCAGTGCTCTGTGCTGTTGGCTCTGTGTCTTCCCCGCCTTGCACTGCACTAGATCTGTGTACAAGCAGTAATACTGCTTCTGTGTCCTGATTGGCTGAGCTGTGTGTACATGTTAACAGGAATGCCCTCAGTGCTCTGGCCTCACTGCCCTTAACTAATGTCACGACCAGGAAGTCGAACCTACTTCAGGAAAAGCTGAGAGGATTTTTCAGATAGCCTCATATATCTAATAGCCCCATATATTAGGATATGCAGATGCCAGAAACATGATATAAGTTTCGTTGAAATTGTGTCATAGTCCGAACCTTGCTACAACTATTTTTTGTCAAGTAACTTAATGTCAGCCTAGCCTAAGTACTGCACAGGTCTCCCGTGCTTGACTGAGCAGTTGTTGAGCGGTCTTGTGACAGATGGGCACCTGCTCCATTAGATACAGCTGTTAATACTGCAGGATCTACATCCTTTGTAAGCTTCCTCTCTCCTGCTATCAGTACCCCGCAATGCAATCACAGAGTGCTGATAGTTTCTATGACAACAGTAGGCCATGTTATGGCCTCTGGGCCTACAATGTAGCACAAACTATTAGACCCCTCATTCAGAGCCTAATAGGTTGCATTTCGGTGTAGAATACAGAAGTATTGCAGTGTACTATACAAGCAATCAAAAGATTGAATGTTGAAGTCCCTTAGTGGGACTAAAGAGTAGTAAAATAGTCAATAAATATTCGAGCAGAAAAATTATGCAAATTTAAAAAAAAAACAGTTTGAGTATACAAAATGCATTTTTGAATGTTAAAAAAAAACAATAAAACTACATATTGGGTATAAGTGCTTCTGGAAAAAGAACCAAAACAACTAAAGTCCTAGACTGAAGAACACCCTTGACAATACAACATTTTTAGAATCCAAGTGTATTTTGAAGTTAGACTTATAAATATACCTGTTCTGCCTTGCATAAAAATTATTCTTAAAGAGAACCTGTCATTTAAATTAAATATTTCATAAAAAGCTGCAATTAAAAAGCATTGCCTTTATCCCTAAATGGTTCCTTTACATGGCTGCAATGTTAAAAAATCATTTTGTAAACGTATATGCAGCTCACCTGATGTGAGTTCCATGATATTAAAGGGGTCCTGCATATGCAGCGTTCTCTGCACTGTCCTGCCTCCATAGTCCTAATTGACAGGTCTCACTGCTACCAGTACTTAGGGACCATCTGCCAGTATTCAATAACTGACATATAGAGCTCTGTTTACTTATTAGTCATGGTAGAAAAAGCTGTTTTAAATGTTGTACATGGTGCCTTGCTTGAGAGAGAGAGAGCTCCATTAGATCATTTAGGACTCTATGTTATGTGACCAGGGTGATGTCATCTAAGGTCAGCAACATTTGCTTTACTCAGTAACATTTATCCCATGTATGTATCTGATCACATGAAATCACAGCATGCCTCCCTGGAGGATGGGAAGAAATAGAAATCCATGAAGACATGCTATGATTAAATACATGGTACATAGATTAGGTAGCTGTTAATTTTACTGGGTAAAGGATCTTAGGGACATCACCCTGGTCACATGACGTCACGTGCTGAATAGTAATGAGGCATAAGGTATCCTGTACATAGAGGCTGTAGAGACCGCCTATACCAGGGGTAGGGAACCTATGGCTCGGGAGCCAGATATGGCTCTTTTGCCCGGCGCTAACGTCCCCCCCTTCCAGGCTCTTGGCTCCCTGCTCCCCCGCTCAAGCTCCAGGCTCCCTTCCCGCTCCCTCCACTGCTCACGGTTCTCGGCTCTCGACCTACCCGCTCCCGGCTCCCTCACCGTGCAACCACAGCTGCAGGACAAGGCACCGAACTTTCCAAGAACACAACAGAGAGGTAAGGTTACTTTATCTTTGCATATATATGTGTAATATGTGTATGTATGTGTAATATGTGTATGTATGTGTAATATGTGTGTGTATATATGTATATGTGTATATATGTTTGTGTGTGTATATGCTGTATCTACTGTTTGTTTATGTGTATATATGCAGTATGTATATGAAGCATTTGTGATATTTATCAGGGCTTCTATTTTGTACTACATGGCGGTACTCTGTATGCATTTTATATTACTTGGCGGTACACTATATCTATTTTATACTACTTGGTGGCAGGCTGGATGCATTTTATACTATATGGCGGTATTCTGTATGCATTTTATACTACATGGTGGCATTCTGTATGCATTTTATACTACATAGTGATACGCTGTATGCATTTTATACTACATGAAGGGTATGTTGGATACATTTTATACCACATGTCGGTACTCTGTATGCATTTTATACTACATGGTGGCACGCTGTATGCATTTTATACTAGATGGCGGTATTCTGTATGCATTTTATACTACATGGCGGCACCCTGTATACATTTTGTACTGCATGGCGGCACTCTGTATGCATTTTATACTACATGGCGGCACGCTGTATGCATTTTATACTACATGGCGGCACGCTGTATGCATTTTATACTACATGGCGGCACGCTGTATGCATTTTATACTACATGGCAGCACGCTGTATGCATTTTATACTACATGGCGGCACACTGTATGCATTTTATACTACATGGCGATATGCTGTATGCATTTTATACTACATGGCCGCACACTGTATGCATTTTATACTGTATGGCGGCACGCTGTATGCATTTTGCATTGCTTTATTTTTACACCAAACCAATGTGATGGATTTGGTCCAGACACTACCTGATATCTTACATATATGGGCGCGGAGGGGGGGGGGGCGTCTCTCTATGTTTCGCCTCAGGCAGCAGACAGGCTTGGTACACAGCGTACAGCTTGTTATATCACACAGCTCTGATTACTCTCTATGATACTAACGAGCCGTGCACCTGTGTGAAGGGCAGCAAGCACAGATCTAGAAAACAGTGAGGAATTGATACAGAAAGTATAGTGGAAAATTGGATAACTTTTTACTATACAAACAATAACATTAAGTTTCTGAAATGGGAACACCCCTTTAAGCTATGATTTATCATCCAGCATCACAGTTTTATATGAATCCAGTGCAGCATAAGACTGTCTAAGTCTGTACTGTCTTATCTTATAACACATTTCATGAATGTGCCCCAATGGGCAAATAATACATTTGATAATACATTTTCTTCATCATCACATTGTTATCAATGTTATGAAGTTATAGCAAGGTTTATTAAAGGGAACCTACCACCACGATTCTACCTATAAAGGTAGATCGGGTGGTAGGTGGATGTAAGGGACGTGAGGATAGCTCTTTTTAGAGCTAATCCTCACGTCCCCACTAACTTTTGGCAGACTTTATTGAACTATTATGTAAATTTAGTTATGCAGCTACTGGGGCGTGGAGTAGCCGGGAACGAGGCTACACAGCGCAGTTACTCCACGGCCCAATAGCCACATTACTCCTCCTACCCTGATGTGTGCGGCGCGCAGCTCCTCGTACCTGCGCGCCCTCGTCCGACAAGCCGGCTACTGCGCATGCGCAGTAGCTCCGGCCTCGGAGCTGGGACGTCTTAGCCGCGGGCCTGTGTTCTGCGCATGTGCAGAACGCCATCATGACGGACGAGGGCGCGCAGGTACGAGGAGCTGCATGCCGCACACAACAGGGTAGGAGGAGTAATGTGGCTACTGGGGCGTGGAGTAGCCGCGCTGTGTAGCTTCGTGCCCGGCTACTCCACGCCCCAGTAGCCGCATAACTAAATTTACATATTAGTTCAATAAAGTTTGCCAAAAGTTAGCGGGGACATGAGGATATCCTCGCGTCCCTTACATCCACCCACCACCCGATCTACCTTTATAGGTAGAATCATGGTGGTAGGTTCCCTTTAACTTTCACAGTGTTATTTTATCAATGGATTTGAAAGTAATTAAATATTGCTATTTTTACATTGCCCACTAGATGCCAGCACACTAGACGCCAGCTGGTAAAACAAGACCACAATCAATTCACTTTCTGCTTTCTGAAAAAAGCACAGAACCCACATCTTACAGGTAAGATTGTTAGACACAGTATGGGCTCATGGCACATTCACCATAACCATGACATCAAGACCACAGATAGTTATTAGCAGCTAGATATCTACTTTAAAGTTAATCTACCGCCAGGATCAAGGACAGTTACATGCCGGTGTGTGCTCTTATGAGATTGTTTTACAAAAAAAGTAAAAAAAAATGATGCAAAGGTTATTATATATTATTAAGATTATTGTTTATTATTATTTTAAAAAGTTGTTGAAAATTTTGGGCTTTGGGCTCAATTAACATCTATAGAGCCCCTAGCCCTCGCGCTCATTTGCAAAATTTTCAGTCTTTTGTTAATAATAATAAATAATAATATTTCTATAGCACTATCATAAAAAGGTAAAATTTTTGCGCAAACATAGTTTTTGCAGGGTTTTTTAGCGAGAAAAAAACGCAACTCTAAAGTCACACAATACACCTTATCAACTGAGAATTTTCAAAAGAACACAAATTTAATCGCAAAACAACACTACATAGGAGGTGGTGTATGTGGGTCCATTGCTACTACAGGGGGGGTTGTTGGGGGGGGGTTCCTTGCACATTTTTTACTTCCTTGCTCCTATTTTTGTGGGGGAAGGGGGGCACTGTTGTTTTTCTGCCACAAGGTTGGTTATCTCCATTGCGTTGCATCTATCTTCTCGTCTATTGTTTTTTTCTTTTGTTGATAAAATGCTGGTCATCAATGTAATCCTTAGAATCCGAAGTAGTCCGGCAGGCACGGTCCTGTAGGACAAAGAAAACAAAATATGCACAAAATAAATGGCTTGTTACCATAGGGGGAGGGGAACATGCTTGTTGCCAAGGTGGAGGGTGACATGCTCGTTGCCAAGGCGAAGAGGACATGCTCATTACCAAGGGGGAGAAGACATGCTTATTGTCTAGGAGAAGGTGGACATACTCGTTGCCAAGAGGGAGGGGGATCATGCTCGTTGTCTAGGTAATGTTTGCGTCAGGAAAGGGGCACTGTTTTTAGTAAATTTGCCTCAATGTGTACACAGATCTCCAGACTTGTGCTACACATCTCCCCCGACCCCCCCCCCCCCCCCTCCGCAAAACATAGTTTTTTACAAAAAAAAACAACATGCAGCTAGAATTGCTGGCCTCAGACAGCTGGCCTGTGCTCTGTGAGCTGCTTAGAGTAGGCGTATTTTAGTGCCAGCATAAGTGCAAGTTAAAAAAAATGCTTAAAATAAATCAGGCGAACACAAGGAAAAAACAACAAATGAGGAGATAGATGCAGTGCAATGATGAAAACCAAGCTTGCGGCAGAAAAATTGCTCAATTTTAAAGTTTTTACTGAATCTTAAAGTTTTTGCTCAATTTTAGGTTTAGAGGTATCTGCAAATTTCCTGTGCAAAAACATCACAAAAAGGCAGAAATTGAGGAGATGTTAAACATACGTGTGACTAGTGCAGTCTATTCCCACACAGCACATACAGCTGATAGGCATTTTACACTGAACATGCACCGGACTATAAATCCGACTGTTGGAAACCTACCAGTCTAACACATAGACATCTGTGCAAAATCCTGCCTAATAATACATTTCCCCATTTGTATCTGTCTGCAGCGAATCCTTTGTATAGATATGCCCAGTTAGCTGCAGAGCAGGGACCACATCATTGGGGAGATATCACCATCTGTCCATATATGGTTTCTCCCACACAAGGCTCTATATAGTTTAAACATTTTTGGCTCAGCCAAGGATTTGAACCCACAACCTATACACTCCAGCTGCCATAAAGACTGGACAGAGTCTCTATCCACTAGCCCAGGGGTAGGGAACCTATGGCTCGGGAGCCAGATATGGCTCTTTTGTTGCCTGCATCTGGCTCTCAGACAGATCTTTAATAAATAGTGACGGCTGCTGTATGTCTCTTAGACTGATCAGTGGACACAGGCGGGGATTTTACCACTGTCGACGTCCTTTGTACAACCCAGGTGCCATCCCTGCCACTGGGAGGCATGTGCTGTGGCTACCTATCTACTGGGAGGCATGTGCTGTGGCTACCTATCTACTGGGAGGCATGTGCTGTATCTACCTATATACTGGGGGACATGTGCTATGGCTACCTATCTACTTGGGGCATGTGCTGTGGCTACCTTTCTACTGGGAGTTTGTACTGTGGCTACCCATCTACTGGGGGTATGTGCTGGGACTACCTATCTACTGGCAGACATGTGGTGGGTGTCAGGATTTGGAGTAGTGAACCCCCTGGACCACTGCGGACAATGATTTAAGCAGACACCTGGGACCGGAATCTAAGTGGCACTCGGTCTTCACCAGAGCCTGCCGCAAAGCAAGATGGTCTTGCAGCAGCGTCGTACCACCAGGTCGTTCCACAGGCTTGACTTTTCCATGGTGGCAGCCAAAGTCGAGGTACAGGATCACAAGGCAGTCTGGTGGTCAGGAATAGGCAGATGGTCAAGGCAGGCAGCAATGATATGAAGTCGGGGAGAGATCAGGGCTGGCAGCGAAGGAGCAGAATCAGGAACAGGTCCGGGGTCACAACGGGAGGTCAACACTTAGGAAGGAAACACTTTGGAAAGCTTCCTCATAGGCATGAAGCACCAAGATCCGACGGGGAATGCTGGAAGCTGCCGCTCTTTATAGGAACCCGGAAAGTGGGCAGCACCAATCAGCGGCGCACTGGCCCTTTAAATCTGCGAGTCCCAGCGCAAGCCGGAAAGTGGTGAGTTGAGTGAGCTTGGAAAGGGGCCCCGTAGATCGCAGGGGCACCCGTGACTCTGGGACTACCTATCTACTGGGGGGCATATGCATATGGTACAGCTCTTACGGAATAACATTTTAAAATATGTGGTGTTCATGGCTCTCTCAGCCAAAAAGGTTCCTGACCCCTGGCCTATACTGTTATTTGTTCAATGCAGTAAACCGCGTAAATTAAAGATTTGTAATTATATGTGTCCACCTCAAAATAGCTAAATAAAATAGTCATCAAGAAGTCATATGAAAAAAAGAAAATGAAACCAATAAACTTATTCCACAACTAACCATCCCGGACATAGGCTTGACAGTGGTAAAACTAAAACGTTATAGGTCCTGGAAGAGAAAGACACAGAAACATATATTTTATTTTGTAAAAAGTGGTTTTAATCTGCAAGGCTTGAAACCAGAAAAACTTCGCTACGAGCACCCAGTGTTTTGTATGTAAGCAATGTAAAACACCAGGTGCTTGTTAGCGACCACAAGAATTGTGTTCAGGCTTAGCCCCGCCCGAGGTGCTTGCATTTCATTTCTAAACACAATGTAAATTCCCCACCCAACCGCACCCAATGGAAACTAAATGGTAGGGGATAAGGATTAGGTGGTTGGTACAGATCACAATAAATTAACTGGAAGAAAATAAAAGACATATACCTTGGGGTGCAGAGGCTAGGGACCCTGCCTGTGTCTTCCAGTCTCTTTCCCACTTTTCTCTTCCATGTCCCTTCTCCTCATGCTCTTCTCTCTCATCAACTACAGCACAGGATTTCTCATGTGGGAGGGGGAGGCTCTAGAGGTAGCCTAACATACAGACAGGAAACTGTGGGTGGAGTTGGCTGTGTGGACAGTATAATCAGCACCATCCCAACAGATGTAGAGAAACATGGTACAGTCCCTTGTTACCATGTAATCCTGTGCTGAGGCATTATTGGATTCATGGCATTATTGGATTATTGGAGAATGAGAAATCTAAAACTAATGATGGTGTCTGATCAGAGGTTGCACTGTAGGACAGTATAAAATAGGTGCTGAAAGTAAAAGACAATCAGGTAGTGAGCATTATTTTAGTAGAATATTTCTTTATACACTTATATACACAAGGGTCAGTACTGGTCAGTTTTTTTTTCAATCTAGTGCTTAGCCGCTATCACACTAATGGAATCAATTAGGAAACAATGAAGAAAGAGGAAAATAATGCCTCTTTTTGCTACCTTGAAAGGCAGCAAATCATCTAATTAGGATTCTTGAAAGTCATGCTTGATGTTAAGAGGGCTGCCTTTAAAGGAAAAAGGGGACATTGTTCTATCCTGTGAAATGTATTTACATATTTCCCAGAATTCCCTACTGGAGCATCAATGGCTATAAGTCTCCACACACCTACAAGGCGGCCCTAAGTGGCAAAGTCTTAAGAAGAACTCTTACTTTCTGACACGTATGGAATCTAATGAGGAAGAAACAGCTGTATACCACTGGAGTCAATGCTCTAGTCCAGGGGTCGGGAACCTATGGCTCGCGAGCCAGATGTGGCTCTTTTGATGACCGCATCTGGCTCACAGCCAGGGCCAGGGCCAGGGCCGCATCCAGAGATTGGGTTTTTAAAAAAGCCTGGCTTCTATCCTCCCTCCCGCGCTGCAGACATTACATTACTGCAGCTGATGGCCCGATGGATGGTCATGCGACTGGAGCCCAGTAATTGTGTACATACCACTGACGCTCCGGTCACATGACCAAACACGAAGTCTGCCGGGACCTCGTGCTGCTGGAGCTGTGCCTGACCCTCTCCTGCAGGAGCCGACTGTGTGAGGAGGGGGGAGGGGCTGCAGCTCATGTCTGCCGGGATCCAGCACAGAGAGCAGACACTGAGCTTCCTGTGCAGCCTCTGTACAGCCCCCTGCACTGATATCCTGGGGGATTTATTTAGAAGACTTCTATCTCCACCACAGGCTCTAAGGATATAAAAGTAACTGTAAATGTGTGTCATATGTATTGTACTGTGTGTGTGTGTAGTATCAGTGTGTCATATGTATTGTACTGTGTGTGTAGTATCAGTGTGTCATATGTAGTGTACTGTGTGGTTAGTTCAGTTTTTTTTCCATATGTATTGTACTGTGTGTGTAGTCATCAGTTGTCATATGTCGGTACTGCTTGTGATGATAGCAGTGTTTATATGAGTGTACTGTGTGGATATCAGTGTGTGTCATATGTAGTGTCCGTGGTGTGTATTATATGTGTCATATTTATTGTACTGTGTATGTAGTATCAGTGTGTCCTATTATGTACTGTATGTGTAGTAGCGTGTTTCATAATGAGTGTACTGTGTGTGTATTATCAGTGTGTCATATGTATTACTGTTTGTGGTAAGTTCAGTGTTCATATTAGTGTACTGTTTTGTAGTCGCATGGGTCATATTAGTGTACTGTGTGTGAAAAATAGTAGCATTCGTCATATGTAGTGTCATGTGTTTTATTAGCAGTGTGTCCATATGTATTGTACTGTGTGGTGTAGTATCAGTGTGTCCTATGTACCTTGTCTGTGTGTGTAAGTACAGTGTGTCATATGGAGTTTACTGTGTGTGTAGTAGCATTGTGTCAATGTAAGTGTGCAGTGTGTGTATTAGTCCTTGTGTCATATTATTTGTATGTGTTTGTAGTATGAAGTGTGTCATATTTAATTGTACTGTGTGTGTATATGAGTGTGTCTATTTATTGTACTGTGTTGTGTAGTAGCAGTGTGGTCAGATTTATTGTACTGTGTGGTGTATAGCGTGTGGTCATATTTATTGTACTGTTGTGGGGTGTAGTTCATTGTCATAGGTATGTCTGTGTGCGTAACTAGCAGTGTGTCATATGTTAGTGTACTGTGTTGTAGTACATGTGTCATATGTGTAGTTAACTGTGTGGTAGTATCAGTGTGTCAATGATTGTACTGTGTGTGTAGTAAAGTGTTGTCATATGTATGGTACTGTTTGTGATTAAGCATGTGTCTATGTAGTGTACTGTGTGGTGTAGCATCAGTGTGTCATATGTAGTGTCTGTGTGTGTAGTAGCATGTGTCATATGTATTGTACTGGTGTGTAAGTATCAGTGTGTCATCTGTAGTGTACTGTTGTGTATTACAGTGTGTCATAATGTCGTGGTAACTGTTTGTGTAGTAGCAGTGTGTCATAGTTAGTGTCATTGGGTGTAGTATCAGTGTGTCATAGGTATTGTTCTGTGGTGTGTAGTACAGTGTGTCTTGTTTGTACTGTGTGTGTAGTATCAGTGTATCATATGTAGTGTACTTGTGTGTAGTCTCAGTGTGTCATATGTAAGTGTACAGTGTGTGTAGTATCAGTGGTCATATGAAGTTTACGTTTGTGTATAGCATTGTCCTATGTAGTGTACTGTGTGTGTGTAATCCTGTGTCCTATGTAGTGACTGTGTGTGATACCGTGTGGTCATATTATTGTACTGTGGTGTGCGCGCAGTATCCAGTGGTTCCATGTTTAATTGTGCTTGTGTGTGTGTGTGCAATATTATGCCACATCACAGTGAGCATTGTGGCATTTTGCAAGGCCACAACATGGGCTTTGTCCCATTGTCTACAACCCCATCTGATAACGGTGGGGTGAGTGGTACTCTAATGTCCCAGATAAATGACTGTGCGGGATACAAAACGGCAGGTCTTTCTCCTGTCTCTTTGATGTATGAGGAGGTTCTCAGCAGCTGAGCTTGTGTGGTACAAGTGTATTCCATGCTGTACTAGGCCACCACGGACCCACAACAATGGTAATTCCTGTAAAGAAAAACTAGATACAGGCGGTCCCTACTTATGACCACCCTTACAGACAACCCCATGTTTACCGACGGACCCCTCTGCCCCATGTGACCTCCTGGTGAAGCTTCTCTTGATGCTTTACTGATAGTCCCAGACGGCAATGATCAGCTGTAAGATGTCTGTAATGAAGCTTTATTGAAATTCTTGGTCCAATTACACAAAAATTTGAAAACTCCAATTGCACTGGGCAAGAGAGAAAAAAATGTCTAAACTTCCATTATAAAATATACGTTTTTCGACTTCCATACAAATTCAATTAAGAACAAACCTCCATACCTATCTTGTAATGTAACCTCGGAGACTCCTGTAATTTAACATTGGAGCTTGCCATGCAGGACAGCTCGCCCAGCACCGGCTTCTCTTCTCTTCTGCGCAGCCTGAAAGCCTTTGCATCTCTCATCAATCAGGTGGGAATGAGCCAGATCCAGGCACACATTAAAAAGAAGCCAAAGTGCTGAATAGAGATGTTATGGATTGCAAACCCATGTAATTATCTAGTGTTTATTTTGAACAGCTAATTACCGCCATTTGTCTTCGTTCGCCATTTGTTGGGAGGTCTTAGTACAGGTTTGCCCTTTCCCCCTCCTTTGTTTTCCCTGAGCTCTCTAGGCCGAATTATAATTTTAAATATGTGGCGCTTTGGCTTCTCGGGTCAGCCAAAAGGTTCCTGACCCCTGGTTTAGGGTGTGGTGACGTGGGGAGTTTACATTGCATTTTGGAATGCAATGCAAATGTTTGGGGGTGGGGCTCAGCCCAATCGCATATGCATTTGCATTGAAACACATGTGATCAGTAACGGTCAGCCAGTGATCTGTCAGGAGGAGCTTTAATGCTTTATGACAGTGTAGTATATGTGTTGTAAAGGTTATCCTGGTAATGTTAATATAAAATACTATACTAAATAGTATAATTTAGGGCTCATTTAGATGGGCGTTTTTGATGCTTTCCTTTTTGTGGATGGCAAACATACCCATTGCTTCCTATGTGTCTTCTCACACGTCTGCAGAGTGCAACATGCGTTATTTTGTCTCGCCTGCGAACCGCATACATCCATAAAAGTCAATGAATTTGTAAAACAAATGGACGGCACATGCATGAAATCTGTGAGCGGAGTGTTTTTTTCTTAAATGTTGCAACCAATTGGGCAGGGCAAGAAGTAGATTTTTTGCATATGTGAAAAAAAACAGACGGTGTACGGATACAATATGGACTGATCGCATACATCACATCCACACTTTTTGCAGATGAGCAGCAGACACACCTGTCTGAATGAGCCCTTATGTTTTGTCTTATTCATTTTTTTTTATTTTATGTAACAGTATTATATGCTTAATCATAATATTATTTAAAATAATATTAATGTGATGATTAGAGATGAGCGAGCATTAAAATGCTCGGGTGCTCGTTACTCGAGCCGAACATTTCCAGATGTTCGAGTGCTCGTTTCGAGAACTAGCCCATTGATCAATGGGCGAACCCGAGCATTTTTCATAAATTATAACTTAACGAGCCATTGAAATACACACAGTGAGAACAATTGCAGATGTTCGGGAACATCTGCAATCTTTTCCGAGACACGCTGCAGAACGTGTTCTCCCTGCAATAGTATTTGAATAACAATATTTGTGAAGAACAACTTCAGCTGTTTCCAAACATCTGCAAGTTGTTCTTCACACATATTGTTCTTCAAATACATTGCGGAGAACACCGTTCTGCCCCGCGTGTCCCGGGACATCTGCGATCGGCTCCGAGACACCCGTCAGAACGGTGTTCTCCGCAATATGTATTTGAAGAACAATATGTGTAAGAACACCTTGCAGATTTTGCCAAACATCTGTAATGTGGTTCTTCACACATATTGTTCTTCAAATACTAGTGCGGTGAACACCGTTCTGCACCGTTGTCTCCGGAACAATTGCAGTGTCCCGAACATCTGCAATCTGTTTCTGCACTTGTTCTTTCACTGTTTTCTTCATTAAACAATTAAATTAAATGGTTTTAATTGTATCTTTTACTGTCTTCACTTGTTTTTTTTTAACTTAAATGTCGTTCTCGAGCCGGGCAATACGCGTCCAGCAACGAGCCGGTCCGAGGATGCAATACTCGACCGAGCATCAAGCTCGGACGAGTATACTCGCTCATCACTAGTGATGATATAAAGAGAGATCTCTGAGAAGATCCATCTCTATATACCAGTACATTAAGCCTATGTCACAGTGAAGCTCTTTCTCCCCTTGACATCCAGTAAGCCCATAGGCTAGTGCAGGGGTCAGGAACCTTTTTGGCTGAGAGAGCCATAAGCGCCACATATTTTAAAATATAATTCGGCGAGAGCGACATATGTTTTAACGGGCAACTGTACTAAGACACAACTGACCGAAACATGGTACTTAGCTGTAAAATAAAAACTGCTAGATAATTACATGCACTTGCAATCATAACATCTCGTCCAGCCCTTTGCTTCTTTTTAATGTGCTGCTGGCATCTGGCTCCTTCCCACCTGATGATGAGAATGCAGCTCAGGATGCTCAGAAGACGGAAGACCCAAATGGGAGTGCTGGGCGCGATGTCCTCATGGCATGGGGGGGGGGGGGGGGGGGGGGGGGGGGCCCAGCTCCAATGTAAATTATCTAGTTTTTATTTTAACAGGAATTTACCATTGTTGTGGTCCCAGTGGGTGGCCTCGTACAGCATGGAACTACACTGGTACACACAAGCCCTCAGCTGCTGCCGAACCTCCTCATACATGCAAAGACGAAGAGAAGACCGCCGTCTTGTATCCGCGCACAGTCACTTACTCTGGACCAGTTATAGTACCACTCACCCCCCGGTTATCAATGGGTTTGTAGACAATTGGAAAAAGCCCAATTGACTGTGGCCTGCAAAATGCCACCATGTTTATGTGCATGGGCCCTAATATTGCACACACACACACAGCACAATACCCATGACACCTGAATACTGCGCGCACCACCAGTACAATACTATGAACCCGGCTACTACACACACAGTACACTACATTTACACCACGATCTACACACCAGTACACTCATATGGACACACTGCTACTACACACACAGTAAAATACATATGACACAACTGATACTACACACACATTACACTCCATATGACACACTGATACTACACACACAGTACACTACATATGACACACTGATACTACAACCACCGTATCAATACATGATGACACACTGCTACTACCACACAAGTACAATACATATGACACACTGATACTACACACACTGTACACTACTATGACACACTGCTACTACACACACAGTACACTACATATACACACTGAATACTACACACACAGTACTACACATATGACACACTGATATACACACACCGTACCAATCATATGACACCTGCTACTACACACACAGTAACACTACATAGGAACACACTGATGCTCACACACAGTACACTACATATGACACACTGCTACGACACACCCAGTACACTACATATTACACTGATGAACTACACACAAGTACGAATACACGATACTTACCCACTGTTCTAAGACGACCCCGAAACCCCAATTATCAAAGCCACACAACTCGCGCCTCTCGCCCCTTCTGACTCGCCACGCAAGCGGCCCCCCCCACCAACCCCGCCCGCCCTCCCAGACCCGCTCCCCCCACCCCCCCACCGCACAACCCCCCCCCCCCGCGATCCCCCACTGAGCACCCCCCCCCCACCCCCCCCCATGTTGAGGGATAGTAAGGGTAGTGTATGTAGAGGTAGTTATGGAGAAAGGATATGAGGAAGGGTGGAAATGTGTGTTGATAACAAAGTAAATGGAGGCCGTTCATGATTGTGATAGTAATGTAAGTTAGTTGTTATTATTGTTTTGTTTGTTTGGTGTGGTTTGTTATTTTTTTTTGTTTTTTTGTTTTGTTTTGTGTGTTTTTTGTAATCGGTTGTATTGTTTTGTGTGCTTTGTGTTTATTTTGGTTGTTTATTGTGTACTTTTGTTTCTGTTTTTTTTTGTTTTTTTTGTGGGTTTTGTGTATGTTTTGGTTTATGGTGTGTTTTGTTTTTTGTATGTGGAGTTTTTTGTGTGGTTTTGTTTTAGGTTTTGTTTGTTGTTTTGGTGTTTAACTACACCTATGACACACGGCTATTACACACACAGTACAATACAATGACACACTTCTACTACACCCACCCACAGAACAATAAATAGACCCCTGCGACTACACCCACAGTACAATAAATATGACCACCTGCTATTACACACACAGTACAATACACATATGACACACTCATTACCTAACACAGCCAAGTAACATGATGACACACTACTATACACACACACAGTACAATAAATATGACACATTCTGCTACAACACACAGTACAATAATATGACACATGCTACTACACCACAATTACACTAACATATGACACCAGCTACTACACACACAGTACAATAATATGACACACTGATACTACCACACCAGTACAATAACATATGACCCATCACTGCTACTACCCACACTCTGTACACACATATGACACACTGCTACTACATCACACAGTACCTACATAATACACAGACTACCACACAGTACACTACATATGACACACTGTATACTACCACACCAGCACACTACATATGACACACTGACTTACACACAGTACACTACTATGACACACTGTCTGACACACACACAGTACACTATATGACACACGATACTACACCACAGTACACTACCTATGACACACTGATACTACACACACACGTACCCTACATATGACACACTGATACTACACACACAGTACACTACATATGACATCACATCCGCCTACACACACAGTACATACATAGAACAACACGTAGAATATACTACCACCACAGTACCACTATATGACACACTGATACTACACCCACAGTACGCTATGACATGTACTAACACAAGTACACTACATTGACACATGCTTACACACACACACAGTACAATAAATATGACACACTTCTACAACCACACATTACAATACATATGACACACTGATACTACAACACAACAGTACAATACATATGACACACATTTACAAGTTTTTACTTTTATATCCTTAGAGCCTGTGGTGGAGATAGAATCTTCTAACTAAATCCCCAGGATATCAGTGCAGGGGGCGTACAGAGGCTGCACAGGAAGCTCAGTTGTCTGCTCTCTGTCTGGATCCCGGCAGCACTGAGCTGCAGCCCCTCCACCCTCCTCACACAGTCGGCTCCTGCAGGAGAGGGGTCAGCACGCTCCACAGCCGAGGTCCCGGCAGACTTCGTGTTTGTCATGTGACCGGAACGTCAGTGGTATGTACACAATACTGGGCTCCAGCGCATGACCATCCATCGGGCCATCACTGCATAATGTAAGTGTGCAGCGCGGGAGGAGGAGGATAGAAGCCAGGCTTTTTAAAAACCCAATCTCTGGATGCGGCCCTGGCCCTGGCTGTGAGCAATGCCGGGGTCATCAAAAGACCACATCTGCTCGCGAGCCATAGGTTCCCGACCCTGGACTAGAGCATTGACTCCAGTGGTATACAGCTGTTCTTCCTCATTAGACCATACGTGTCAGAAGTAAGAGTTTCTTCTAAGACTTGCCACTTAGGCGCGCCTTGTAGTGTGTGGAGACTTATAGCCATGATGCTCCAGTAGGGAATTCGGGAAATTGTAAATACATTTCACAGGATAGAACAAGTGTCCCTTTTTCCTTTAAAGGCAGCCCTTAACACAAGCATGACTTTCAGAATCCTAATTAGATGATTTGCTGCCTTTCAAGGTAGCAAAAAGAGGCATTATTTTCCTCTTTCTTCATGTTTCCTTGATTCCATTAGTGTGATAGGGCTAAGCACTAGATTGAAAAAAAAACTGACCAGTACTGACCCTTGTTATATAAGTGTATAAAGAAATATTCTTTAAAATAATGCTCACTACCTGATTGTCTTTTACTTTCAGCACCTATTTATACTGTCCTACGTGCAACCTCTGATCAGACACCATCATTAGTTTAGATTTCTCATTCTCCATAATCCAATAATGCCATAATCCAATATAGCCTCAGCACAGGATTACATGGTAACAAGGGACTGTACCATGTTCTCTACATCTGTTGGATGGGTGCTGATATACGGTCCACACAGCCACTCCACCACAGTTTCCTTCTGTATGTTAGGCTACCTCTAGAGCCTCCCCCTCCCATGAGAAATCCTGTGCTGTAGTTGATGAGAGAGAAGACATGAGGAGAAGGACATGGAAGAGAAAAGTGGGAAAGAGACTGGAAGACACAGGCAGGGTCCCTAGCCTCTGCACCCCAAGGTATATGTTCTTATTTTCTTCCAGTTATTTATTGTGTCTGTACCAACCACCTAATCCTTATCCCCTACCATTTAGTTTCCATTGGGTGCGGTTGGGTGGGGATTTACTTTGTGTTTAGAAATGAAATGCAAGCACCTCGCGGGGCTAAGCCTGAACACAATTCTTGTGGTCGCTAACAAGCACCTGGTGTTTACATTGCTTACATACAAACACTGGGTGCTCGTAGCGAAGTTTTTTCTGGTTTTCCCCTACTGGAGCATCAATGGCTATAAGTCTCCACACACCTACAAGGCCGCCCTAAGTTGCAAAGTCTTAAGAAGAACTTTTTACTTTCTGACACGTATGGAATCTAATGAGGAAGAAACAGCTGTATACCACTGGAGCCAATGCTCTAGTCCAGTGATGGCGAACCTTTTAGAGACCGAGTGCCCAAACTACAACCAAGACCCGCTTGTTTATCGCAAAGTGCCAACACAGAAAATTAATTAGTGATTTACACTCCCTGCTCTGTCACAGCTACAATGATAATCCAGATCCGTCCACACCTTCCCACTCCTCCAGTAGTCACATGTAGCACTGTCACTTTAAAATAGCTCTGTGCACAGCAAGTCCTGGGCTGTCTGGGACTGCAGGAAGATACCTGGAGTCCTCTCTGGTGATGATCTAGGTGCCCAGAGAAAGGGTTCTGAGTGCCACCTCTGGCACCCGTGCCATAGGTTCGCCACCACTGCTCTAGTCTATGGCATAATATTGTTTTCGAGGCTATATCTTTAAGGCTCCCTATCATTGATGTTTAATTGACTGGTAAACTAATGACTGAAGAATGTTACAGCAGCTGTAGTAACTTATAATGGAGTCTGACAAGTTTCTGTCCTTGTTTTATTATCTCAATAAGTGGAATGTTGTTAACAGTAGATGGCATGCCTTATGCTTTTCTGTACAAAATAGGCACATATATTACAGTCTACCACATGGCACACATGCCACACAACAAAAGTACTATGGAATCAGAATGCAATGGGCCTGGGCTGTATGAAAATAGTGGATCCTCCAAGTTTTTTTAATGGTTTTACATTTACATTAGGGCAGCACAGTGGCTCAGTGGTTGGCACTACCGCGTTGCCTGGGGTCCTGGGTTCAAGTCCCATTCAGGTCAACATCTGCAAAGAGTTTGTATGTTCTGTTTGCGTAGGTTTCCTCCCACACTCCAAAACATACGGATAGGGTGATTTAGAATGTGAGCCCAGTGGGGACAGGGACTGATTTGGTAAGCTCTGTGCAGCGCTGCATAATCTGTGGGCGTTATATAAACAAAGGGATTATTTATTATTACTTACATTCTACATACAGTATCAGACCCAAGCTTCATGGGAAGGGAGGTGGGGTCCCTTTTCTTTAGTTTCAGTTTTGCATTTTAAAGACCAGTGGAAGATCATAAAAAACCCTGGAATGCTTCTTGTATCCGTGTTTCTCGAATAAAACTGTATACAAGACTCATGTATGAAGGACCCTTTCTCCAGAATAAGAAGCCAAAGACTCCCTAAACATCTTTCAACTATGTTTTATTGGCTAGTTGCTGATAAGAAGCAGCCTTGAAGGGGTATTCCCATTTCAGTAAATTCATGTTATTGTTTGTATTATAAAAAGTTATACACGTTTCCATTATACTTTCTGTATCCATTCCTCATGGTTTTCTAGATCTCTGCTTGCTGTCATTCTACAGAAAGTTTACTTCCAGGGAACAGAACTCTGACCATGTTTACACAGGTGCACAGCTCGTTAGTATCACAGAGAGTAATCAGAGCTGTGTGTTATAACGAGCCATGCACCTGTGTGACCATGGTCAGATTTCTGTCTACTGGAAGTAAACATAGAAGCTTTCTATTTTTTTTAATTTTTTTTGAAACAGAATTTTTATTAATGATTCAACACATCATAACAGTAAATGTATAGATCATCCTCTATCAAATACAAAACTTTATGCATGTCTATTATACATATATTGTAGAGATCTCTAACAAATTAACTATACATTTTTACATATATTCCCTTTACAAATCCCAATCCACCCACCACCCCAACGACTGGTGAATCCTAGGTAACCAATATCTATACAATTTATTTCTCTCTTCCTAATTCCACTACTTTCTTAAGCCATTCATATTACTCCTCTAAAACTTCATCGACTTCCATTATTCTCATGTGATCCATTCTAGTTCGCCACACTTGAAACCTAGGTGAATCTTTGTTTTTCCAGTTATACAATATCATTTTACGTGCCATTAGCAGACCTTCCATAGCCTCTTGTATACCTTTTTTTGTACCAGTTAGCCCAATTTTGGTTCCCAAGATGCAATTTTTAGCACTATATGGGACACTGCATCCACTGGACACTCTAATGCCCCCTAATATGGATTCCCAATATCGCACTAAATTTGGGCACCTCCACATCATGTGTAGGTCTGCATCTACAAGCTCACACCTCGGGCATTTTTTTTTTCAAGTATCTGAATCTATTTAACATTTCTGGTGTGTAGTGCACCCTGTGCATCAAAAATATTTGAGATATCCTGTATGATAGGTCCTTAGTAGAGCGTTTTATCATACACAATGAGTCATTCCACTCCTCTACTGATAGATCCGGTAGATCCTTTTTCCATTTCTCATAACAATATGGTGCATTTCACTCTGATATATCGTTATTCAACCCCTTACATAATTTTGATACCAAGCCTTTAGAGCTTTTCTGCAACCTCATTGTATTCAAGATCGGGTAAACAGAGAAGCTTTCTATAGAAGAACAGCAAGCAGAGATCTAGAGGAATTGATACAGAAAGTATATTGAAAAGTTGTATAACTTTTGTTGTATAACTTATATTAAGCTTCACTGTAAATTGTGAAACATTTATATATAAAATGCTGAATGAAGGTAGTTTTGTCAATAAGATGCTGCAGCACTGTCCATATTCATGTACTGTACCCAAAACTAGACTAGACTTTTTTCACTAAATAAAGCGTATTATAACATGCAGTTAATTTCCCTACAAGTCACAAGAAATTTACATTGATAGCTGTCTGTTTGCAGTTGTCAAGATGAGCTTCAAATATTCATGTAATATTTTTTGTCATTCACCCTGCTAGAGTGATTTCATAGGATGTGATCCTTTGCATTTCGTTTACTTGAGCACCCTCTGCTGTTTGAATGTAGGTTTACATTTTCATTCTATTTGTAGCAATACAGAAACCTTTACAATGAAGTAACACAAACTACAACATGATCACGCTGGCCCATGTCAGTGTGAGAATTTCAGCGAAATGATTTATAACTAATGGTTCATTGACAAAATATGGCAACCTACCCACAGGAGTTCTGTATATTTGTAATGGCAGGAAGAATGAAATATTTCAAAGAAGTCTCATTTTTGGGAAATGAACATCTCAATATTTATCATGAATAATTGAATGTCTGCTTGTCCTATGGATTTATTTTATAAAGCCTGGTGCTGTGTTTTTAACCCAACTTGACCCCTAGTCTTCTCCGGTGTCCTAAGCCCCTTTCAGGGTTTTTCCTGCACGTGTTTCTGACCCGTTGTATTCACGCATAAAACCTGCATACAACTTGCATGAAAAAGACTGATGGCTGTGTATGTATTTCAGAGTGAAATGCATTTTTGATGTGTCCCCACATCTGACTTGCAAAATTACAGCATGTTGTAAGTTTCATAAAAAAATAGTTTGTGTGTGGAGAAAAATGCATGTCTGACAAAACCCATTGAATACAGTGGCCCAGATACCCTGTTTTCCCGAAAATAAGACAGTGTCTTATATTAAATTTTGCTCATAATCATTACATCACAAACCTCAGCATAACCCAGGGCTTGATTATAGCTCCCCGTCACTTTGCCCTTAAAGGGCCCCCACCAAATGTGAGCGATTCAGGTGGTTGCATGGCTGCCCAAATCGCCCACAGTATGTTTATGTTTGGCACACCTGTTCTCACCTTTAACAGCCGGTTCAGAAATCTGGGCAGTATCTAATAGACTTGAGTCTATAGCAGAGCGAGGGAACAATAAGTTCGTTCCTCTACCCTAGACAATCAGTCTCTGACAAGATGGCGGCATCCTGTTGCTGGCGACGCAGTGTGTGACATAACTGTGCCACCAGCGGCAGGGCTCCACCATCTTGTCGGAACCTGATGTTATACTGATACTGGAGAAGGAGGTGGGTGTGCATTGGGGGAAAGGAGAGTGAGTACAATTTAATTATTTTACCTAGGGCTGTATGAAGTTGTAGGAGATTGTATATAGTTAGAAAAAGCTGTTACTATGGGGGTCTGTATATAGTTATTATAGGGGGATTTTAAAAGTAATTATACAGATTTCTCCATCGGTCACTAAGGGGCTTTAGGCTAGGCTGAGGTGTTTCTGCGTCGGCCTAACCTAAGTTCTGCACAAGCTCCCCATGCAGGGAACAGAACAGTGCCCTGGCTCTCTTATGACAATCGGCACCTTACTCTAACAGTCATCATTCCATACAGAACTCATTCCAATCTAGCCTGTTTAACCTCTTAGATCCTGCGGTCAATGTTTTGACCACGGGATCAACATACCTGCGGAGGGAGGGAGGTGTCGGGCAGCCAGGGACCTTGTGAATGTCCCCTGGTCTGTCTGACAGAAAGCTTGCTCCCAGACTGAGCAGTCTTCATGTCAGCCTATGCAAGGGCTGACATTCCTAGTGCACTGCTAAACATGGTTATTGCAGTGCATTTGTATAATCTATTGATTATATGATCACTAGTTCATAGGCTAGTAAAAATAAATAAATTAAAAAATGTAAATAAAATTCATTTAAATGTCCCAAAAGCCCCTAACACATATAAAACAATAAGTATTTTTGGAAAAAAGTTAAAAAATAAAAAAAGAACAAATTAGGTATCACAGCATCCCAAAACTCCCAATCTATAAAGATATAAAAGCGGTTATTCACGGTGGTGAACCTTGTAACGGAAAAATGCGCTCAAATGTGCGAATCACCACTTTTTTTCGGCTTCGCAACACATAAAAATTTTATAAAAAGTGATCTAAAACTTACACAGTCCCCAAAATGGTAGCAATGAAAACCTCAGCTTGTCCCAGAAAAATGACACCTTAGCCAACTCCTTAATCCTAAGTATGAAAA
Source organism: Engystomops pustulosus (assembly GCA_019512145.1). Taxonomy (NCBI): domain Eukaryota; kingdom Metazoa; phylum Chordata; class Amphibia; order Anura; family Leptodactylidae; genus Engystomops; species Engystomops pustulosus. Next base: position 230,737,883 of record CM033641.1, on the reverse strand, counting down.
AGTTTATTGGAGTCAGAATATGGTAAACTTAATAGTTTTATTTTTGATACAAAGGTGTTAATTGTTTTAAAATATATTAACACCTAATAAAACCTATATATATTTGGTATCCCTGTACTCTTACAGAACCAAAGAATATATTAGAGAGGCCATTTGGAGCTCACACTGAAATACGTAAAAACAGAACCCACAAGAAAATTGCGGAAATTCAGTTTATTGCAAATTTTACTGCATTTACTGCATACAGGACACAGCATCAAATCCAAAATAGTGTCCACTCCTGCATGTAACCCCCTCTTATGGATTGTGTCCATGTGGATTTGAGACATTTGCAACAAAAAGTCTGAAAAAGAAGCCAAAATTTGCGTCTGCCAAGATAGGAAAAACTGAACATGTATCACAAGTAAAAAGACATGATCATACATAAGGTGCAAAAAAGAGCTTCCAAGTGTCTCAAAAATTCACCAGAGAGAGATAAACCTATGATACATGTGCGCCAGTGTGTTTCCAACATGTTAACTAAACACGAAGGAATTGCACTTTTACCTCAACTTGCGATCCCAGGTGGAGCCTTAGGATTGCTTTTCAAAACGGAACCAAAATGCTACGTGTGAACGCGGCCTCAGGGGCTCTACAAACATGTCTTAGCACCTGACATCTATTCTATCAAAATCTACCCTACGAAATCTCAATGGTGCTCCTTCCCTTCCTCGCCCTGCTATGTGCTCAGACACCAGGTTACATCTTCATGTGGAGTGTACTCTTAAGCCCCTTCTACACTGGCGTTTTTCACGCGCGAGTTCTGCGCGTGCTTTTGACGCGCAGAACTCGCATTGCACTCTGTCCCATTGTATTCAATGGGTCTTTCTCCATTAGCGTTGTTTTTAACGCGCGTGCTTGCGTTCGTTTTCACGCGCGTCAAAATCGCAACATGCTCTATTTTTGCGGGTCACGCGCGATTTTCACGCCCCATTCAAGTCTATGGAGATGCATCAAGAACGCATTGCACTCGCAATCATTGCAAGTGCAATGCGAGTGCAATGCGTTTTAAACGTAAGGGTTGCTAGGTGACCAGAATAACATTATTTCCCCTGCTCGCGATCGAGCATTTAATTAAAAAAACACAATGAAGAACAGTGAAGAATAGAATAAAAACATTGAACACAGTAAACACAGTGACCATAGGATCATTTAAGATAAAAACACAGTGCAGAACACAGTGCAGAATAGATTACAGATGTTCGGCACATCTGCTTACTTGTCGGGAGATACGCGCGGAACGGTGCGCCCAAATAGCATGTGAAGACAATTATATGTGTGTAGAACACATTGCAGATGATTTAAACATCTGCAATGTCTTCACACATATATATTGTTCTTCACTGCTATTTGTTCGCGCCGTTCCGCGCGTATCTCCCGACAATAGTAAGCAGATGTGGCCGAACATGTAATCTATTCTGCACTGTGTTCTGCACTGTGTTTTTATCTTAAATGATCCTGTGTTCACTGTGTTCACTGTGTTCAATGTTTTTATTCTATTCTTCATGTTCTTCACATCTGCTATTTTGTCGGGAGATAATATACGCGCGGGAACAGTGGAAGAATAGATCGCAGATGTTTGCAATTTATCAGAAGACATTATTTTCAATTAAATAACACACATTTTAATCCCAAAAACCCATTGGTCCTTTGAACAAATGCTGAGTCACCCAGTTGATAGCGCAATAGTGAAAAATGCGCCGAAAACGCAAAACAACGCTAACAACACGCGCGTGAAAAACGCAAAAACGCTAATTACTCCAAGGAAAAATGGAACAAAAACGCAGGCAAAAACGTCAGTTTTTCACGCATTGCACCCTGACGTGAAACGCAACGCTAGTGTGGAAGAGGCCTTACTCGGAAGAAACTGCATAATATATTCGTAGATGCATTTTCTACTTTTATTCAGTTTATGTGGGTAAATTTTAGGGCTAAATAAACATATTAATGATAAATATTAGTGAATTCCAAATCAAACCTTCATTTTGTTTGAAGTTCTGTAAAATACTTAAAGGGATAACAAGCTTCCTACCTGCTGTTTAAATAGTTTGGGGTGTTTCTATTAACAGAACTTCCAAAACTCCTATAGAAATGAAATGGTCCTTAAAATAATTGAACAGAAATTTTCTTGAAAAAATGTCTGGGAATGCAGCTCCAAAGACTCGTTTTTTAATATGCAAACCAGGACACAAACTGTTGCAGACACATGAATATATCTGCTCCAATGTGTAAGTGTTGAATGCAAGTCCTACACATCACAGAACGCAGAACACGCGCATGAAAAACACTTGTGTCAAAGGGGATAAATAGCTAGCACCCCATCCCAATGTATTTCTATGGGCTCATAAAAATTTGGGCTTCTGCCCATTTTACATCTTGGGGAGGCTTTAAATCTGTCATCTCTGTGTGAATTGACCTCACATGACACGTGAACTGAACTCAGCACATTGTGGGTCCATTTCTTCTGGCAAATGAATGGATGTTGTTTTTCAGCTAATTAAATGCAGTGGGGGTCATTTACTAACGGCCCGAATCGCCGATTTTCCCTGTATTGGCCCGGGATTTTGGCGCACGTGATCGGATTGCGGCGCATCGGCGCCGGCATCCACGCGACGGAAATCGGGGGGCGTGGCCGTACGAAAACCTGACGGATTCGGAGAAACCGCCGCATTTAAAAAAAAAAAGGGTCACGGGACAAGCGCTTACCTTCACCAAGTATAGGATCGTGCACTCCGGCGGACCTCGGGGAACTTCAGCGCAGCAGCGACACCTGGTGGACGTCGGAGGAACTGCCTTAGTGAATCGCCGGAGGACCCGAATCCACCGCAGAGAACGCGCCGCTGGATCGCGAATGGACCGGGTAAGTAACTGTGCACCATTATATGTTGTATGATGTTTGAAAGCGGTAGGTCAATTTACTGACTGGCTGCTGCAGAAGGGGCTTGTGACTAAACATGTCCAAACACTGGCCAGGTTACTTTTCCAGGCATAGTGGCTTTTAGTGGTGGAGACTGATGCCGATTGTGCTCACCTATTCCTTATTAGTAGACAAGTTCAGAATGCGAGTACCATATGGTCCCAGAGGAAAGCTATACCAACAAGTGGGTGACACTTCACAAATTGTAATTGTAAAGATAAAGTGGCAAACACCATTTAAAACGTTGCCTCCATTTCAGTTTCCATTAATGGCAGCCTGTTTTTTTAAGCTTTTTCTCCTTTGAATTCTTTTTTCATGATTGATTTTTATGGTGAAGTTTCGCTTTTACATCTAAGAGTCCCATCACAGCTTTATTAGACTGTCGGTACAAATGCATCAATTTAGTTTCCATGGCAACTTTTACTTCTTCATCTCCTATCCAGTGTACTGGGAAATATTATTGCCAGCTGGCATGTGAAGTGCAAGCATTTGTACATATTTCTTCCCCCACACTGGTTGTTTAGTAACATTAGTATCCGTATAGGAAAGTGACGTGCAATTCTAATAGATGTCGTGCCATTTATATTGTCTGGGGATGTATTTGATTTCAGACAAGCATTACTGTACACGATAATGTGAACCAGAGAGGCATCCGACCCCATGAACTGATCAAGTCTACATTTGGCTATTAAAAACTATGATGGCTAGTAATTATTTCACAACATGTGGAGATGTGTTGAGTTGTATGCCTGCATACATTGTACAGAATCTGAAGCTGTCCTTTTGACTTTTGGTTATAAGTTAAATAAGTTGAGACAATGAAGGTTAAAGATCTCATTGGAGGGCGGCACGGTGGCTTAGTGGTTAGCTTTACAGCCTTGTAGCTCTGGGCACCTGGGTTCAGGTCCCAGGGTCAACATCTTCAAAGAGTTTGTATGTTCTCTCCATGTTTGCTTGGGTTTCCTCCCACACTCCAAAACATACAGGTAGGTTGATTAGATTGTGAGCCCCATTGGGACAGGAACCGATTTGTCAAGCTCTGTGCAGCGCTGCGTAATCTGTGTGCACTATATAAATAAAGAATTATTATTATCATTAGATTCCAAATACGAAGATACAGTTTTACAGAAACGAAAATAAAAAGTCCATCCTCCACCATGTAAAAGTCTGAATGGACCTCCCCGCTACAATTGGTAACCTCCAGTTGTAACAGTTGGGCCTAATGTGGCTCAGCCTAATTTATAGATTTTAAGGGGGAATAACAGAGGACCAGTACAAAGCAGAAGTATAAGGGATTTTCACCTTATTGATAACCTTATTTGCAGAATCAGCTCTTATTCATTAATTGTATACAATTTTCACAGTTAATAATGACATAATACCAGGCCCGTTTCTTCCATCATATCACTATACCAGCTAAGAAATATTTATAAGATAAAGACACTTTACTAGATATCTGGATTGCCAGATCAATATTCCGCATTTCCAGAAAGTGGATAGTTCATTTGATGTTCCATTGTAATTAAAGATAAGGTCTATGTATATCAAGGGGTCAACTAATATAGAGAAGAGATAGTGAAAGAACAATCTGTGTTAGCACCGCTGTGGTCATTTAGTGCATTTCTATTTGTATGGTTGTTATATGGCTGCACAGTTACTAGTCGAGTTACTAGTCCCACTTCAATTTTCTTGTAAGGGATTTTGTAGTGATGCCCCAAACTGTGCTACAATATATGTACTGTTCACACAGTGCAGGATTGGTAGATTTATAGCATACTTTTCTTCGAATCCCCAGTATGTTAGTTTTCTACTTCAGATCAATCCTCTGTGGATTCATATTAATATCTGCAAAAAATAGGACTCCATTTTACATTTTAGCTTCCACTTTTACATTGAGGGAATGAACCACGTCTGCTGTTTGTCCATATGCCTCTTATTTTATATGGATGTTTTTTTTTTTTTAATTTCACATTACTTCTTACATACTTTTTATAATATGCTATATTATGTAGCTACTCTTCCCTAAAAAGCAGTATGTCTATATAGGTTTTTGCTTATTGCATGTTAAAAAATAAGAGTAGTGCATATTCACAAGGATCTATTGTGAATGCCCATTTACCATTACTGTAATTCAGAGCTTATAGACAACTGGAAATCTCTACAGCTTCAATTAGTTTACATGTGTCCACAGATTACTTACAAACTCATGATACATAAAATTGTGGCATGCTCTAGTGTGTGTTCCTTTCAGCCATAATGTGCTGTACGCAGCCGTAGCGGCTGTTACGGGGCTTGCACTGTAAAGGGGCCCGGGATGGACGGCAGACTCAAAATTCATCAATGCCGTTTTCCCAGGTCCACCCGGGATGACAGGTGTGCCTTGTCTGTGGCATGACTTTTCCTGCCCGCCTGACTCCAGACACCTGTTCTGCCAACCCGTCCGATCGATGCCAGGAGCCGCTCCCCCCCCCCCCGATTGATGCCAATGCCCACCCGAGCAATCGATGCGTTGGCCAGCCGCCCGCTGCCTCAGACTTCTGTCCTGCCTGTCTCCACGGCCAGCTGCTGGCCGTCCTCCAAAGGTAATGGCCCTGACACCATGGACACTTGTACTGTCGGCCCCTGTAATGGCGGTTGACGTCACACCCACAACCACAGACACCTGCCACCACAGACACCCTCCTGATAGCCCACCAAAGATGGTAAGTTCCTTCATATGTATGTGCTGTATGAGTGTATATACTGTGTTTGTGTATGTGCTGTAAAAGTGTATATGGTGTGTGTATGTGCTGTGTAAGTGTATATGGTGTTTGTGTATGTGCTGTAAATACTGTACGTATGTGTGTATATATTTTGTGTGTTTTTATGCTGTATATACTGTATGTATTTGTATATGCTGTAAGTCTTTATGTACTATATGTGAATATGCTGTATTTATATGCAGTATGTCTGTATATACTGTGTGTGTATGTACTTTATGTGTATATGGTGTGTGTGTATGTTCGGTATAAGTGTATATGGTGTGTGTGTCTATGTGCTGTATGAGTGTATGTGCTGTAATTCTGTAAGTACTGTTTGTGTAAATGTTGTATGTATTTGCAGTATGCCTGTATATACTGTGTATATGTGCTGTATGAGTGTATATGGTGTGTGCGTGTGTGCTGTATAAGTGTATATGGTGTGTGTGCTGTATAACTGCATATGGTGTCTGCGTGTGTATGTGCTGTATGTGTGTATATGGTGTTTGTGTATGTGCTGTATGAGTGTATATGGTGTTTGCATATATGCTGTATAAACTGTATGTATGTGTATATGTTTTGTGTGTGTATATGTATATGTACATGTATGTGTGTAGTATTTTTTTTTTTTTAGAAGTCTGCTATGGGGCCCAGCCTCTCCTAGTTATGCCTCTGAGTACTATGCAGCCCTATGTTAATTATGGTATTATAGACACACCACATTGAGTATGCTTTGAGTCTCTACTGCTGTTCTGAAAGAAAAAAAAACTGAAGTTCATCAATTAAATGATGTTAATGAGATGAAGTACTTCACATTTACTGGAAGAGAAATACACAAGGACACACAGAAAAGCCAGAGGCAGCGCTGAAAAGTGAGGAGGATGAAGCGAGGCGGAGAACAAAGTAGTCATACAGCTGGGATTATCGTAGTCTTCCAGGTGCTTTCCTGCTAATTGCCAGTGTGGTATTGCCCGGTGAAGTGCTCAAATAGGTTAAGGCTGGATTAGTGGTAATCTTGTTACATGGTAAAATCTCTCAGCTATTGATGTCAATAATAGCTGGTGTCCTGTGGTCAGCCTGAAATATGTTACTTATTTTTATAATCTGACTCATACTGTAATGGACATAGAGCATTTTAACCAGCAGTAGCTGAACTAGACTTGGTTCACACTTTGGGTATGTAGGATGACAGTGCAATGTCATTTTTGCATTCATTTTGCGTCAAAAATAAACTGTTTTGTGCAGCATATGGATGGGATTTTTATATATTTCATCCACTATGCTTATACTCTAAACCACTTTGGGTTCACCGCCACAAAATTCAGTTTTTTATGAGCGACAAATGCAAGCAAAAACCAGTACAAAGAGAAGAATTACTATGGAAAGATTTGGACCTCCAATACCTCCAATACATGGAAAGGACACCTTCAGGTTACCATATCCTTTCCATAAAATACAGTGAGAATCTCACACCATCATGTGGCTGTACGCTGTAGCACTGTATTCAATATGGGACTATAGTTCTACAGGAAAAATTGCCAATACACTGCCATCTGAAAGTGGCCCTACTTATGACAATGACATCCTGTGCTGAGTATAAATGACTATATATTTATATATAAATGACTTCATATTTAAAATCTTGGCAAACACCTTCATTATTTGTTCTGTTTAATAAAGCCATAAGGGATGCTTCTCTCATTATTAACCACTGCTTCTTCTATAGTGATATTTCCTGTCCCCAAATTTTACCCATCTAAATAGCATTCCAGTGTAATTTTCTGTCCTAGCAGATGTGGCTCATTTGGAGTGTCTGAAGAGCGATATAGACAAATGAATATAACACCGAATCTCACGCTTAATAGTCTGATAAGCAGGTAGATTTTTCCAGTGTTCACAGCAAAAACTATGAAGTAAGTTTGTCAGATTGCAGTAATTTGCTAGACATAATGTATGCCCATGAAGTGGGTAAAGGTTATACTGCCAACCCAGCTAAACTGTTATTCTTCAAGGATAGTATTTCAAGCAGAGAATATGATTTCACAGACTTAATGAATTGGCTCAAGTGAAAGACATAGCTTGGAGTTATATTAGCTCAGAAGAGAAATGTGCAGCTGCCACTGCTGCCTTTTCTCTTTTTATTCCTCAACACATTTAGCAGGGCTTTTAAGAGGACGATGATTGACAGGTTCCAGTATTTATATGCAATAGACAGGAATGCCACCCCCCCCCCCCACACACACATTGTAGTTAGAGGGGTATTCCAGTCACTATTATTTTAGATGCATGGACACCTTCTGCTACTTTTGATATTTGTACATTGAGTAAACTCACAGGCGGTGCCAGTGCTTTGCATACCCAGGCAAATGTCGGGGCCCATGTTTACATACACTAAAATTACTGTGTCCTTAAAGGAAACCTACCATTTAGAATGGTCGGTGTAAGCTGTAAGTACCGGGCACCAGCTCAGGGTGAGCTGGTGCCGGTACTTACTTTCGTTAGTGTTATAAACCGCAGTATCGCGGTTTTAACACTTTTTAAACTTTAGAGCAGAAGGGGCTTCGGCGCTGCGCGCGACCATGCGCACGAAACATCTCCGCTATTTCCTATGTAGGCGCGCGCACGATCGTGCGCACGCAGCGCCGAAGCCTCCTCTGCTCTAAAGTTTAAAAAGTGTTAAAACCGCGATACCGCGGTTTATAACACTAACAAAAGTAAGTACCGGCACCAGCTCACCCTGAACTGGTGCTTGGTACTTACAGCTTACACCGACCATTCTAAATGGTAGGTTTCCTTTAAACAATTTGGGACAGCCCATATGATCATGTCATGTCTTTGGAAGCTTTTGATAGGATTATTGGCCACATGCAAGTTAATTACACACCTGTGGATGTATTTAAAGGCACACCTGAAGCACAAATTATATCCAAGTACAAATAAGATAGAAATGTTTAGTCATTGTACTGTTCAGGAAGGAGACAGCTTCTATGTCCCCAATATGAATGTGCTTTCGTCCAAACCAAGAACAAAAGTCATAGACCTTGTGAAGATGCTGGTTGAAGCCCATAAGAGTGAATCATTATGCACAGTATTGTATCAACATAGGTGGTAAGGGCAAGTCTGAGAACACATCCCAGCTATGAAACACAGGGATGGCATCATGTTTAGGAGAGATTGGTGCACTTCACAAAATAGATTGCACCATGAGGAGAGAACATCATGTGGCAATACTGAAGCAACATCTCAAGACATCAGCCAGGAAGTCAAAGCTTGGGTGCATATGGGTCTTCCAAATGGACAATGACTCTAACCAAACTGCCAAACTGGTTACAAAGTGGCATAAGGATAACAAAGTCAATGTTTTGTGGAGTGGCCATCACAAAGCGCCCTGATCTTAATCATATTGAAAATGTGTGGGCAGAGCTGCACGAGATGGTCAGAGACAGTCACTAAAAGAGATGGTCAGAGACAGTCACTGAAAGAGACGGTCAGAGACAGTTAATTAAAGAGACAGTCAGAGGCAGTGAGTGAAAGAATTTGTCAGGGACACTAAGGTAGTTCCTCCGACGTCCACCAGGTGTCGCTGCTGCGCTGAAGTTCCCCGAGGCCCGCTGGAATGCCCTGAAGTACACCGGCCAATTCCTGGTGAAGGTAAGTGCAAGTTCCGCAACACTTTTTTCTTTTTAAATGCGGCGGTTTTTCTGGATCCGTCAGGTTTTCGTTCGGCCACGCCCCCCGATTTCCGTCACGTGCATGCCGGCGCCGATGCGCCACAATCCGATCGCATGCGCCAAAATCCCAGGGCAATACAGGGAAAATAGTCGCAAAACGGAAATATTCGGGTAACACGTCGGAAAAACGCGAATCGGTCCCTTAGTAAATGACCCCCAATGACTGAAAGAGACGGTCATAGACAGAGAAGGTCAGCGACAGTCAGAGACAGTTACTGAAAGAGACGATCAGTGACAGAAGCACCTAACCTATTTTATTTGTATAGCTAAGAGCAGTTATTCCTTATCCTGGGCAGCGCCGGGATCTACAGCTAGTAATATATTTATATTATAAAAAATTTTAATATATATATATATATATATATATATATATATATCACAAACTTGTCTATCATTATATTTGTGGTGTTAGAAAGCAAAAACCTGAGTTTATGAAGGAAGCCCATGCCAACACACAGAGCATACAACCTCCATGCAGGTTGGTAAATAAAAAAATAAATATGTAATCACCTACTCACTCCCTCCCACGTCCCACTCCACAGTATCTCTGTGCCTCCTTGTTTGTTAAAAGGGGCATCGAAACTTCACTCAGAATTGCCTTTTTCATGTGAAATCTCACGCATAGCAGAGAAGAGTCATAATTTGCCTGAGATTAAGAGGTTACAGAGGCTATGGCACCTATCAGATATACCTATCTTCAGTTCCTTAGTACGTAGAGAAATTCTTTCAAGAATGTCATCTTTCAGATCACATTAGCCTTGTGGTTCTGTTATAAAAATGCAATAACATCCTTTTTTAGCTGTTTGTTTCTTCAGCTCTAAACTGGACTCATCAAGGCAAAGATGAAGGCAAATATTTTTTTTATAGGAAGATTTCACATTAAAGTTTAATGGAATAAAATCTGGGTTACCTTTAAAACATTGATATTTACATTACATTCCTATAGTGAATTATTATACTCACCACATTAAGGTGCAAGAAAAGTCTGCATTTTGTTCAAGTGTTTCATTGTAAATAGTGTATGAGAGTCATGACTCCACATCTGCAGCTGGTTAAGGGAGGGTTTCTGTGTACTCCAAATCATATTTTGCAACTCATCAACACTATAAAAAGTTCTGGTACACGCAATTCCTGTATCAGTTGTCAGCAAACCTCAAACATCACTACACTAATGTGTCTCCAGCTGCTGCAGACCCTAGAAAGAGATAGACCAAGTTACATAGAGTTTGCATACTTATTAAAGATGCAACTACCCACGCTGTCATTTATTTGCTCCTTCATCACACAAGCCTGGACTTGCACTGACAAATGAGAGGTTCTACAGAAAGAGCAAATGGACAGCCAGTAAATCAATATGTATCAAACACCTTCAGTTTACCAGCATACAAAATATAGTCAGTAGCGTGATAAGATATGGTTTTAGTCTGTATAGGAATTAAGTTATTAGATTCCTCAAAGGGAACTTGTCAGTAAGTTATAACTTACTATTCAAATTGGCACCCAGAGACTGAAAGAATTGGGAACCTAAACCCCAGCATTCTGGAGGATTTGGGGCTCCAAAGCTACTAACATGTTACTTTTAGGCAACCGGAATGGGGAGGGACGCATGTGATTGGTAACAAGCACCACATGTTTTGCATTGTTTACTTGGAAAACATGTGGTGCTCCTTACCCATTGCATGCGTTTCATTTGAAAGTCAGTTGCAATTCAAATGGAACATGTGAAAGCAGCCTCAAGACCATTCTCACTGTTGGCCATCATTATGTTGTGTTTTTTTTTTTTCCTGTGTCTTAGGGCCTGTCTACACTCGCGAGTGTGATGCGAGTTCATTTATTTTATTGTTTTATTTTAATTTGTGCTAAAGTTTTGCTTTTATTTTGAAAGGGATATCACTTTTGCATCAATTTCTTGTTAAAGAGGACCTGTCACCCTCGGCACTAGGAGCTGCTTACTTTAGTAATGCTAAAACAAACGTGGCAGTGTTACAATGTTAGCATTATCGGAAACCTCCGATAACGCTAACTAGCACTGCTGTGCTGTCCATTACAACGTCAGACTGCTCTCAAAGCGGTCCGGCGTATTCATGAGGGGGCGGGATTATGGGTGGTGACTGATGCTCAGCAGTCACTGCCTCCCTATGGAGTGTGCGGTGGTCCGGGGAAGAGGCAGCGCCTCAGACTGCACCCCTCATGAATACACCGTTTGTAATGTACAGCACGGCAGTGTTAGCGTTATCGGAGGTTTCTGATAACGCTAACATTGTAACACTGCCGCGTTTGCTTTAGCACTAGGAGTTGCTTACTTTAGTAAGCACCTAGTGCTGATTTTCAGTGTGACAGGTCCTCTTTAAAATACATAAGTTAACAACAAAACTACTTAAAGGGAACCAGAAGGCATTTTTGCATTATTTTTATTATGATTCAAAGGGAACCTGTCATCAGCAGTTGGCCTAATAAACCACTACCAGTATACTGTCAAACATTGTAATACCTTCTAGTTTTTCTTTCTTTAATGGTCCAGTGTGATGGCATCATCTAGAAAATCAACTTTGAAGTGAGATGTAAATTGGTTTTATAAAGTCAAGGAGATGTAGAGTTTAAACACTAAGTCAAGGTGGGGAGCTAAGATTGCATCCTCCTCTGTGATTGACATCATGTATCGGACTTCAGGTGATCTGGTTATTGATGTCTCTGAATGCAGGACCATCAGAGAGAGATAAAGTTTGACTTCAGTGTTAAAATCTCCGCCTCCTTGACTTTATACAACCAGCTTACATATTACTTCAAAGTTGATTTTCTGGACGAGACTACCACACTGGGTCATGAAAGTTGCACAATCTGGAAGATGTTCAGCTGCTTGGCAACATACCGATAGTGGTTTATTAGGTCAATTTCTGATGACAGGATCCCTTTAATTCCATACATAACAATATTTTCTTGTCACAGATATAGGTACATGTAATTTAGATCATGCATTTCAATCAATAACCATCAACTGTTTAACAACTCCAAACAACTGGCTTCTATTGTCGCTTTTCCTTGTTTTAGTCACTGTTTGTCATATACAGAGGGTCTTTTTTAGGAGCAGACATGTTTCCACAAACACAGTAATGCATAAGAGCTGAATGGTTATGAAATTATATTAACCCCTTAATGATTGCCCTATCGGGATTCTACGTCGGTCATTAAGGGTACTTCTTCTGACACGACGCCTTTCTACGGCGCCGCGTCAGAAGAAGATTTCGGGACATCGGGTCAGTATAGTGCCGGTTTCAGGCTGTGATATCACAGCCCAGACCCGGCACTAACACCCGGGATCAGAAAAACTCCGATCCCGGGTGTTTAACCCCTTACACGCCGCGGTCAAGCATGACCGCGGCGTGCAAGTGTGTCCCCCGTGGATCGGACCCCCCCGGTGTGTTTACCGGGGGATCCGATCCCTCCTGCTGCTGCCCCGGGTCCCGACGAGTGACCCGAGGCTGTCGGCTCCTCTTCTTGCCGGGTCCTGCCTTCCTGGCAGGACCCGACTGTAAGTAACTGAGCATGCGCAGTGTATTGCAGTGTAGAGGCTTGAATAAGCGATCGGATGATCGCTTCTTCAAGCCAAAAGGTGGAAAATATGTGAGAGTAAAAAAAAAAAGATTAAATCATTTTATAATAATAATTAAATAAATAAATAAAATAAAGTCCCATAATCTCCCCAGTTACACATATAATGCAAATACAGTATATAAAACACAAAAACACACGAAAAATGTACATATTTGGTATCACCGCGTCCGTATTAATCTGTACAATAAATCTAAATCAATATTGAACCCGCTCGGTGAACGATGAAAAAAAAAAACTACGAAAAACTTCCCGTAATATACAATTTTTCATCAAACACCATCACAAAAAATGTTCTAAAAAGTGATAAAAAAAGCTACGTTCCCTAATATGATACGACTGAAAAGAACAACTCTTTTCGCAAAAAATAAGCCCTCAACCAGGTCTGACAACATAAAAATACAGAAGTTATGGCCCTAAAAAGTTGTCAATAGTAAAAACAATGCGATATTCTCCAATGTTGGTTTTGCTCAGGAAAATTGAGCAAAGATAAGAAAAACTATATAAATGAGGTATCACCGCAATCGTAGTGAACCAGAGAATAAAGATAAAATATTATTTTTACATTACGGTGAGCAGGGGAAAAAAAATGCTAAAAATCCAAAATAAAAATTGATGATTTTATTTGTGTCCTCCTTGAAATAGTTAATAAAATCTCATGAATAAGCTATAGACCCCCTAAAAGAATTATCTATACATTGTATCTCATTCTGTAAAAAATAAGCCCTCATATGTTTGCATTACCAAAAAAAATAAAAATATATAGGTCGTACAATGTGACAATACAAATCTGCTGTGAATGGCGCCTCCATTCATTCTATACTCAGCCGTGCGCCTGTACAGAAGTTTACCGCCCTATATGTGGTATCAGTACACTCGGGAGGAATTGGGCATCAAACGTTGCAGTGCGTTTCATCATTTAATTTATTCTGAAACTGTCAGTTTGGCCTAAATGAATGTATTTTCCAAAAAAATTCCATAGTTTCTAAATCGCAGGTCCATATTGTTTTAACCCATGTGAAACACTTAAAGGGTTAATGGACTTAATAGAAGTTGTTTTACCTACGTTGAGGGGTGAAGTTTCTATAGTGGGGTCATTTATGGGGTTTTACTATTATTTAGGCCTTACAAAGTCACTTGGAAGCCGAGTTTTCCCTCAAAATGTGAGTCTTGGCAATTTTCATGAAAATGAGAAAAATCGCACCTAAAGTTCTGCGCCTCATAACATCCTAGAAAAATGACCGGAAGCATAAAATATCATCCCAACATAAAGCAGATATTCTGTAAATGTCATTTATCAAGCTTTTGGGTAGTTTTACTTCCTGTCTGGAAAGCAGAACATTTCAAACTTGGAAAATGAAGAATTTTTACAAACTTTTGCCAAATTTTTACTTTTTTTCAGAACGAATCGCAAAACTTATCACTTACATTTTATAACTAACATGAAGTACAATGTATCACGAGAAAACATTCTCAAAATCACCGGGATATGTTAAAGCGTTCCGAAGTTATAACCAATTATCGTGAGACATGTCAGATTTGAAAAATCGAGTCTGGTCATTGAGCTGAAAACTAGTGTCGGTGATAAGGGGTTAAAATTTACCTGGCTACCTGCCATCTCTCACAAGCAGAGTCCCCTGTCATAACATCACATTGTACCAACCTCCCCCCTACACTTCCGGCATGACACAACACTAGCTAGCAGCCAGAACGGTAGACTGCCACCAGCTCTCATTTGATATAATCCTGGACCATAACGGGATTATATCGGGTAAGGTGCCAACCCGGTAGCATGTTTATATAACCAAGACACAGGTGTGGGGAGTTCCCCCAGGCAAAGACAATGGACAAAAGTTGAGCTCTTATTATAATAGGTGCAGACACACCCCTTCACTACCACCTGGTATCAGGTCCAGCTTCTCAATGAGAAGCCAGGATTCTGGTCTCATTGGATCGAGATGAATCCCTGGATTACATTCATACCAGATATGATCGGTTTACTATGCTCCCTGCTGTGGGCATTTTTAAAGGGGGGCCTTGGAGTAGCCATTTCATTAAAGAGGGGCTCTGCTGTGGACATTTCATTAAAGGGGGCTCTGCAGTGGTCATTTCATAAAAGTGACGCTCTGCAGTGGCCATTTCATTAAAGGGGCCTCTACTGTGGACATTTCAGTAAAGGGGGGCTCTGCTATGGACATTTCATTAAAGGGGGGCCAGTATGGGCTGCGGTGGTGTCGTTGGGTGGAGAAGATTAGACCTCGGGATACAAGGTTGGTTAGTCATGTGAACAGCGCCGGGTCCAAGGGACACTTAATCCACCACTGGGCACTGTTATTCAACACCAAGACAATATAAATGATTAAAATTGGCCATAAGAAAATATAGTTGAAAAAATGGTTAAGATATAACATATAGTTCATAAGAACTGGTGCAGGCAATGCTAATTTGTTCTACATATTAATATTTTAGAGTAAACCATATAACCAGAAGTTGCTGAATAATAAGGAAATGGAGAGTTATGTGGAATAAATACATTCACAGAAAATACTAGATCCTCATCAATGTAACATTAAATTCTTCAATTTGATTGAGTGTACATAAGTGACTCTGTGGATTTACCATGTAGCTGTCCAATTATAGAGACATTTTAACATCTAAAGCAAAGCCTGCCATGGAAACCACTAGTTGTCCAGGTCATTAACTATATAAATGTGTCGGCTGCAGAGAATTTGAAATGCAGACACTTGATTGTGAGATGCTGCTTCTCATCCAGAAGAACATATTATCACATCTTGAAGCACAGAATACCTCAGATTGATATTTGTACAGATTTCTGATACAACATCTAAAGGAGACTTTAAATAACATTGTGGCTCAATGAGTACTGAATAATTCAAGACTTTCTTTGTAATATGTTCTCTGGAAATCTGAAGTGGTGCCCAGTGTTGCATTTAGTAGATGTAGATTAAGTAAGAATTCTGTGAAATGCTGGTTTTCTCATAGCTGTACTGTTCTGTGGAAGAAATGGCCATCTTTTGGCACAGAAGGTTTTGTTTGATTATATCTTTACATGATGGATGGCATTGAAAAATGCTGGAAAGCTATTTTTCAGACCTTCAATTTTCAGTATTATATCAAAAAGTTGGTAAGGTTTTTTTTTACCCCCACTGCCCTCCAATGATGTCTGGTGGCAAAATGGGGCTGAGATGGAATTGCCCATGCTCCACTTCTGTTTTTGTGCCATGTGTCAGGGAGGTGAACCCTCCAGACCACCTGGGAGATTGTACTAGCCGGCAATTGGGACTGGAGTCTAAGTGGCACCAGGTCTTCACCTGAGCCCGGCGCAAAGCGGGATGGTCTCGCTGCGGCAGGGTAACACCAGGTCGTTCCACTGGTGCGACTAGCCCACAGTGGCAGCCAAGGTAGTAGTGCAGCCCAGGGTGACAGCGGGAGAACAACTCAGGAAGGAATACTGGAACACACAGCAGGAACACAGAACAGGAACGCTGGACCACAGGAACACGGGAACTGGAACGCTGGAGAACAGGAACTCAGGAATCACGCAGGGGAGCTTTCGCTAAGGCTGCTGGCTCAAAGCTCTGGTGGGGAATGATGGGAGCCGCCGGAATTTATGGAAACCCGAAAGTGGCCATCGCTAATCAGTGGTGCGCTGGCCCTTTAAATTCTCGAGTGCCGGCGCGCATGTGTCCCTTCTCCCAAGGGTCTAATCCTGATGGAAGCAGGCACGTGAGAAGGTAAGTGTCCGGGGGAGCAGAGAGGGGCACGGGTGTGCCCACGATCCATGACATGGATCCCGGGGGCACCCGTGACACCATAGTCCATTTTGAGGGTAACATCTAATAGGTTGGCTAAAACCATACATGGCTGTTATCTGAAGGTGTGAGACACCCGCCATGTGAGCCCTATCAGTACACCCTAATAATAACTTAACGCATTAGACAAAAATACTTCGTTTCAAAATAATGGGGCCTGAAAGTTTTTTTTGTTACATGGATGAAAGTGGAGGACACTACATTTGTATCTTTTAATTAAAATTAAAAACAAATGCAAATGTGAACCTAGCTTAAGGAACAAAAATGTAGTTAAGTTAATTTCTTTTTTTTTTGTGTATGTATATACTGTGTGTATATATCACTGCTCAAAAATAGAAAGGGAATACTCGCATAACACATCCTAAATCTGATTAAATGAAATATTCTCATTGAATGCTTTGTTCTGTACAAAGTTGAATGTTCTGACAACAATGGATGCCTGTTACTTTGTAGTCACCTTCAAATTACAGTGGAAAAACACGCTACAGGCTGATTCAACTTTGATGTAAAGTCCTTAAAACAAGTCAAAATGTGGCTCAGTATTGTGTATGGCCACCATGTGCCTGTATGACCTCCTTACAATGCCTCGGCATGCTCCTGTTGAGGTTGAGGATGGTCTCCTGAGGGATCTCCTCCTAGACCTGGACTAAAAGATCCGCCAACACCAGGAAAGTCTGTGGTACAATGTGACGTTGGTGGATGGAGCAAGACATGATATGATGTCCCAGATGTGCTCAATTGGATTCAGGACTGGGGAAAGAGCGGGCCAGTGCATAGCTTCAATGCCTTAATCTTGCAGGAACTGTTGACACACTCCAGCCACATGAGGTCTAGCATTGTCCTGCATTAGGAGGAACCCATGGTCAGCCGCACCAGCATGGTCTCACAAGGGACTCAGGATTGCGGTACTTAATGGCAGTCAGGTTGGATGTGCCCAACAAAAAAATGCCACCTCACATCATGGCCACTGCCAAACCAGTCATGCTGAAGGAAGTTGCAGGCAGCAGATCGCTCTCCATGGCATCACCAGACTCCGTCTGTCACATGTGCTCAGTGTGAACCTACTTTCATCTGTGAAGAGCACACGGCGCCAGTGGCGAATTTGCAAATCCTGGTGTTCTCTGGCAAATGCCAAGCTACCTGAGCCACTTGTGGGCTGTAGTGTCTGTCTCATGCTACCATGGGTGTGAAAGCACCACTAACATTCAAAATGTACCAAAACATCAGCCAGAAAATAGGTACTGAGAAGTGGTCTTTGGTGTCCACCTGCAGAACCACTCTCTGCTTGAGTGTGTCTTGCTAATTGCCAGTGAAATTGATTGTCAATCAGTGTTTCTTCTTAAGTGGAATTCATATATATATATATATATATATATATATATATATATATATGTATAGTTACAGCCATGGCAGGTATCGATCATGCAATTATGTTAGAAAAAAAATTGGCTTAAAAAATGCATGAGTTGGAAAAATAGAGGAGTTACCTTGTATTCGGCCTTTAACCCCTATGTGGGTATCTTAACTTTGGTACAATCTGTAGGTCCCTGCCACAAGAGTAATCTCCATTAAAACAAATACCATGACACTAGTTGGTAACACTAGGTTTCCAGTTTAAAAGACAGGAGACACCAATAGAATCACCAGAGAGGGCGCACATTTCTTTACACCGAGGGCAGCACAGAAGAGAAGTTCAGACACAGAGACAATAATAGGGATCATGGCTCATCTGTGAGTATAGAATTATGACACCTATTGGACACCTTCAATGCAAAGTGACTACATACATATGACTTTTTTTTTATCAAGATCAGGGGCAGAATATTTGTTATATTGGTCTCTTACCTGATGATTGTAAGAGGCACGTTTTTTTTTCTCAAATGATGCAAAACTGAAAAATATATGTTAATATTGAGATAAAAAATTAAAGATGTTTAAAAAAAGGTAGAATTTACATTTACTGGAGCCTAAAATGCAGCAATTATCTGTAAAAAAAAATAGAAAAGAAAGTATTTCATATGTAGTTGCTTGTATTTCATTGATTCTCCTTTGACTTTCCCTTCTGTAACATCTGTAGATGATCTCCATCTGTGGATATCCTACAAAGTCATTGCACTTACCATGTAGACTAATGGCGAGTAGTTCACCAATGACATGCCTGTGAATTATCCTCACGGCCTCCCACCATATAAGAAGAATTGTGTGTTTGATATGTATCAGTGACACATGAGCTGTGTGGAAGAATAGCAGTATTGCTTGTTCTTATTACTATGATCTGTTATTCTTCTATGACATGGACTCAAGAGCTTCAACCACCTGGACAACACATGCTTCTACCTGGGGGAGCATTTTGTTCCATTTTTTCTAATTTCATTGAAAATATGTAAAGAAATTGCTCAAATCTTATTCTATAAGACAATTAATTTTATTCACATACCGTGGAAGCCAAATGTGCTGAACATTCTCGTTTCATTGGCTTTTCATATGGTAAAGTTTATGGACATCGGCCCTCTAGAATATTGTTCCCCAATGCCTATACATGTTCAGTATTGACTTTGAATTTGTATCATATCAGACATGTAGTCTGTTCTTTGGATGCACCACAGTATATGAGAGGAAAACAACACAAAAAAGAATTTCATATATTGGACACAGATGTGATTTTAATGGAAAAATTAAATTCATAATTATTTAGGTTAAAAATAATAAATAAATGTATTTATATAGCGCCATCATATTCCACAGTGTAGTACATATTAATGAAGACATAACAGAGTAATAGCATAGGTTGAGGTTGGTTTTGCGGATGTCCTGTAAAATGTTATGTTACTGATGAAACAACAAAGTTTAGATTGTTATATGTTGCATATTGTCATAGGACACATAATTGTCCAGGATGCATCATTTATTAGAAAGCCCAATCTGGGAAGTGAAGACTAAGGTCCCAAGATTGATCCCAATGTATTCAGCCTGAGGCACAGTCTTAGTGATCAAATTGTGCACCTGCAACTCTCTTTTGTGAACTGGGGGAAGGGAGACTGGTGACTAGAGGACAGCATATTGCAAATCACACAATGACTTTATATAATCAATGGAAATGTAATAAATGACAATTATTTGATTCCCAGAGGTAAATAAAAAATGTATATAGATAGACTGGTACACAGACATTAACCCATTATAAGCCATATACTTATAATACAATACAACTGTATATCACAGTGTCAACTTAAATTAATTTAAACATTGTTACCCAGACAAATGAAAATAAGCATGTAAGATGTGGGAGACAACTTGTAACAGAGAACCCTGATTGCTCTTCGGACAGCTTTCCCGCCCATCCCTTCTGCCCCATGAGTTATCTTCTTAGATTTGTTGTCCATGGCTTCCTTACATCTAACGACATCTTTTAAAGAAGGGGGAGGGGAGATGTTACAAGAGCCAATGTTACACTTATCTCCCCTGCCTCTTCTTTGTTAGAACTCCCCTGCTCCCTTTACCCGATGTAATGTCCCAAAAAGCAGCAGAGGAAGTTTCAGCACCCAGTGAAGCTTAATGGCGGATCTTCATATAGGCCCATGGTCTTTGGCTAGGGAGGGTCCCAAACCAGCCCTTACCCGGGCCCTACATGAAAATCTGCCATCAGTCTCTGCCATCAGCCTCACGGCTCCATCTTCTGCTCTTCTGGCCCTGGCACATCACTATGATTGGGCGGTGTTGTGGCCACTATGACGTCACGCAGTCGTGACACCGCCACGTCATAGTGATGCGCTCGGGCCGGAAGACGGAGAAGACTGGGTGGAGGAGAAGACGGAGCCGTGGGGCTGAGGAGAAGATGGAGCTACAGGGCCGGAGAGAAGAAGCTGCAAGGTGAGTATAGCTTTTTAAAAAAAAAAAGTATAAAGAGAACCCGGCTGTGGACATGACAGTAATGATGGTGGGGGCATCTGGAGCGGACATTTCATTAATAGGGGGTATCTGGGGTGGACATTTTATTAAAGGGGGCATCTGGAGTGGACATTTCATTAAAGGTGGCATCTGGTGTGGACACTTCATTAAAGGGGGGCATCTGGAGTGGACATTTCATTAAAGGGGGACCCCGCTGGTGTACATTTCAGTAAAGGGAGACTCTGCTGTGGACATTTCAGTAAACGGGGACCCTGCCGGTGGACATTTCAGTAAAGGGGGACCCTGTCAGTGGACATTTCAGTAAAGGGGGACCCTGCTGGTGGACATTTCAGTAAAGATGGACCTCGCCAGTGGACATTTCAGTAAAGGGGACCCTGCTGGTGGACATTTCATTAAAGGGGGACCCTGCTGGTGGACATTTCAAAAAAGGGGGACTCTGCTGTGGACATTTCATTAAAGGGGGACCCTGCTGGTGGACATTTCAGTAAAGGGGGACTCTGCTGTGGGCATTTTATTAAAGGGGGACCCTGCTGGTGGACATTTCCTACCCTAGAGGTTGTCCTGTAGTAAATAACTTTTCCCTGTTTTTTTTTGGGGGGGGTCCCCAAGATTAAGGATATAGAGTAGTACTTAAGTCCTAACATCCAGACACATTTTGGTTTGGATACTGTTGGAGGGCCCTAGTTGTCTGAACAGCCTGGGGCACATGGGACACTTAGTCTGCTACTGGTGAAACTGCAGCAAAGCGGGGCTCTGGTAACACCCCCTAGAGCCCTTTTGTATTGTTAACATCATTTTAAAAAGTTTATTTTAGAAGGAAGGAGGCCATGGATAACAAATATAAGAAGATTACTAGATACACAGTGCCTGGATCTATGAGTATGTGCCCATGGTTTATCATGCTTGGTTTTTAAGGTAGATTTCCTTTAACACGGTTGGAACTTTTATATTGATAGGTCTGATTATCAGTATCTGATGATTTTGACTCTTGCCTCCGCTGTCAATGAGTTGTTTGAAGTGACAACAATGGCATCTGCTGTGTCCTCTTCGCACTTTTCCAGGATCAATACTGTACATTGTGTGCTTGGTATTTTAGCTCAAACCCTACTTGCTGTGTTAATGGAAACTTTTTAAATTTGATTTTATCCAAAAGTAACTTTAGGTATGTATACATTCTTTCTCAGAAAGCTACTTACTACTTAGGTAATTATTTGGTATAGATTCTTCACATGATTATATAAGGCAGGCTACACTATATCTGGTCCTTTGTTTGTAGCATTGACAGCCATTCTTGGAGAACCCTCATCCCACCACTGTGTGGCCCCACAGAACCCTGGGGGTGGAATGCATTATGAGCTATCCCTTTCCTGGGCATTGATGCTAAAATTTTCATTCTGTTCCACAGCAATATAATGCCTTTTATTGCTGTTAAGATTATTCCATAGGTTCTGATTACACAATGGAACAATTTGTATGCCAGTTACTTTATCAAATCAATTGACACAATACGACTATAAGCAAATAACCCCTTATTCAGGATAATGGTGCTATGAGCATCATTGAGAGATGAAAATAACCTTTTTGTGGGTATGAAAATAGGTTCATTTGCATATTTTTGGTACCCTGTTTCTGGTAACTTTGCTGGCAATATCTTTTTGTTTAGCTTAAAGGGAGCTCCAGTAGGTCTAAAAATATCATTAGACAAATCTTTTATTGAACTTGGATGCATTTAACCATTGTAATTAGGTCATCCCTAAGGCATCTTTTTCTAAATGGAGTAACCCTGATTTCTCTAATCTTTCTTGATCATATAACTCCCATAATTAAAGTGTATCCGCCCGTGAACCCTCTCCAGCTTAGTGGGGTCTTTATTGACCCTGGGGCCCACAATTGTATATAATATCCCATGTGAGGTCTGTTTTCTTCATGTACGTTCCATGTATTCCATGGTTATTTGCATTGACAACAACTACTAGTACTTGGCACAGTTCAGCCTATTATCTACTAATAAATCCTTTTACGTGTTCGCCTAATCCATATTCCCAGTGTAGAAATGTGCTTACCTAATGATTGCATAAGCTTATATTATTATTTGTCTCTATTCTTGTCCCTGGCGTTTCTACTTCCCTGGATGGATACGGAAAATAATTACATGAAACTTAGAATATTATTAATTAATATGTAAATATTTGTCTGTTAGCTGGTTATGGCAAACCTCATGTATTTTCATGTGCTGTTTCTAATGGAAATTGTTATTGCTCTCCTAACAGTAATATGATGTCACAGTGCTATTGTCTTTGCTACACTGCAACTGTAAATAAAGTCACATATGTCCCTGCTCTCTGGTTTAGATCATGACCTCTAAAGGGTCAAGCCTGCAAGCCAAAGGTCATGAGTTGTCTTCTTTATGTGGCTTTTCTTTTGTTGTTATTTTAATTGCCTTATTTTGACTGTCAGCCTAAGATGCTGAGTGAGAAAATTCTACAGTAATCTTTCTGTCCCAGCGTCTACTTTCAGTCACTCTTCTGCCTCTTATATTCCACATTCTGTAAATAACAAAGATCTGCCTTACAATATACAATACAACAGCGTCCCCAGACCCCCTGAAAGAAACCAATGATTATCATAGAATTATGCTGAAATTATTATTGACACCAGTCTATACACTAAAAGGGGTTTTTACAGGTTCACCTGAAAAACTCTGGGAGGCTTGAGTAGGGGGAAATAAATTATATATATTTACCCTGCTCTATCCCATCCGCC